>ML986642.1:62178-254839 GCA_010094045.1 Lojkania enalia
TTTCTTAGTATAGCAACTTTTCCGTACGCAACGCTATATCTTAACAATACGAAGCTAATCTATCTAATTAAGAAGGTAGAATTGAACTTACCCTTTAGGCCTATACTTTAGGCTAATTTTAAAGCGTGTGACGCGCTGCAGCAGCTTTTAACGTATAATACTAGCAGCTTTCTAACCGGCTTTATAGAATTACCTTTCGACCTTAAACTCAACTAAATTGTATAAAGCTTATAGTAACTGAAAAGTAGACGATTGTATAATATATCCTTAATCTTAATTTGCGAGGATTTGCGCCGCGGCTTTATAAGGTGGTAGATATAGTAGATAAACTATTACGTGCGCGGGGTAAGATACCTATAGATAAAAACTAGCCTAAACGATTTATATCGCGTATAAATAAGTTTAAAACAGTTTTTAATCGAGTAAAGGACCGTTAGAAGATATTATAAGAAGATCTAGAGGTTATTAACGCGTGGTTTAAGCTCGTATAAGAGATAGTAGCTAAGTATAGTATCTATAAAGATAATATCTATAACTTTAATAAGATAGGCTTCTAGATAGGTATAATTAGCTCTATAAAAGTTGTTACAGGTTTAGAATACTATATAAAACCTACGCTTATTTAGCCAGGTGATTAGAAGTAGATTACAGTAATCTAGAGTATCTATACTACTAGATATACAACCCTACTATTTATTATCTATAAAGAATGCGTCTATATCTTAGTATAATATAAGGAGATAGATATACTGTACAACTGGAAGCTCTCAGTTTCTGAGAATAGATAGACAAATAATAAGCTTAGTTTTAAGTAGTTAAAGTACTTTAACGTATATATAAAGACGCGTTAGGTAGGGTTATATAGGCTACTTATTCTTAATAGCTATAAGAGTTATCTAAACTAGGATTTTAAGGATTATTACCTTATATAAAAGATCTTCACCCTCTATATACTAGTATATTCATTACATATCTTACAGCTACTTAATGTGGTATACTTCTTACTATTAAAGCTAAAGTACTCCTAGCGTATATAAGACTTAGTACGCTAACGCGTCTAATATATTAATAAAGAAGGCTTTCTACCAGCTTTTAGAAACGCGTTTTTTAATATATTTACGTACGAGAACTATAAAAAGGCCTTTAAAATATCTAGACTAGTTCCTATTAACGCGTAGGTTGTTCTTAAGCGCCTTAAAGTCTAGTTGTATATACTACTAGAAGTACTCCTACTAGAAATACTATAGCAGTTAAAAATACTAAGTAATATACAAGAATTCGGGTTACAATTAACTCTCGTATAGAGGTCCTTTGTATAATTACTAAAAGAAGCTAAAAAAGGCTTTTTATAGCTAATAAAAGGAGCTGAATTAATGCTGCATTAAAACGCTCTTATAAGCTACTAGATTACAGAGCTTAAAGAGTAATTAGAGGTTATAACGAAATATAAAACACGTAAATAGAAGCGAATCTAGTATAGTAGTATAATAGAGTATAGTAAGAGAGCTTTATATAGAGCTGCTAAGGCATCTATAGCTCCTCAGCGATCTAAGAAGGCTCGTGGTGGTGGTAGTAAGGAACTAGCTTAACCTGGTTAACGGTACTATAGGAACTGTAGAAAGACTAAGTATAACGCTTATACGTGCTAAAAAGATATAGAAGCTTCTTCTAAATCTAGTCCAAGTGTCTTATACGCAGGTTCTCTTATAGATGGCGAGTAAATCAAGGTCTTATATATGGTGTTAGTAGTGCTAAGAAAAAGTGGCCGGCTCGGTAGTATAGCCGGCTCGGTAGTACTTTATGTTATACTATATTTTGCAATTATATCCTGTACGAGCTTAAACTATATATTAATAATCTCTAGATTCTCTTATTTTATTCTTTAGCAATCTTTTACTTAATTAAAGGCTATTTTAAGCTTATTTATATACGCTATAAATTATTTAAGCTAATTCTTTCCTATAGATATTCTACTATATACGCCTAATAGTTTATCTACTATATCTACTACTTTATATAGTTAGAGCGTATATCCTCGTAAATTAAGGTTAAGAATATATTATACGATTGTTTATTCTTCGGTTACTATAAGCTTCTAGTAATTTAGTTGTATATAAGAGCGAAACATGATTCTATAAAGTTGAATAGAGAGTTGTTAATATTATACGTTAAAAGCTATAGTAGCGCGTTATACGCTCTTAAACTAGCCTAATTTATACGCCTGTAAGATAAGCTCAATTCTACCTTCTTATTAAATTAATAGAAGGTTGTATTGTAGATTTATTATAGTTCGTATATAGTGTTTATAATGCTAAGAAAAAGTAGCTACTTCGATAGTTTAGCCGCTTTAATAGTAGAATATATTATATATTACTAAAATAATTAGTTAGAACAATCTTTATTAGATTAAAAATTAAGATTTAATCTATATATAGTTTAAAATATTCTATAATCTCTACTCTCTAATAAGAATAGACTAAAAGTATTAAGTTTAGAAAGCCTATAAATCTATAAAAGTCTTCTATACCCGCTAATTAAATATTAAGAACTAGTATAACAAATTCCTTCCTATATATAATAGAGCTAAGTAGCTTAGCTTACTAGATATATATAGCTTCTACCCTTATAAGAATCTTATTCGAGCTATTAAGTAGATTAATTCTAGCTACTCTACTAATATTACTATTAATATATTTAAAGTAGAGGAGATCTAGAATATTAATTATAATTAGCCGATTCTAGATAATATTTAGCTACTAACTATCTTAACTAACTTCTTATACTACTATCGTATAATAAGATTAAGAAAGGCTAATATTTATAGTAGAGTTTTTAACGCTATACTAAATTAATAAGAATCTCTATATAGTAAAAAGAGAGTAAAAACTAAGAATAAATTAACTATATTCTACCTTTATAGAGATATTTACTTTTAGAGTAAATATTTATATATTATTATAGGCCTTAAAATAAGAGAATTTATTAAAGACTTTAAAAAAACTAAAAAGATTACTAAATATAAGGCTAAAGATAAAAGGAGTATACTAAATAGAGTTAGAGATAAAGTTTAATATTTTAAGAAGTAAAAGAATAAGAATTCTAATAAACTAATAGAGTCTAATTTAATAGAAATCGACGCTAGTAATAGCTCTATTATAGAGCTATATAATATCTATAGAGTCTACTTTTTAGCCTTTAACTATTAACTGCTATATTAGTATTATCTATTTCTCTACTCTTAAACTTTTAATCTAGTTACTAATATCTATATCTATAATAATCCTACTAAATTTTAATAGATAATATACTTTATAAACGAGCGGCCTATATAAGCGAGCGGTCTACTCTATTAACTTTTTCAACCTTTATATATATATAGCTTAACAACTAAATAATATAATAGTAATTTACAACTTGCGCGATTATTCTATAGAAATCTCTATATTATAATAGTATAGGTAAGATAATAGGTCCGAATATAGTACGAATCTACTTAGAGGTATATAGGAGTACGTAGAGGTTTAGGGACCTAAGAATTCTATTAACACCTATAGGCCTTATATAAAAGGATATAGAACTATTAAGCTACTTATAAGGGAGTATACAACTATATACAGATGGGAAAAGGGGCGGAGTAGAGGGTAGGATAAGATAAGTAAAAAGCTTTTTATAAAACGATTTCTTCGTATTATTATACTACCCCCCTCCTTATAGGCTAATAGTCCCTATTTATACTAGTTTAGGAGGGAATTGGGGCTATTACGGATAGGTTCTAGTATAAAGAAATTTCTTCGAAGAGGTATTTATTAGTAAGAGCTAATACGCGTAGTTATCTATAGAGATACGTTTATATATTAATATAATATTAAGTAAGGTTTTTATAGTAAGTATAATTAACCTATATATTAGCTAGTAACTACTATTATAACAGTTTATTAATATTGCAATTTTATCGCGTATAGTAATAAGCGTTTACTAGCCTTAGTATATTACTAGGTTACTATTAACTAAGCTTCTTTAACTAAATAACAACTTCTACTCTATACGTATTATTATACGTTCCTAGAACTATTAATTATTAAAGTATTATTAATACTTTATAGAAAAAAATTAATTAATATACTACTCTACCCACCTTCTAGAACCTTTTTAAAAGCCTTTTAGGTTATCTACTTTTAGGCTATATATATACTTACCTACGAGTAGTATATAATATTTATCTTTTAGTCTCTAAGATTAAAAAAATATAAGTATTATACCTTGTAAAATAAAAAGTATAACCTTATATAAATCGTATTTAATATTAGTAGAGTATTTACTACTAATATATTTATAAATCCCCTCCTACTATAAGAAGAAGTTTCTAGTTCTCTAAAGCTATCTTAAACTATAGATAACAGCCCGATATATAGGAGATAAGAAGGATAGAAAGGTAGCCTTTAAGGCTATTTTAGAGTCTACTTACAGCCTAGCGCTTATAGCTTAGATTATAAAGAGTTAGAAAACTAGCCTTCTTAAAGCTAGTATTTAGGTAGCTTTATTCTACTAGGGTACTAAGTTGCTCTATTAAGTTTCAGCTCTAAAAACTTTAATATCTAGCCTTTAAGCTGATATTACAGCGCTTTTAGGCGGCTAAAAATAAGGTAGAAAAGGTTTAGGGGGAGTTTAAAGGGAAGAAAAAGAAAGGAAAATAGAAGAGAAGAGAACTAGAGAAATATCTAATAGCCTACTATCAGACCCTCCAGATTTTATAGAAGAGTAATTTTAGGCCTATAATTTAGTTTTCTAATCTACTACTTAACTTTTATATATTATTATCTACTAGATAATCTATATTCTTTATACTATTCTTATATACTTTAATCTATTTAGTTAGAACTTTTAGAGGTTCTAGTTAATTTAGATACTTATTATAAAAAGCTTTTAGCTTATAAAGTAAACCTATAAAATTTAAGGCTTTATACTAGACTAGATTAGAATTATATTCTACCCATTTTATACGATATTTAAGGGTCTTATAATATAGCTTACTAGCTAGTATTTCCTTAACCTCCTACTCTTCTACCCCCTTAATAGCGATAGCGGGTAGTTTTAGAGCTTCTTACTCTAGTAGAAGGTCCTAAAGGTTTTTATATAGTAGGTTTAGTATAAAGATATTATATATTCTTAACCCTAGAAGTAGCTATAAATAGTATAAGTTTCTAACCTATTCTAGTACTTTAAAATAGCCCTTCTATTAATTAGATAGTTTTTAGCTTAGTCTTTAGACTATAAAGTTCTTAGTATCTAGATAGACTATATTACTAATCTACTAATTAATCGGTTACTAATAATAGTTAATAATAGATTATATATAATCCTAAGCCTTCTTAATATTAGCCTTTATAGTTTCTTAGGCTATATATATACAAGTCGCTAAAGCTAAAACATTCTTACAATTTAATTTATCTATTATAGTAATAGGATTAATAGAATATTTCCAATCCTAACTCTAATAGGGCTTAAATCCGTATAGGATCTAATATAGGGATATTCTAATAGTTATATAAAGTAGAGTCGCTTATACTCGGTTAATTATAGGTAATAGAAAACTCTAGTTATTCTAGTAGAAGGATATAAAAGAGCGTAGTTTCTAATTAATATACTTATTTATAATCTCTATCTATCCGTTAGTTTCTTTATAATAAGTAGTAGATAGTTTAATCTTTACACCTAAGATATAGTAGAATTTAGACTAGAAACTAGATATAAACTAAGGTTTTTAGTTTAAAATAATAGTTTTAAGTATATAGTTAAAGTAGTATATCTATTAAATAAATAATTTAGCTATTCCCTATATATTAATTATACAATAGTAGAGAATAGATACTACTTATTTAGATAGGTAATCGATTACTACTATAATCTAATTATATCTAGACTTATCTATAGGAAAATCCTTAAAGTTAATATATAGGTACTATATTAGTTAATTTAGTATAGGAAGTAGATAAATAAAATCTAGAGTTTAGATTTATATTAGATAAGCTTTATAGTATAGAATATAATTCTATATATATCGTTTATAAGTAGCTTCTATACCCTTCTAGTAGTACTTCTAAGATAGTAACTAATAGGTTTTAGTAGCGTTTAGGTGTATAGAGGATACTTAGTTATAAGCCTCTTATATAAGTCGTATATAAAGGCCTAAATCTAATAGAATATATAAGCGATTATTATAGAGGAGTAGTCTATTCTCTATCTAATACTTGTAGGATAAAAGGGTGCGTTTCTATGTAAAAGAGGCTCGATTTTCTTATAATAATACGTTAATTAACTCTAGAGAGTCTAGTAATATAATCTATTCCTAGTCTTTAATAACGTTTAATATAACCGCTTAAGTTATTATTTAAATAATATAGGACTAGACTAATTTAGTATTAATTTAGGGGTAAAGTTAATATAGTCTAAATAGAACTTTTAACTAGTTATTAGTTAAAGCCGCTTTTAAATTTTTTATATCTTATTTATAATAGCTAAAAATATCTACTCTAGTATTATTCTTATCTAGAGTATATTCGATTTAGAACTAATACTAAGCTAATTCCTCGGTCTAATAAATCTAATAAGTATTAAGTACCTTTATAGTTATAAAATATTTAAGTAAATAATAATTAGTATATACTAGAGTTCTAGTAGCTATAGAAGTAAATTCTACCCTCTATTACTTAAACGTAGTAATAATTGCGAATAATTTCTTATTATAAATCTTCTAGTTTAGTTTTAAACTAGATAGAACTTTACTATAGAATACTATAGAGTACTATTTTCCGTTAGGATATTTCTATAATAGTACTTCTACAACTATTTTATTAGAAGTATTAGTTTCTATTTTTATTTCTAATATAGGGTTAAAGTAGTAGAGTATAAGTATACTTAATAGGGCTGACTTTAATTTCTTAAAGATAATATTACATTCTAAAGTCTATACGAAAAGAGTTATAAGGTTTTATAGTATAATAATTAGCTTTATAATATACAAGAATTCTAGTATAAACTATTAATAGAATCTAGTAAAACCTAAGAAGAATTTTACACCTGTTATAGTAGTAGGTAACTGCTAGTTATATAGTACTTCTACCTTCTCTAGATTAACCTTAAAGTCTTTATTTAATAGGATATAGCTAAGGTATTTAGTTCGGGTAATATAGAATTCGCTCTTCTTAATATTAACTTATAACCCTACTTAATATAATCTCTTAAGAACTTTTCTAATATAGATAGTATATATTACCTCGTCTTTAGAGTAGATAAAGATATCGTCTAGGTAAGTAATATAGAAGTTATCTAGGTAGTTAATTAGTATATCGTTTATATAGTACTAGTAAGTTACTAGACTATTATATAATCTAAAAGATAGAACTTTATACTTATAGGTTCTATATTAAGTCTAAAAGATAGTATATTTCTTAGAACTAGAATCTATTCTAATCTTATTAAAGGCCGCGTAAATATTAAACTTAGTAAAGATTGCTACTTTAGTAGGCCTAGATAGAAGTTTATCTATATATAGTATTAGATACACGTCTTTATAGGTAAGAGTATTAAGTTTACAATAATCTATATAGATATATAGATTACTATTAGATTTATAAACGTAAAGGATTAGAAATATAAAAGAGTTCTAACTCTACTTAATATACCTATACTATAGATTATCTATAATATACTTCTTAATTACTTCTAGCTTTTTAATATTCTACTTATATAATAGGCTGTAACTATTAAAAAGGGGTTTTATAAGGATAATCTTATAATTATAAGAGTAGTATTCTAGTAATTAATAAGCCGCAGTTTTACTAAATATATTCTAATATCTATAGTATTTAAATAGTAATTGGAAATTTACTAGTACTTTATTTTCAGCCTTATTTTCTAGCTCTAGAGCTTACTTATCTTTAATTAGCTACTTAATTTTATATAGAGATATAGAGAAAAACTCGTTCTCTTTCCTCTTTATATTAAAGTAGAAAGTATTAGCTAAGATAAGAGTAATAATAGAAGAATAGACTCTCTTTAGATTAGGTTTAGACTTTATTATATACAGGCGTATAAGAGCTCTAAGTTTATTTAGACTATAAGCTATAAGAGACTAATATAGTTTTAGTAGTCTTAGTAGACTCTTAATATAATAGATAGTTAGATTATAGGACTACTAATATTAGTTCTTTTCCTATAGAGCGTCGCATTGCTAGATATTTAGCTCTACCTCTTTATCGCGTACTAGCTAAGTTAATTATATAAGAAGAGGAGGTAAAGAATTATAAGTAGTAGGGTATTTAGAGGGCTATATAATCTAATTCTTATCCGTATCTAGCTAGAGTTAAAAATAATATAACTATTTAATACTAATAATATAATCTTAAATATTTAGGTCTATAATAATAAATAGATAGTTTTAGATAGTTCTCCTATTAATTTACAGGTATAAGTAGATATACTAATTAACTAGAGTTTAGATTCAGTCCTAAAAACCTTTAATAGTAATTTTAAAGGGTAAATACTATATTAATATATATAAAGCTTAGAAGAGTAATTTAACTACTATAGAATTAAAGAATAGAAAGCCTTAGATACTAGTATTAACAAGGGCGTTTAGTTGTATACTAACACCTTTTAAATATAGAACGGTAGAAATTTAAAAGTACTTTCCTCTAAATAAATACGATAAATTAATATTTAATAAGTTATACTTATTTAAGTTTAGAATAGAAAGTTTTTCTAAGCATCTCTATTTCCTACCTAAAAACTATCTAGGTAGTATTTATTTACGTCTAGAAACTTTTCTTCTTTAATCTCTTTTTATTTAACTTCTATCTCTTATATTTTAAAGACTATATATTTATTTATAAAGTATTTTAGTTTACTATAGTTATAGTAATTATCTAGGGTTGTATACCTTTTAGGTATAGGAGTTTTACTAGGTTATTAGAGAGCGATTGTAGTAGAACGAGGTATTAATACTAGGATAGATTAGGGTAGTATTAGATTATAGGTTACCTTAGATAAACTCTTAGAAACCTTCTAGTACCGATCCGAATTTATTTTAGCTGTAATCTATAGGCTAATAGTTCGTTCTAAAAGGCTAGAAACGCTTCTCCTTTCTATATTATAAGCTGTTAAGTAGGTAACTATAGTATTAAAAGAGCCTTTCTATATAAGCTTAAAGCTAAGGTTTAGTATCTTTAGGCTGGGGAGAATCTTATCTTATAGGTAGAAGAACTATTTAGATTAGAATATATATCCTCTAATAGCTATACTAATAAAATAAGCTTTAAAAGTTAGAAATACTTCTCTCTTATTTATCTTTAGGACCTAAAACGCCTATTATACCTCTATCTCTTTATTACCTATAATAAAATACGATTATAGAAGTAAAATTATTTCTTTAGTATTTTTAAACTAATACTAGTCTAATTTAGCTAGGTATTTTAGCTCTAGATACCCTTTTATAGTACTAGAAGTATATCTTTATACTAATACTATATGTATATACTCTATCCGATAGTAATCTATATTAATCTTAAGTTAGTCTAGAATTAAAGCTTACTATTATTTAAATATAGGTTTACTACTATCTATAAAACTTTCGATCTTAAGTATATATTTAGTAAGGTAGGCTTAAGGGGGCTTAAAGGTGGTTAAAAAGTTTCTTACTAGAGGAGTTGTAAAAGTTTCTTAGTATATTATTAGTTCTAATTCGGTAGTTTATAGAGGTTAATTATGACTAATAATTCTCTATTATATTAAGTATATAATCTCTTCTTATAAAATTGTAATTTATTTCTTAAAGGTTAGTTTACTCTAATTTTCCTCCGAATTAGATAGGTTCTTTATTATAGGCCTTATAGAAAAGGGTCCGCCTATTATAGGGCCCTCTATAGAAGATAATAGTTGTTCTATACGTATAGATAGAAGTTTACTCTTACTACAACTTACGTATATATTAGTTCTAGTATAAGAATTAGAAGGTAAATTATAGTTAGATATTAGTAGTTACCTCTAATTCTAATAGGTTATTAGTAGTCTCTAAGTTTCTATCTAGGCGTACTCTATGCGACTTTTCTAAAGGCAATTCTAATTATAAGAGATAGGAAGTACTAAACTTAAAGGTTTTAGTTAATAGAAGATCTCTAAGATTCTATCTAGATATAATATTTTATAGCTTTAAGTTACGGGTTAATAATATAGAGTTACCTAACCTAGGGTTAAAATAGCTAAATTATACCCTATAGGGATAGCAGCGATTTATCTCTCTTTTATTAGCTATCTCTTTTCTAAGAGAACTGAATATACGAATATTTTAGCTCTACTACTCTATCTATTATTACTACGCTATAATCTATTATACTAGCCTATTATATTCGAATTACTTAAACTCTTTAGAGTAGTCTAATAGTAATTTCCGATACTATAAATACGTCTTCTACCTCTTTTAGTCTAACAGCCGGCTTAGCTAGATATATAAAAACCCTAACATCTAATAATAGGTAAGATACTAACCTTAAAGCTAGCGAGGGACTTATTTAGCTAGAAGAGTAGACTAGAGTAAATATTTATCGAACATCTAAAGAATTGTAGAGTTGTAGTACTATCTAATACTCTCCGGCCTAAAATAGTATAGAGTAGGACGTAGATACTAAAGACTTAGAAAGACTATAATAATAGATATAAAGTAAACGAAATTAAAAGAATCTTAAATAGCTATAGAAGATAAAACGATAATATAAAGTAGGTAACATCTTTACAATCGATTAGCTATTATTATACTAGAAGAAGTATAACTGTTGCGAACTACCTCTACTTAAACTAACCTTTCTCGCCCTAAACCTTCTTATACTTATAAGAAGAAGAATTATATAGACTATAACCGATAGGTCTAAGACTATAAAAAGTACTTTATCTAGTTGCTAATAGACTTTTAGATAGAAAGGTAGAAAGTTACTTTTACCTTTAAGTATATTTTAGAATCTTTAAAGACTTTATAGGAGATATATAAAATTATAGAGTACTAAAAGAGTATATATTAGATTTCTATATAAGATATTCTAAAAGTAAAGATACTAAGTATATTAGAAACTCTATTAGAATAAAAGTAAGAAGTTTTTAATACCTTAAAAAGGTATAGGTAAAGAATAGACCAGTCTCCAACTAACTTATTAAACTATATAAGACCTCTATAAGAAGAAGTTAGAGAGATAAATAAAAACCGTATAGTAAATAAGTTTATCTTAGCCTTATCTAAGCTAATAAAGAGAAATTTAAATCTCCTCTCGAGACTATAGTTTCAGATACTACTAGAGGTAGAAGAATACGCGAATATAGTCTTTAGGCGTTACTAAAAGCTTTATAAAGGGTAAAAGGGGCGTAATATAGATAATTATAAGAAGCGAGGGTCCGATACTTTAGGTAAGAGTAATAGTACTTTAAAGAAGGCTAGAAAGGGCTAGAAACCCCTAAAGAGGTCTAGAAAAGGTAATATCCGCTTAAAATAGCCTCCTATTATATATTAGATATATAAAGAGGAAGGTTATAAGTCTTCTAACTATCTCTAGAAGAAAGGGAAGTCTAAAGAAACTCCTAAATAGAAGTTAGGAAAAGGTAAAAATTAGAAGAATTAAACTCCTTTCTTCTAGCCTATATTAAACTTTCTAGGGAGAGTAGAGAGCTAGAAAAATTATATAAATTACTTTTTTAAACTTCTATAAAGTTGCTTATAGTTAAGATAGTAGTAGAGGATTTAGCTAAGAATAATTGTTTAATTAACCCAGGTATATAACTAAATCTTCTTAATACTATACTTATAAAGTAGTATAGTTTAAAGATTAATCTACTACTAAAGTTAATAGTAGAAGCTATAAACAGCTCTAAGATTCTAATATATAGAACTACTGTTACGAAAGTTACTATTAGAGACTCGCGTAGTAAGGTTTAAGTCTATAAAGTACTGTTTATAATATTAAACCTTAAAGGGTATAAGATTTACCTTAAACTACCTTAGATATAAGATTATAATCCGAAATTAAACTTTCTTAGTAGAAGGATACTCTTTAGGAGGGTAAAGGCTATAAGCTTACTCCAGTTCTATAAGATAGTACTAGAGGACGTAGAAGAGTTCGCGGAGACTATTATAGGTGGTAAAATAGACGTCTATATATATCTAGTTAATTTAGTAGCTATAGTAGATAAAATTAGTACTAGAACAGGCTAATTACGGCTAGAGTATACCGATTTTAAAGATGTATTTAATAAAAAGTAATCCTCGGTATTTATAGAGTATAGGCTTTAAGATTTAGCTATAAACCTACTAGAAGAGACTAGTTCTCTATATTAACTACTATATAATTTATCTTCGGTTAAGCTTTAGTATCTTCGGAAGTATCTAGATAAGTACTTATAATAGAAATAGATTAGGAGATCTCGATCATCTACTAGCATACTAATTCTCTTTATAAAGAAGAAGAATAGTAGTTTAAGACTCTATATAGATTATAGAGGCCTAAATAAGATTACTATACGTAATTAGTACCCTCTTCCCCTAATTTTAGAATCGCTAGAGCGTCTAGCGCAAGCTAAGTACTATACTAAACTTAATATTAGAGAAGCTTACTATAGAATTAGGATAAAGAAAGAAGATAAATAGAAGACCGTATTTTATACTAGATACGGTTCTTTTAAGTATACTATTATACTGCTTAGCCTAATAAATACACCAGCCTAATTTTAAGTATATATTAACTAGACGCTTACTAGCCTTATTAATATAATATATATTATATACTTAGATAATATTTTAATCTTCTCTAATATAGAAGAGGAATATATTAAGTATATTAAAGAAGTACTTTAGAAACTATACGAGGCTAAACTCTTTATAAAATTTAGTAAGTATAACTTCTATACTAGAAAAATAGACTACCTAAAGTTTATTATTTACCTTAAGAGGATTAAATTTAACTACTCTCGGTTAAAAACTATCTAAGATTAGCTAGTTTTATAGATTATATAAGATATATAGATCTTTATTAGATTTATAAACTATTACTATAGGTTTATTACGGGATTCTTAAAGATTATCTTACCTTTAATAAGATTAATCTAAAAGGGGCTAAAGGCTGCTAAAAGAAGCTATATCTAGAAAAGAGAAGAAAGTTAAGAGCTAGATATTAGTTAGAAAGGACTAGAGGCCTTTTAATAGTTAAAGGAAGCTTTTTTAAACGTTCCTATTCTAGCTTATTATAAGCTAACTCGGCCTATAAGGGTTAAAATTAATACTTCTACGAGCGCTATTTTAGGAATTCTTAGCCAGCTTATCGAAGAGTAAGTAGGTAAGATAATATAGTAACCTATTAATTTCTTTTTAAAAAAGTTTAGTATAATAGAGTATAACTATAATACGCATAACTAGAAACTACTTATAATAGTAGAAAGTTTAGAGTACTAGCGTTAGTACCTATAAAGAGTTATATTCGACCTTTATATAGACTATAATAACCTCTATTAGTTTATAGAAACGAAGACTTTAGTCTATTAATATATATAATCGTATCTTAAGCTTACTAAGTATAATTATAACCTTATCTACTAGCCTAGTAAACTTAACCTAGCTAATAGACTATTACGTTAACTAAACTATATAAAGAAAGTATAAGCACTTTTAAAGAAGTCTAATATAAGATATATTAAACCTATATATGCTAAGATTAGCCTAAAAAGGGTAGAAAGAACTAATTTAGACTAGAATAATAGTACTAAGATCTTTAAGATTTTAGCGGTAGTAACCCGCATATAGACTACTTAGAAAGGTTTTTCTTCTACCTAGGAAATAGAAGAGACCCCTTCCTTAGACTAAGAATACTACAACGGCCTAGAATGGGCTAAAAAAGGTAATAAAGGGAAGATAGAGCTAATAACGCTCTAAAAGAGGTAAAACGCCCTTAATTAGGTATATAACCACCCTATAGTAGATTATAGAGGATAGATAAAAATATATAAGAAAGTATCGCGTTAATTTTAGTAGAAAGGTATAAAAGATAATATTAAGGTCTACTATTAGGATTATTTAAGATATAGAAGGGTAAAAGCTTCTAGGTATAAGTTTTATAGCCTATTACAACTGTTACCCATATTAAGTAGACTATAAGAGTAAGTTACGTTCGATTTTATTATAGAATTCCCTCTAAGTCTATTCCTTAGTTAAGTATATAACTCAATTATAGTTATTATTAACTAGTTGACTAAAATAGCCTATTATATCTCTACTATCTCTACCTAGACTATAGAAGATCTAATATAAATTTAGATATATAATATTATCCGACTATATAGTATTTTAGAGTTAGTAATATCTAACTATAGTATTTTAATAAAGTTAAAATCTTAGGAGACCTTTTACTATTATTTAATATCTTAGTAAGATTTTAGTTCAGCCTATTATTTAGAGACTGATAGGCTAATAGAAAGATAAAACTAGATACTTAAGTAGTATTTACATTATTTCTACTACTTAGAATAAGATAATTAAATAGTTTAGCTATCTATAGTAGAGTTTACGTATAATAATAGCGTTTATATAACTACTATTATTTTACCTTTTCACGCTTATTATAATATAGATTTCTAAGGACCTAATTAGCCAGGTAAGTTTTTAGGAGAGGGAGAAGCTCTTTTAGTAAGAGGTATAGCAGCTAAAGTACTAGTATTATAAAATAAATATAAAGTAAAGATTAGTACTATAGTAGCTTATTAAAAGAAATACGTAGATAAGAAGAGAATATATTTATCTCTAATAATAGAAGATAAGGTACTAGTATTAAATCGATATATTAAGTTAACCCATCCTAAGAAGAAATTAGATTAGAAGTATTTTAGACCTAATATAGTAATAAAGATTATAACGCTTATAACCTACTAGATTAACCTTTTAAAGTTAGATAGTATCTATCTAGTATTTTATATATCTTTACTAGAGCTATATAACTTAAAAGGGCCTATTTAAAGCCTAAATAACCTAATATAAGATACTTTATACTAATTTAGAGATAATATATATAAAATTAATTATATTATTAAATAAAAGTAAAATTCTATTAGAATATAAAAATACTTAGTTAAATAGAAGAATTACCTAGACTCTAAGAATAGTTAGAAACTAGAAGTAAATATTAGTACTAACACTTTATAAGTATTCTAGAAAAAGAAGGGTATTAAACTAAAGAGATTAAGTAAACCTATTAAAGACCGTAAACACTCTTTAAAAAAGAAGAAGGATAGTTAAATTATTCTAGAGTATAACCTTTATATAAACTTTCTAGTTAATATAGCTACCTTTACCTAATTTTTCTTAAATTAAGGTTTTTTATAGGTGTTTAATAGTACTATTACTAGACTAAAGTTATATAAATAAGGTTTAAGAATAAGTACCTATAAAGTTAGCTTTATATATTAATATACGTTCTTCAGTAATTATAAAAAGTAGTAATTCCCACTATTAATACTAGAAGGACTATATTATAGTATATTATAGACTAGAATAGTATATAAGAGGCGGAAATATTATATTATTCTAAATATAGTACTAATCTAGGCTGTAAAATACTTAACCGGGGTATTATATCTATAGAAATACTAGAGAACCTGTTAATATCTAAAAAAACTAATATCTACTAATATCTATACTTTACTACAACTTTTTCCCCTACTACGACTTAGTTGAGCCTTTTTAATAGGGCGAATAGGCTAAAAGTGTTAGTATAGAATAATATAGTATAATATAGTTTAGATTAACTTATAGAAGACTTTATTTCCTTTACTTTAGCATATTTATTATTATCTATATTAAGAAGATTCTTCTCAGCCTTACGCTTATGCGCTATACTAATCTTAGTATAGTTCCGGCTAGTAAGTTTAATTCTAGATAAGGTTTTCCTATCCTTACTATTATAGGCGAATAGAAAGTTAGAATCTTTCTTACCAAGCCTAAATATCGCTATTAGTACTAGAATATATAAAAAAGGGCTAGAATATATATTTAAATCTACTTAACTACTATTTAAGTAGTATTTTAGACCCTTTAAGCTAGTTAAGTCTTATTACTACTAACGCGGGCGGTAATAAGAGCTTTAATAGCTTAATCGACCTTTATAATATACTCTAGCGTAGATAGGTCCAGCTATAGATATATTAGCTGTAAGAAGGTTAAAGTATACTTATTAGCCTAGAACGTACTTTAAAACAATTCTTATTATTCTTTTTAAGGTAGTAGAGATAGATATTATATTAAATACCTTCGTAGAGATATTCTATTATAAGTAGGTCTAAAGAAGCGAATTTACAGTTACTATCTACTTTATATAGCTTACCACGAGCTAGATACCTTAGATAGTAGAGATAGTAGATAGTATAGTACTTCTTATCTTTAACCTCCTTAATGCGGCGCTTCTAGACTAGAGCAAGTACTATATTATATACTATAGACCTGTTAGGCGTAAATTAGCTATTTATAGACTAGAAAGACGCTAAAAAGGGCGTAAGAGGGGTATATACGGAGGAGTATAGTAAGAATAGAAAAATGGGCAGTAGGCGGCGCGGGCAGTAAGTATACATATTTACTAGCCCTTATTAGCTATAAAGTACTCTATTATATCCTATATAGAGCTATAATAACTATACTAAATACGTAGCTAAAGACTAAGGGAATTATACTTATTAAGATGGTTAAGAAAGTATAAGAATTAAAGAAGTAGAATAGGTAGGAGGAGTAGCATTTTTATAATCAGCGTTTACTCTACTAAAGCTATTTACTTATACTGCTCTAAGCAGCAAGTAATAAAGATTTTCTAAGGGTCGACCTTACTAGGTAAAGGTAAAAGTAGTAGTAATAATATACTACTTAACCTAGAAGGAACTCTAGATTATATAATAGTACCTATCTTAGAGTAGCTCTACTAGTCTATTCTAGTAATATTTGTCCTCTATAAGCTGTCGCGACGATAGCCTTCTAAAAAAGAAGATAATATAATATCTTATAGCTTTAAGTTATAGGTTAATAATATAGAGTTACCTAACTTAGAGTTAAAATAGCCGAATCGCACTTTATAAGGATAGTAGTAATTTATCTCTCTTTTATCAGCTATCTCTTTTCTAAGAGAACTGAATATACGAATATTTTAGCCCTACTACTCTATCTATTATTACTACGCTATAATATATTATACTAGCCTATTATATTAGATAACTAAATAATTTAATATAATAGTATATAAATATTATAATCTAAACTAAATCGGGTATATTTTAGACTTAGATATAGTTAAATAAATAATCGATGCGATATTATTAAAGAGACTATTACTAGTAGTATTAAGTTCTTCTATATAATATAATAGTATAGGTAAAATAATAGGTCTAAATATGGTATAAATCTACTTAGAGGTATATAGGAGTATATAGAAGTTTAGGGACCTAGAAATTCTATTAATACTTATAGGCCTTATATAAAAGGATATAGAAGAACTACTAAACTACTTATAAGAGAGTATATAACTATATACAGATAGGAAAAGAGGTAGAGCTGGAGGTAGAATAAGATAAGTAAAAAGCTTTAAGATAAGGTTATATATAAAACTTTTCGTAGAACAATTTCTTTATATTATTACAGTTAATAAGATAAAGAATATTATAAAGTATATTAGAGAAAAACTTACCTAAATATAAGCGTTCTAATAAAAGTATATTAACTATAAGCGTATACTAGCCTCTAACTACTAGATTAGTAATTTAGTCTAGTTAAATACTAGAAATATATATATATAAAGACTATTAAAAAAGTTTAACTAGAAAAATATAGACTTTTATAAAGTTATTATAAAAGTATTCTTATATATTTATAGATTAAAGTTATTTAAATTAGCTAAAATATATTTTATATTTTATATATTACTATTATAACTAGTACTTAAGTTATTTAACTATTTATTTAGTTAATAAATATATAATTCTAAACTTATTAAAATTAATAGAAAACTAGAATACTTTATTAAATAAATAGAAAACCTCTACTATAACTAATAAAAATACTAGTATAAATATCTAGTTAAATAGACTAGCTATTATAACTTAGAATAGTACTTAACTAGTAACTTTACTAAAATAACTATTATAGAAGATTATTATACTAGAAATCTAAATAAATAAGATTTAAATATAATATTATATCTAAATTTTTAATTAAATATTAGAGTTTAATTTAAGTATATTTTTAGACGTTTATAATAATATTATACTAATTTAACCTAATCTCTAGTATAATATTATTATATAATAATAATCGGTTATACTAATATACTTATAATCTAATCTAATCTCTAGTATAATACTATTATATAATAATAACTAATTATACTAATATACTTATAATTTAATCTAATTTCTAGTATAGTATTATTATATAAATTAAACTAATCTAATCTCTAATATAGTACTACTATATTATTATAAATATAGAATGCTAAGAGGTACTACCTTTATAGCTAGGACTTAATCTAATATTAGCTACCAAATAGGTCGATTCGGACGAGAACTAATAAAGTAATAATAGGTAGAAGTATGTTAAGAACTAGTTATTAGATAGTAAGTAGTAGGACTATAAGAACTAGGGAGATAATTAGTTAGATAATAAAGTATAGCATAAAAAGGTTTAAGGATATAATAGGATTAGATATAATAAAAATCTATTATTATTAAAGCTAGAAAAAGAGAAGAGAAGATATACGGTAGTAAAATATATATTATTCGCTTACTTTAGTCTAGGTAGGTATAGGGTCGTATAAGAGTAACTACTATTATAATATCGCAGGAACGGGACCGAGCTATAAGCTAGAACCTTTATAATATTCCCCTCCTCCTCCTCTTCTTTCTCTAGTGCTAAGTTATATAGATAAGTAGTTCTTTAGTAAAGTTCCGCCCTATATCCCGTTCGAATTCTCCTAAAGCGATTATATCTTTACAGTCGCTCTAGTCATTTTATAAGAGTATAGTATAACTAGTCTATTTATAAAGAAACTACCGTTTTAGACTACCTTCCCTCTTACTAATTACTCGTACGTCTTAGATTTTCTTAAGCTCCTATTTATCTTTATTTCTAACGCTAATTAATGCTGGTTAATAGTCGTCCTATATTTAACTTAGTAATAGGTCTTAAGTAATAGGGCGAAGTAGCGTTATATAGAAGACGTTATAAATTCTTAATAGGGTATTTAGTTGGTATATATTTTATCTAATAGTCTTAATAACTATATATTATTAATAGAGCTTATAGAGCTTCTTTTTCCTTATAGAGTTTATCTTAATATTACGTATATTAAGCTAAACTTTATCCCCTAATTAGTATTATAGTATAGGATCTCTTATATAATTATAAATTTCTTACTACTACTATTATATATAAGCTATTATTACTTGCGTAAATTCGACGTAGTCTTTTAGTTTACTAATAATCTATTTTACTACGTAAATAAGGTTTTTAGACTACTCTATTAGCAGCTTCTCTTCTAGTTATATAAACTCTCCTAAGTTTAAGTAATAGCTATAAGTAAGAAAGAATAGGCTGACTCTTATAGAGGAAGTATCTCTAGTACTAATAGTAATCTAAGCTAGTAGTAGCTATAGATCCCAGTTATCCTAGTAGTAGTTATAATAGTAGTAGAAAAGCTCTTTAAGTAGCTAGTTTATACGCTTTATACTTCTATTAATCTCTAGATAGTATACTATTAATAGCTTTTACTTAATCTTAAAAATTTAGTAGATATATACCTATACGTCTTATATAAACTACTCTCCTCTATTAGAGACTATTACTTATAGGAGCCTATAATATGCTATAAAATACTTAATAAACTTATTAGCTAATATTTAGCTCTTAAGGTCTAAGACGGTAATAAAGAGTACTCCTTTACTTAAACGGTCTATAATAATAAGAATATACTTATTACTATATATAGTTCTTAGTAAGTTAATAATATAGTCTATTAAAATTTCTAACTATACTCTCTTAGGGACTAGAAGAGAATATAGTAGGCCTTTTTTTCTAGAATACTAAACTATATTTCTACTATAAGAGTAGTAATTTTATATAAAGCATTTAATATCTGCTACTATTTTAGGCTAAAAGTAGCACCGTAATATTAACCCAATTATAATATTCTTACTAGAGTAGCTAGCTAAATAAAAGTTATAAATCTTTTAGATTAGCTTTATACGAAGTAACTTACTCTTAAAAACCTAAGTATATTTTCTCTATATTAATCTATCTCCTAAGACTAAGAGGTTAGATAAGCTAATTCTAAGGTAATAGAGGGTTTCTAAAAGTATTCTCTCCCCTACTTTAGTAGTATAGAGAAGTATAATATACGTCTTATCTTTTTCTTAGGTATCTTACTATAAGGTTTCTATTAGTATTTACTACTCCTCGTATAATATCTTAGTTATAAACTCCCCTTTATTTATAGATTCCTCTCCTAATATAGAGTCTTCTAGGGTAACTACCTCTACCTAATTATTAGGAGTATCTTTAATACGCTAGTTTTTAGTTTATATAGAAGCTATATAAATCCTATCTTTAAAATCGGACGGTCTGAAGAGTTAGCTAATTC
Source organism: Lojkania enalia (assembly GCA_010094045.1). Classification (NCBI taxonomy): domain Eukaryota; kingdom Fungi; phylum Ascomycota; class Dothideomycetes; order Pleosporales; genus Lojkania; species Lojkania enalia. Next base: position 82,869 of record ML986642.1, read on the forward strand.
TTCCCTAAATCTACTTATTATTAGCTTCTTTTAAGAGATCCTAATCATAACGCGAGAGAGTATTAGCTAAAATATTAAGCTTACTCAGCTTATATTTAAACTAGAAGTTAAACTAGGTAAAAAATATTACCTATCTTACCTAGTATTTAGAAAGCTTCTATACTTTAGTAAAGTATTTTAGATTATAATAATCTATATAAACTATAAAGTATATAAGTAGTTTTAAAAACTTCTCCTATTCCTTAAAATATTATATAACTACTAGTAATTCCTTATTATAAATTAGGTAGTTATACTCTATAAGAAGTATTTACTTTAATATAAAAGTAATAAGTTATAGAACTCCTTTATTATCGTATTATAGAAACGTGCCTCTAGTATACTAACTAGAGGTATTATACTCTAGAATCGTTTCCCTTTTAAGGTTATATTAGGCTAACGCTAGTACTTATATAAAATATTACTTTAAGTAATTAAAGATAGTAAGTACCTAATTATTAAGTTAAAACTATTTCTTCTCTTATTTCCTTTAGGTAAGAGTTGTTAGTAGAGTAACCACTTTAGAAAATTCTTTAATAAACTAGCGGTAGAAGTTTATAAAGCCTAAAAAGCTCTATATACTACGAATTAATATAGGCGCTTCTTAGTCCTAAATTACCTTAACTTTCTATAAGTCTATTTAGATACCTTTTTCCGCATTAATAATAAAGCTAAGATATTTTATTATACGGACCTTAAATTTGTACTTATTAATATTAAGTTAGAGGCTAGCATCTATTAGCTTTTAAAGGATTACTTTAATATAGTACTAATAGTTTTATAAGGAGTTGTCTGTGTATATAAGGATATTATCTAAGTATACTAAGATAAAGTCGCCTAAATACTCCTAGATTATATAATTAATATACTATTAGAAGGTATTTAGAGTATTTATAAGGCTAAAGGGTGTAACTAGTTATTTATATAAACTATAATAGGTTATAAATGCTATTTTCTACTCGTCTCCTTCTTTAATTCGGATCTTATTAAATATAGCAATAATATTAAGTTTTATAAACTACTTAACTCAACTAATTTAATTTAGCGTTTCTTAGATTAGAGGTAGAGAGTAGTAGTCTTTCTATATAATAGCGTTTAGGGCGCGGTAGTTAATATAAAAATAGAAGCTACCCTCTAGTTTTTATATAAATAGGACCAGTACTATAGCTAGAGAATTACTAACCCAAATAAATCCTTTATTAAAGAGTTCTATTAGAGTCTTCTAAAGGATAAAGAGTATCTTCTATAATATTCTATATAAAGGACCTAAGAGGATCCTTAGAGGGCTTTTATCTTTCCCTTCCAGCTTAATTATATAGTCTACTCCTAGTCTTAAAGGTGGTAGCTTATTAGCTTTCTATTAATTAAAAGTATAGAGTTACTATATATATTCCTTAGAGAGTTTTATATAAAGGTCTATCTTTAGCTTATTTTCTAGAGCCTTCTAAATATTAGCTATATTAATAGTAAAGATATAGGGTAGTTTAGTAAGAGAATCTTACAGGCGTCTCTTATAGCGTTTTACTATAGTAGAGAAAGTATATACTAAGACTTAGGTAATATTAGCCGTATATTACTACTTCTAAAGCTCCTAGTTTTATATAATTACCCCTATTCTATAAATATATAGGATTTCTGTTTTTAGGTTAATAATTATATTCTTACTTTACTTCTATAAACGTCCTAAGATTATACTATAATCTCCTTCTATCCTTAGGACTATATAAGTAAATACCTAATCTAGACCTACCTAACTTCTATCTATATCTAGTAAGTCGATAATAACTACCTCTTTAATAATTCTAGCCGAGAAGTTACTAAATAATAAGGCTGTTAATAGTATTAGGAAGTAGAGGTATTCTAGTCCAGCCTTTTATATAATCCTTTTCTTAACTATTATATATAAGTTATAGCTATTATCTACTAAGATAAGAAGGCTAAAAATATTATTAAGTAGTATAGGGGCTATAAATAGAGTACTAGTTATTCGAAATCGATTAAATTCATCTAGTACTTATTTATTCGCCTACCCTTTTTATAGTTCTAAACGCCGACTTCTATTTAAAGTAATACTTTTCCCGTTCTATTAGCTTAAGCTATATCTCTATATTTCTTATTATACTAAATAAGCTCTAGTAGTATTATATAAGCCTAATTAAACTATATACTACTCTTAGACGGAGTATAGTAGTAGCTTTAGATAAAGTAACCTCTATTTCTACAGGTAAAATAGATATTCTATTATTTTTAAGCCTTTAGTTCTTTCTCGGTAATATTTCTCATCTTCTTTAGTAGCTAAAACCTTATATTTAGGCGTCGTACGAGTCTATAATTAGCTATTAGCATCTAGTCTATAGTATTATTAATAGTAGCTAATAGTTATAGTTGCGGGAGCGGCGTAAATAGCTATCCTTAGTTGTCCCTTATCTAACTAGTCTTCCTCCTACCGAAGGACTATATAAAAGCGCTATTAAGTTTAGCTACTTTAAGACAGTTATTAAGAATATAAAGTTTCTATATAAAGGTCGTATATAATATAAAGTCTTCCTTACTAATACTACTAATTGTTAATTAGTAGAGCTTAGGATAAATCTTCTCTTCTAGATCTTATATCTTAACTTAGTCTAGGTAAGAGTTATATAACACTTCTATAGAGAGACGATTATACTCGACTAGGAACTTAATAAAGGTCTTATTACCTTATCTTAGGTTTTTAAACTTAATCCTAGCTTATTTCTAATAGTAGGGGTTATTATATTATATATCTATAATTGTCTAGAATTTATTATAGGTAAGGGTACCTATAGTAATATATTTTTCATACGACTAAAATATATTCTAGTATTACTCTTATAAAATAATATTATATAGGCTACTACTATCGTATCTATTAAGCTTATAGATAGACTGTTAATACGGATCTTAATCTTTATACTACTTTTCTAAATAGAGTATACTTTATAATCTTCTTAAAACTTGTCCGGCTTATTAAATATAACTTTTATACGAATAGGCTTAGTAGTTATTAATAGTATAATCGGCGAGACGCTTCTCTTAGGGGCTAAATACTTATTTAGTTACTCCTTAAGCTTCTGATAAAGGCTTATTCTTTTAAGTTACTATTGCTACTTTTCTTTCTCTAGGCATTCTAGCCTAGCTACTATTTCAGCAAACTGTCTCTATATAGTCGCTATATTAAATCCTTATTCTACCGGTCTATTTTAGTCTATAACTTCGTATAGTAGTAGGTCTACTTAGCAGTTAAGATAGAATCTAGTATAGTATAAACTTTAACAAATTAAGAAGGTCTGAGGATATAATAGGATTAGATATAATAAGAATCCATTATTATTAAAGCTAGAGAAAGAGAAGAGAAGGTACACGGTAGTAAGATATATATTATTCGCTTACTTTAGTCCAGGTAGGTATAGGGTTGTATAAGAGTAACTGCTATTATAGTATTATAGGAACGGGACCGAGCTATAAACCGGGACCTTTATATAGCACGACCTATATACGTAATAATAGTAGAAGTATTAAGTATAGTAGGTTAGACTTAACAGATCTAATAGACCTAATAAGCTAGACTTAGCAGTCTTAAACCTAACTATATAAGATAGAAGATCTTTTTAGTAGATTAGGTCCTATATAGTTATTCTTATAGATTTATCTTATTACTCTATTAGACTTCTAAATATACTTATTATATTTGAAGAACCGGCAAACCTAATACTCTCTCTTTACTAAAGCTACTACCTCTAACTAATCTAATATAAATAAGGCCCTAGTATATATACGACTACAATAGTAGTTATTATATATACTAGTAGTATATAGGTTAGTAATATATATAAACTAAACTAATTTAATTACTAATATAATACTACTATTAACTACTAGTTATACTAATATATATATAATTTAGCCTAATTTCTAATATAATATTACTCTATAATAATAACTAATTATATTAATATATTTATAACCTTAACTAATACTAGTATTAATAACTACTACTTAATTATAAATAATCTAAATATAATATAAAGATTTAACTTATAGAAACTTATAATTAAGAAAAGAGTACTATTATAATAATACTATAATACTTCTATACTTATACTACCTTTACTATAATATCTAAACTAGCTGCTAGTAATAGTTATTAACTACTAGTTAGAATATAACTAACTTATTATAATTATAATAGAGAAAGATTTTACTAATCTAACTAGCCTATATAGTAGTATAAATCTAACTCCTATAAAAATCTATATAATATAAATATTTCTATTTTTTATATAATATTTTAATATTTATATATAGTATATAGTAATAGAATTAACTATTTAAAGTACGATTAATTAACTATATATAAATATCTATAATAATTATTATTAATATATAATATTTTATATTTAAAGAATAGTATAATTTAAAATTATTTTAATAAATAGTAAATTTTCTTAAAAGTAGTTTACTACTAAATTAGTTTATAAAGTACCTATATTAGTAAAGTCTATAATATATTCTACTATTAAAGCGGCTAAACTATTAAAGTAGCTACTTTTTCTTAGTATAATAAATACTATATACGAAAAGTTAATTTACTTAATACTAATAAGAGATCTTATATATAATATACTTTTATCTAATTTAGAATTTTCCCTACTATCCTTTTAGCACGTATAAGCGTTATATCTAGTCTTACTACAGTTACTATAGTAGTATTAAGCTGGTTAAGCCCTTTCTTAAGTATTAGTACTATAAGTCTTCTTAAAGAGCTAAAAGCTTATAAATACTTTAGCAGCTATATATAAAGATTTCTCGCTATATAATACTATACTACTATACTAAATATACTTTCTTTTATACGTTTTATACTTAGTTACTTCTTCTAATTACCTTTTAAGTTTAGAGTTGTAAGCTTAAAGAAGTATATTCTAATATAGTATTAACTCAGCACCTTTTATAAGCTATAAGAATCCTTCTTATACCTCTTTTAGTAATCGTATAAAGGACTTTTATATAAGTATTAATTATAACCCAAATTTATATATATTATTTAAAGTTTTAGACTATTAGAAGTCTTCTTATAAAAGTAGTTCTAGTAGGGTATATAGTTATATATTAAGGCGATTTAATATAACCTATATATTTAGAAGAATAATTCCTATTACTTTAAAAGTCTTTTAACAGTTCTTATATATAAATATATTAAAAAACGCGTTCTTAAAGGCTGGAAGAAAGCCTTTTTTATTAATATAGTAGATGCGTCAGCGCACTAAGTATTATATATACTATAAATACTTCAGCTTTAATAGTAAGAAGTAAACTATATTAAGAGGTTAAAGTATATACGATAAATAAGAAGGTATATAAAGTATTAGAATCTTTCGTATAAGGTAGTAATCTTTAAGTTCTTAGTTAAGGTAGCTTTTATAACCGTCTAAAATAAGTAGCCTATATAATTCTACCTAACGTATCTTTATATATTTATTAAAGTACTTTAGCTACTTAAGACTAAATATATTATTTGTCCAGCCGTTTTTAGAGACTGAAATTTTCCAATTATATAGTATATCTACTTCTTTATATTATATAGAGATATAAACGTATCTTTTATAGATAATAAATAGTAGAGTTATATATACAGCAGCGTAAATACTTTAGATAACTATAACCTACTTATAATCGTCTAGCTATATAAGAGTAGGCCTTATACAACATTTTAAACCTATAACAACCTTTATAGTACTAATAGTACCTATCTAAAAGCCTATCTTATTAAAGTTGTAGATATTATTATTATATATACTATATTTCGCAATTATATCTTATATAAGCTTAAACTATGTATTAATAACCTTTAGATTCTCTTATTTTATTCTTTAATAATTCTTTACTTAATTAAAGGCTATTTTAAGCTTATTTATATATACTATAAATCGTTTAGACTAATTCTTTTCTATAGATATTCTACTATATACGCCTAATAGTTTATCTACTATATCTACTACCTTATATAGCTGGGGCGTAAATCCTCGCGAATTAAGATTGAGAATATATTATACGATTGTTTATTCTTTAGTTACTATAAGCTTCTAGTAATTTAGTTATATATAAGAGCGAAACGCGATTCTATAAAGTTAAGTAGAGAGTTATTAATATCGTATATTAAAAGCTATAGTAGTATATTATACGCTCTTAAACTGGCCTAATTTATACGCCTATAAGGTAAGCTTAATTCTACCTTCTAATTAAATTAATAGAAGGTCGTATTATAGATTTATTATAGTTCGTACGTAGTATTTATAACGCTAAGAAAAAGTAGCTACTTTAATAGTTTAGCCGCTTTGATAGTAGAATATATTATTAGTAAAATATTACTATTATCTTAAAAGTAAGTTATTATAAGTTTTTATTATAATTATATACTAATAAGATATAACTATTATATTTTAATAGATAAAATAATATTAGAAGAGTACTAAACTCTTATTTTAAAAATTTTCTTTTTTATAGTTAATCTATAAAATTACTATTATAGTTTAAGAAAATACTTATAATAGTAAAATATATTAGTAATAGAATATAATTAAAGCTTTTTAAAAGTTTATTAAAACTTTTCTTATTAAGTTTTTTAAAGGTATATATTTTTTTATATAATTTATACTATATAATATTAACTATATTAGATTATAATATAAATATAATTTATATAAAATAGGTTACTATCTAAAATAAAAATATATATTTAGTAAAGTAATATTATAAGAAGTTTAGTCTTCTATTAGATTAAAATTATAATCTCTAGATAGTTTTAAACTTAAAAAAGACTACTTTAAATAAAACTAGTTTTCTACTATAATAATTTATAGTAATAAATATTTAATATATAATATATAATAAATATATAATATATAATTATTTCCTATAATTATAGAAGAACTCTATAGGGTACCCCTACCTTAACCTTATTAACCTTATACCCCAGCGCCAAGAACCCTACCCTAACTTCAACCTTAATGCTAAGAACCCCTACCTAACCTATACCCCAGCGCTAAGAACCCTAAACCCAACCTTAACCTAGGTAAGATACTATATACCCTATTTACCAGCCTAGTCTATATAGATTAGCTTGCTACTACTTGTATTATTAGGAGCTGCTGTAGTATATTAAATACCTTTATTATCCATCTCCTAGTATGTTTAGCTGGTGTAGGGGGTGATATTAATAGGTCGTGGTTAGAATCTAACGTCGCCATTGGGGCTTCGGCACAAGGTTCGGTGGTCCAGGTGGACCGCCTTACAGTGGGAACTAGCTAAGCGAGCGTCCGCGGTTCGAGTAAAAGAATGTCCGAGATGAATATCCTCCTTTTCAACAATCCAGAAGTTTTTTTTGTACTGGTACGGTAATACCGCGACACCTCTGCACCTATACTACCCCTCCCACAATACCCGAACCAGCTGCCAGCGACAGCTGTCAGCTGCTAGCTAGAATATGACTGACTCGTCATGACTACGATGGAGGAAGGTTTCGCCGACCCAGCTAGTCCGTGCAGCAGCACAGACCTAGCCCCTATGAAAATCTGCACGATGTAGATATCTCTGTTCTTCACGCTACGTCTTGACATTCACACGTAGTACGTGGCAATAGAGTTGACTGCCCGAAGTGCGATTGATCAACTGTGCGTGAGCGTTCGTGACAAGAAAAGAGGGAGAAGGGCCGGCGGCCTGGTTTACTATCGTTATTATACAAATAGCAGTCGCGACTAAATCACATAATATATATATTCACACTTAAGGCTTTATGCTTCGTTGTTCGAATTTATTATGGTTCGATTTAGCATGTAAATTTACATAATATATTCATTGATCTAACGCTTGGTAAAGGCCGGGGTTTAGTTTTGTCCCTCCATCGGCTAATCGTCCTCCGTAGGTTTTGAGCGATTCGAATGTAATAGGCTAGTATAATAGATCACAGCGTAGCAACAATAGATAGAGTAGCAGGGCTCAAATGCTCGTATATTCTTTATTCTCCGTGAGGAGAGGGTTGATCGTGAAAGAGACGAATCGCTACCATCCCTGCAGGGTGCGATTCGGCTATTTCAACCTTACGTCAGGTGACCGTATCATCAGCCCGTGACTTAAAGCTATGAGATATTACACTTGTAAGGTACGTTGGTGTATTGTTCTTCGGGAGACGTTATATATAGAAGCAGCGCGTCTTTCGCTTTAAAGTTGCTAATTATTAATAGCTAAGATAGTTCGGGAGATACCTGCTTCGGCCTAGCTTAATTGGACATTCGTAGGTTAAGTTATTATTATTAAAAGGTAAGGTGTTGCGTAAAGTTGGCGAGGTGGCGCGCTCGCTCATCTCTTATATTAAATACTATTTAGTCTTATGAGCCTGTCTGTGCTTCTGTCCTTCAAAGTTCTATATCTACTCGGCGGACTTGTAGTGTGTCCACAAATTCTCGAAAGCATCATGGTCGATAACGAGACGTCGTGTCTCCCATCGCTCAAGGAGCTAGTCTTCGAGTCCACCCTCGAAGCAGCAGATGACATAGGCTCATCCAATGCAACGAGAAGATATTTGTGATTGACAAGAACGATATTAATCTAGAAGACTTCCCGGACGACTACAACGCGGATCCGGACGTTAGTAGAGAAGAGACCGACTTTCTAAAATCGGACGAAGGTTTTCATGTATTCGAAGACAATCAGCTGTATACTCGCATTGTCTGTGAGGAACTGTTTTGATCTTTGCCTCATCTAGAGATCTTTCGGTCATTCTTGAGGGGGTTTGTCAAAGCGTTACCCTGAATGCACAAACAACAAGGCTTCGTATTGAGATCGAAAGATGGGGACTCTGACAAACCGAGTAGTTGTACTCTTCACCATTTATTTGCTCATGCGTCTACAATCCTTGTTAGTTCAAAGCAGGAACGCCAAGTTCTTCGAATGACCTGAGACCACCCGTGTATCCAAGAATATTATCGAATTCCAAGTGTGTTAGCCAAAGTAGATTGTACTAGCGGGTAGCTAGTTGAGAGCCCTAGACTAAATTACAGGAAATACTGAAAAATTTCATCGGGTCTTATACGAAGGTGATCTATCTGAACAAAAACGAGTGGGAATATTTGAATTCATTAAACTATGAAGTGTATTGGAGACTTCTGAAGTGGGTGTTCATCAAAATACGAATACTAACAAGCCGCCTTAAAAGCTTTAAACATCATCGCGAAACTGTCTATCGAAATGCCTCAACTTGCTCCCGAGGTTGATGAGGTCCGCTCGCACATAAGGTCGATACAGCAAGAACTCGAAGTCTTAGTCATTCCCTTCAGTATCCCAGAAGATGAGAGGACCTTTGCAAAGTCTTTACAAGAAAATCTGATTTAAGGTCTAGGCAGGCATCAAAGAGTTGGTTTCAGGAGGGCTAGTGCTTGAGTATGTCGGATCAGTCTCGAGGTTGTAGATATAGGTGGTGACAAGAACACGAACGCAACAAATAAATGTTCTACAACATCCACTAATACCGAGATTGCCTGTAACTGTCATGGGGATTTTGGCAAGTCTGCCGAGCTGTATCAGATATCGTCGTACGATATCACGGTCGATATCACGCAGGATATTAGCTGATATACCCCTTTTCCATGTACATAAAATATGGCCCGCTAGCCATCTTCAATCAAGCAGTCCAGCTCCTCATCTCCCTCCCTGAGACAAGATTCGCCTCTCGCCACAGTAACAATATTTAAGTCCCTTTGAAGCCCTGTTCAATATATGACAGAATTTGATTGAGACAGCATGCTACAACAAAAAGGGCATTTCATATTCAAGCACGCTAAACCCGAGAAATCTCACCCACAGCCAAATGGAATTAACCAGGTATCAAGAATATCAACAGCAGAGGAGATATGCGCAGCTGACAATCACAAATAGTTGTGCCTAGGTACAAATTATTAGCTAATGTCAATAGCCAGAAGGGTAGTCCTTGGGATTGTCATAAATTTGACCCAAATCCACCAAAATTTGACTAGTTGCTCAATGTCATGAGAGATGGGTTGACAGACGCGCAGTGTGGCGCAGCATTGCGCAGCTGCGCAGTCGATCAAATTGCCCCAAAATTGAGCAGGTCCCTCCTCACCGGTTTCCCGCGACAGCATTATTTCCTCTTCGTTGTGCTTTCAGCTTTACATTTATTGTTGATTTCTTCATTCTGAACCCTTTCTCATTAAGGATAAAGCGTTCTAAATCGAAAAGTCAGCTGCATGTCGCTTTCTTCGACGAGTTCCCAATCCGCTGCGAAAAGGCTGTGGCGCCTAATATATGTGAATTAGGGCAGGACAGGCACCGGTCTTGCTGCCTTCTGCCTAGCCAACTCACGTGCAGAGCAACCAAGACACATTTAAACAAGCCATTTAGTCCTTATCTGGTTAGATACTTCCAAAATGGGTAAGCTTATATCTTTTCTTCCTCGTTTGTGTTAATCTTCCTCGCGCTGACTTTGGCTGAAGCAGATATCTTAGGCGATATTGATTCAAGTCACCGAGTACTATATTCTCGGGTGGAAAGTAACTTCTTTCCCAATATTTCCTCCGTAAATCAAAGATGGTCCGGGGAAGACAGGAGCTCCTCTATTGCACGACGAAAGAAATTGGTCGAGCCAAGTGAAGTATTCCGTGCTTGTCGAGACTGCAAGAGAGAATTTAAAAGATCGTGCGACCTTACAAAGCACGAGAAGTCCCATAACAGACCGTGGAAATGCCCTGAAGAATTCTGCAAGTACTTCGAGCTGGGCTGGCCAACAGAAAAGGAGCGGGATCGCCATGTGAACGACAAGCATGAGACCAGCGCTCCTCAATTCAAGTGTTTATATCCACCATGCACATATGCTTCGAAAAGAGAGTCCAATTGCAAGCAGCACATGGAAAAAGCGCATGGATGGCAATACGTTCGATCGAAAAGCAATAGCCGCAAGAAAGCAGTCGACTCCGACAGCTCTACAACACCGAAACCCATGACACCCTTGGTCTCTTGTAGTCCTTTTACTGCAGAAGATACCTCTTTCCAGATTTTTAACCTCGATTCTTCCTATACCCAGCTCGAAAGTGATATATCTTTCAATGCTGGCGACTTCACTTTATTTGCCACTGACAATGTATTCCCAAATAACGACTTCTTGGGCAACTCGCCTGGTCCGCTATACGGATTTCCTAACTTGGTATTAAATGCCCCAGTGTTGGATCCAGTCACAGATACTCTCAAGCATTCAGAATCACTGGAATCAGACTCCTCGACAATTCCTAGCGACCTAGGTTTCTACAAAAAAACTTCAGCAACAGGACATCACAATAGAGATATTTGGACACAATCCCCTTTGCCATATGAGAATAACTCGGATAGGTTTCAAAGTGGTCAGAGAAAGTCTGAACAGCAACAAACCGAAGGGAAACATCTGTTCAAGAAGCGGAAAAAGAAAATTCAGAAAAGGGACAAAAAGCGCTTGATGTCTTGTATATTCCGTAAATTCCAGCCCAACACCTATAACTTCGGAAACTCAAAATTCAAGACATGTCACACCACATCACACGAATACGTATCCACCCTCATTCGACACCTTGAGCGCTATCACAACACTCATGTCTGTCACAAATGCTTGGCAAATTTCGGTTCCCAAAAAGCGAGTCTTGAACATAAAGAGACAAGCAATTGTGTATCGACCACAGGTTCCCAGGAGGACAAGTGGCAAATTCTCTACGAGAACTTGTGCGGAGACGGCATTAAACATGATCCAACCTTCGAAAGGGCATATTCCTCATCGATGCCATCGCCCTTCCCATCGAATATTGTTGTGAATGAGTTTGAAACGGGAGAGAAATACGGACGATCGAATCCTTTTTCGAGATTACCTACCCCAAAAGCTCAGCTCCAAACCCCGCCAAGGTCTCGGGAAAATACATCTCAGCCAGAACAAACCATCAGCAGCGAGGAGCGCCGTGAGCTAGAGCATCTACGTGAGGAGAACACCAAGCTTCTCCGAGAGAATAATACACTTCTTCGACGATTGCTGCAGTGGGAATCAGTTTGTGTTCCTGATCTATCCGCAGATTAAATGTGTAACGTCCTGTGTAGCAAGGGCTAACCTCGATATGGAGAAATAAGAGGTTAGATAGCATAGAGCCCCTTTGCCCTCAACAGATAGCAATCAACGAACTTAGACTAATGATGTAAATGAAAATTGCCGTAATATATTGCATCAATTTTTAAGCCGTCCCTTCTAGAATCTCTATTAGGTGAAGTGAGTCATTGTGATAGAAAGAAGTTGATATCCTTAGTGTTTTCATGTGTCCCAATGACGACGCGTGTGTTCCGCAGTCGACAGTTCCGAATTAATGAGGAGGTGAGGCGAAGGCTGACAAACTGTTGACGCCAGAGTGACAATAGTAAATGTCGTCTCAGCTTTTGCGATCTGATGCGTTCCGGATCTCTGAGTTTTACGGCATAAGTAAACCACAATGATCCGGACTACGATCCCTGAGGGTCATTGGCTGACTCTATTATTTCTTTCTGCACATAGCTCACTTACGTTTGAATATTCACGAGAGAATATAAACTCTACAAAATTTTATATCCTTAAAGGTACCCTAGGTTATTAGTAGATTTTGTAAGCTCAGGTCACGTGCCGGATCAGCTATGCAGCCCTTGACTAAGCAGTCTCATGTGCTATATATTCACCCATCGTACCTTGACCGAGAGGTCAAGGGAACATCATAACGCATCATCAATACATCCATCTATACCACCCTATACAGTCTCCACTCCCTCCTACTTTCAGATTTTAACCACTCTAACTTCGTTAATGCGCTTAGCCGCTAAAATAGGCACCGTCGCAAAAGTGCCCAAATGGGAAAAAGAAATTTATGTCCTTTGATAATAGCGGGTACTATCAGCTATGATTTGTCTTAATCCTGGGTACCTCCTAAACGGAACTTTTACTCTTCAGGGTTGGATGGAGCAATATACATGGTCTTCACATCTGCCAGTCAAGGGCTGGGCCAAAAATAGCTAGCAGCTCGCTAAGCCAGTGGCACTAAGCTGAAGCGGATTTCTGACATCTAACCTACCTCTCACTTGTCAATACCACTGCAGCCCTAGCTTCATCTCAAACGCCAGAAACGCTGCATGAATAATTTTACCAAACTGTCAACATGCTTTCAATCGGATATCTAGCATCTTTTTCCACAATGGCCTAGTTTTTTTTTTTTCAAGCGCTGTACCGTTGAAAGTAGGCGCCGATAAACCGTACCGTACCTTCACTGTTGTTTCGACCGTAAACTAGGCAAATATCTATTAATAGGCATCAGTGCATTCAAAACATTTATAGTCGGCGTCTATGGTCCTTTCACCGGCCAATATCGATCCCAGCGCTTACACTCATTCTCTCTAGGGCTAAAGGTCTGTGGCACAGTGGCCTGGCACCAGACTAGGCCTCAAAACTCTCCTAATGTGGAGCCACCAGCTATGCAAGCTTTGGCCTTCTCGCTTGGCACATTTCTCTAAAGCGCCGTCCAACTTCCCCGTGTGGATCTCACTTCGCTGGGATTCACCAGAATATCGCATAATTTATGCTTTTCTTTCAAAGCGGTTAGAACACCTACGTATTGTTCCGAAACTGGTTGGATGTCTCATTCGGCTGCCAATTAGACCGTTCCAAAAATAATCGTAATCGAAACAAACGTAGATCAAGTTCTGGAGGCGGTCGTTCCATCCAGTTGCCGTTTCTATCGCTGTCCCTCTAGCAATCTTTGAGCCGCATCTTCAGCCCGATATTAATAGCTTCCATTATTTGTGATATATCTATCAAATAGCTGCTCCCCAAAAGCAACCTCCTCTCTTATCAGAGCATTCCCCTTTCCAAATATTCATTCCTACAGCGCCATTATTCTACAGGATTATTATCCTACAGCCCTGTATTATCTTGACCATCACCCCAAAATCCGTTTTCAGAGTCTACTAATGGCAAGTCCCGTCTCCCCTTGGCCGGGATACCCAAATATCCCGATATTTCTCGATACTAGAACCTACTACGGACCCAACAAGTCTCAGCGGAGTACAGCAACCACCTTCGAAACTTCTGAGAGTATTTCACCTGTCTCGCCCCCTCAGGCTCCTCAATGCATCACAGTTACGCCTCCGAAAGGCACCGACAACAACACTCTTCAGATTCCAAACGGCAACTCATTGCAGTCTTCTACGGAGAAGCATGCTCCATCGCAAGGCCAACAATCGCCCGTTCGCCATCTATCACCTGTGGAGTACCCGAGTGTCAACAAATTGTCTGAGTCTTGGTCAACCCGGAGTCAAAAGGTGAGGACACCCAAGGCGAGAGGAGTCAGAGGCCCTTCATCAGGTTCTCCATTCTACTACCCTTTTCCGCAAAAGACGGAGTATAGAGCTCTGGGCACAGAAGGTGCAACACCCTCTGGTCTTGGTATAATGGATGGCTCAACATATGTACTCTCCACTTCCGCGTCGCCGCCATATTCGGAAAAACCACTTCCAGCAAGACCACTCCAAGAAAAAGTAGGCTATTCTCCAAATATTGCCCAACGCATCGAGGACCGTCTTTGGAATTATAGCATTCATGGTAATATTTTCAAAAAATGGCTCCTCGAAATCATCAGCTGGTCGATTAGTGCCTTATGCATGGCAACAATCCTCACAGTTCTTTTAGTCCTCGAGGACCGACCTCTAAGCACGTGGCCGCTCACCAGCAGCTTCTCATTGAACACATTTATTGCTACGATTGCAAGGATTGCTTCCGCAGCACTTCTTCTTCCCGTCTCGGAAGCTCTCGGACAGCTTAAATGGAGTTGGTTCTTCCAAGGTACTTCAAAAAAGATGTGGGATTTTGAAATTTTTGATAATGCCTCTCGCGGACCATGGGGTTCTCTTCAGCTTTTAGTTCGCACAAAAGGGAGGTATGTATGGGTCTATGCATCAATCCTATCTTAATTTTTTCCCCTAACTGTGATGTAGAAAGTTAGCATCACTCGGAGCCGCTATAATACTACTTGCGCTCGCTCTTGACCCTTTTTTCCAGCAAGTACTAGAGACACCTACCCGATTTACATTGAAAGGAAGAGGTTCGGCTCCTTTCATTACTCATTATGAGCCCGAATATGCCGATGTTGTCGAAAACGGAGAACCAATTGCCTTTCCTGACAAGGTCCTAGGTACACTCGCCGACAGGTTCTTCTTCGAGAATGGTACCCAGTCAGTTCCCTTTGGCAACGGGACAAGAGCAGAAGTGCCTGTGTCATGTCCAACAAGCAATTGTACATGGGAACCATATGAGACTCTTGGCTTCTGCAGCACCTGTGCCGATATTTCGCAGTTCCTTTCATTTGCCTGCCTAGAGACAAGAATTGACTGGATCCAGGGTCTGGAAGGTATTGGCGCTGAAAAAACATATCCTAATGGAAGTGTCTGCGGGTATTTCCTAAATGCAACAAGCGAAAACCCAATCCTTATGTCTGGTTATAGTGTCGATCGCCATCAGTCTTTTAGCGGAGAGGCGCTATTAATGCGTACATTACCACTTGTCACCCCTCGTTTCAAAAAGCCTCTCTATGGGAGTGGCTCTATTAACTTCAAGAACCGTCGGAATCCTATTTTTGACGTTCTCCTTGTTGGTGCCGCCGATGGGACCGCCGTCAGTGTATACCGAAATGAGACTCCTATTGCGCATGAGTGCGTACTATCGTGGTGTGTAAAAACCCTATCCTCTTCTTATTACGAAGGAATGTATGAAGAACGAGTAGTGGATACAATCATCAACACTACAGCGGCTCCTTTTCCCTGGAAGACCACTCGAGTTTCAACACCAGCGGGGAATGGGACCCTTATAGATTACACACAAAATGTTACAATCGATGCATCCATAAATGGAAGGAACGGCCCCTATTTCGGCGTCAATAATGATACGGCTTTTGCTACCAGTTTTCTCTTCGATAAAATGTTTCCCTCATTCTATACAGCTGCGAATGAATCCGCCAGTAAATGGTTAAGGTACAAGGTTTACAAGACTAACCTCTCGGAACGAAGGCTTGAATATAATCCGTGGTTATTTCCCAATAATGTACCTCAGTATCTCGAACGGCTCGCGACGGCATTTACTAATGAGCTTCGGGGAACAAAAGATAAGGAGGACCATTGGGGCTCAGCCTACGACGAGGAGGTTTTCGTTAGCGTACGACTGCAGTGGATCACTTTACCACTTGGCCTTCTTCTCTTTAGTCTAGCCTTTCTTGTTATCACAATGGTCAGAACATATACGCAGAAAGAAAGTATTGGTGTCTGGAAAAACTCAGCTATCGCTACCCTCTTGTATGGACTACCGGACGAGATACAGAAGAAGCTCAAATCTTCCAAAACGGAAACAACACCTAGGGCGAGGGCAAAGGAATTGAAGGTGAAACTCCTTCCACAGGGCTGGAGAACCTCGGGACATTTTATTTCGCCCACAACGCCGAAGATCAGGAGATACCAGCCCCCTCCTGGCTGGATCTGAAGTTCTATCGGTCAAGTCACTTCGATAGGCTCCTCACTTAGCCTCAATAAAAGTAATTCCGACAAGTGAGCATTGGCTTATTGAAAGAAGCCATTGTGATGACAGAAGCTACCAATACTTGCTAAAAGAATATTTACAGCACCCGTTATAGCAAATAGCGTTTCAGCTAGATGCCAAAAACCATAACTTCAAAAATAGGCCTGCTACGATGAACGAAAAGAAACCCAATGTCGCGAGAGTAAAAATCATCCTTCCTGAAAATCGATCTATGCCTCGCCTTCTCCATCGGGAAGGGTATCAAATACGAATTTGCCACGAGGCCCCTAACAACAGAGTCAGTCGACAATCAATTTAAATCAAGATGCAAAGGAGCGTACTAGGGCTGGCCCCGAGGTTGATGGACTAACGCTTAAAGCACCAGGTACGGCTGCTGGAACTGGTGCGGCGACAACATATAGAACGAGAGAGATGGTAACGAAGATGATGTGTCCAAGCATTTTGTCCGGTACAAGTATTAATGTGCCGGAGTACTCAAAAAGACTTAAGAGGTAGTTTGAGTATCAGACTCTCTCGGCGAAGGTATTAGGCACAGCCTAGAAAGAGGGGGGGATGATTGTAATGTGGACCTATTCGGTTGGTGGATGGGAACAAAAGAGGAAGCAAACCATGTGGATTTTATATTCGCGAGGATTCCAGCATCGAGTTGTGCAATGCATCGAAACGTAGCCAGCATCGACCCCGCCGGCGCTGGCGCCTTTTCTTACATCTATTATCACGCGGAAAGCCAACAATACAAACTCCCGTGAGCACCTACAGCTACTTGATTGGAGGCGGTAAATGAGCATGAAAAAGGAGGAACCGAGATCTTGGGATGAAACCTGAGAGCTGCAACCCAACGCGTCAGATTGAATTTTGTGGAAGGCTGAGTCCTATTGCAAACGAGAAATTGGCGGGCCGATATCACTCGCCGCAAGCGCTTCAAAAATCGCATAACTTATCCACAATTTCGAAATGCTTAAAGACGGTTCAAACTATTGATTCTGATCCTATTGACTCATTGAGCGCCCATCAGGATATAATTTGAACCAATCATGTTTCAAGCGCGGCGCGATTAGCCTTGGCAGTAGTTTCGGGTTGGCCCCTGGGTCTAACCCATTGGCTCTCATTGTCTGTTTCAGGTTCGGCCCCTCGCCATCAACCTCTACTTTCACACCTCTTCAGCAACCTTACTTATCACATCTCGTGGTCGCACCGTGTGATGAGGCGGGCGTCAAGACCATCGGACTTCGTCGACTGCAATAAAATACCTCAACCTTGGGGATGATTTCCTAATGGGATATCAGTTAAACTGCTAAGCGCCCGACTTCTATACGCTCGGACTTTTACCTTATCCAACCGAACCTGACCCACTGTGCGGGCATGTTTCTCATCTCCACTCAATATCGCTCATGTATGGATAAAGGTTCTTTCCCGATTGTTACGGCTTCTTGGGTGGCATTAACGGAGCGGCCGATATCTGCAGCGTCAGGTATGATTTATGCTACAAAAGAGCGTATTACGAATAGGCTTAATGTGTTTCACTTTTTCATAATTATGTCCTTGTTTATTAAATTGTAGATTCTAAATTTAATTTTACGTTCAGCGAAATATTCTGTAAAATATACTGTCCCATATATTGATTATGGCAATCTCATGATTTTTGATGCAAGTAAGCATTGAGTAGAAAGCTATAAAGCGCATCTCGAAATAACAATTAAAACGGCGGCATTTGTAAAGGGCACTGGAACCATTAAATTTAAAAGAAGCAAGATACAAGAAGATAGTAAGCGTCAATATTCTATCGATCGCGTATGTCATCCCTCTTCTGTTTAGACAGTAGGCACATAACGGAACCTTAATCAGCCAACGGCTCTGCGTATTTTCACTGAGCTTCTACTGCGCCCTCGCCTAAGAAAGGTATGGGATATGCCAATGGCTATTACACTGAGTAACATACTGCCATTTGATAAATAATGAAATTATATTCAAAAAACTATTCGCAGACCCCCGAGTAACCAAACCACAGCTCAAATACATTCAGGTCCAACTAAAATGTCGAAAGCTTACTCCGCCAGATTTAAATAAATGAAAAGAGCCCGTCAACAATTGATGATCGAAGTTTAGTCAGAGGGTGGATAAAGTAATATCACAGACTTAGTCAAGAGCTATCATCGTATAGGAGGATTTGGTCAAGACGGAGAGTCCATATTCGCAAGAGCTCATTCTCTGGAGCCAATAAAAACAGAGCCTTGTCAAGTGCGGATAATTGTGAGAGCGGGCTAATCGAAGTCGATTTACACTTTGCCGTCTCCCTCTGGTACTTCGCCGAAGACGAGAACCGATCCAGATGATGGGCTTCGCTCAGTACGGTCATTGCCTGCTCGGAATAAGTATCCTTAAGGGGCCTAGTGACATCTTAAGTCAGCCAACAAGTGAGGTACTGGAGTAAAATACCGTAACTGATTCACAGGTGTGCTCATCCCGGTTCGAATCATCTGTCGGTTCCCTTCTTAATGAAGTAGAGGCCATAACGAGAAATATCTGGATCCATCTCGATACTCTCCTCTTTAGGAAATATTAGGTCTCGTTTCAAACCCAGTTGGATGAACTTGCCTCTAGCGCTAGCCGATTCGAACTTTATAGCTGAAGCCGGGCTTTCGCCATCAGGGTTGAAATCTCCTCAGGAAATTTGATATCATTGTTAGTGAACGGCCCACTATGATAAGAGTGCAAGAATATCTCTTATAGCATTGACGATATCATCTTTATGGGTGCCAAGGCTTTCATGATCACTGCTAATACTTTCTAGGCGAACAGCCTATGGATACCGTTAGTCAACAACGGTGCTAGTTTCATGCGTCTTCACGGTAGGCTATACGAAGAGCCAAAAGTGGAAGCTATCCTTGAGGGAGCGGCACTAGTATGGGCGTTGCAGCTACCAAAAGCTAAGTTGAAGTAATAGGATAAACAATATATCTCAACATATTATCAAATAGGGGGAAAGGCGAGCATATGCTCAAAAGATAAACAATGCTTAAATAAGTTCTGGGACACGACCAGGAAATGGAAGCAGATGTGTTGGGACGGCAGAGAAACAAATTGTCACTATCCACTGAATTTGAGTAAATATCAGACTTTGCAATGAAGTGACGAACTACGCAAAATGTGCAAACTGCAGGTCTCATCCTACCAGTGCGTACTCTTGCCGTCAAGTTCATCTGTGACAATCTCTTCCTCTGCTTGCTTCTCGAGGGGGCATGGAGCCTCACTACAGGACGTTTTCGAACGATTGTCGAAGCTTTTTCCCCTGCTTCGATCCAGCCAATTTTCTCTATAACTTTCCCTAGCCAATCAAATACCATGTCATGCATAATCACTAGGAAGGGGGGGCCGTTGTTCTTAGGGTGGTTAGGCAACAGTCTATCGACGGACTTAGGATTGGATTGCAACATCGCTGAAATTCATGCGCAGAGCTGTGCCGCATTTGCGCATCTGCCGGAAATGACCGACAGATGAGCCCTAAGCAGCAACAGGTCGTCTTTGATTCAGTCCGCTAACTAGGGGCTTTGTAGCCACCCAATACGTATGTGTCACAAGTGTGCTGCAATAATAGGTTCTGGTTTTGCAAGATTCTGTTGCTGAAGGAGAGTTTATCCCCTTCTAGTTGGTGATCGTAAACACTGTCGCAGTCTAATTCTTTTCGTACTAAATATTCTTTATTTGCCATTCTCACACCCATTCATGTGCCGATTGCGAGCCGATTAGGAATGCCTTTGCCAGTGTGCTTCAATAACTACATACAACCCCATGCTCCGAATGCAGCTCGGCCTAGTTGGCCCATGTGTGTCTATGTAATTGTAGGGTTATGAGAAGTCTCCCTAATTAGCTTGCGTCTTATCAGGGAGATGTTCAAAGTTTTGGATCGGAGCGGGCGTAGAGAAATCGGGAGGGTCAGAACCTTAGTGGCGTCGCCAGTTCCCGCTGGCCTCATTATCCTGGTTGTCTATCCAATAGGTTGCAAAATCCCCATATTGCGAAGGAACGCCTCCCTTACTTAAGGCAAGACATCGGCTCTCGATTTCTAGCGGTGTCTTTACATCTACTCTATCCGCATCTCAGGTGGCTAACTCAAGGAGTTGTAATAGCGCCATACCACTCGACCGTAGCCATCATACTTGAAGTCAGTTTAGGCCTCAACGACTGGGATAGTGCGTCCACATTGAGCAATTGGGATTGTAGTGATTGACCCTCCAAATGGCCCTCGCTGACCTTCAGTGCGGTGAATATGTCATTCCGCCAGAGAGCTTGCAGCATTTGCCTTATCCAGCGTCCATGGTTGCACTGGAAGCGATGTATCCCAGTCAAAGGTCTTGCTCAAACATATTCCGTTGCTGTAACCAGCAGTTCGCAAATTGTGTTTCTTTGTATGTGGTTGCCTTCATCGATTTCGTTGTTGCACCCTGGTGTTTATTTGGGAGAGGTTCTACACTATTCGAAATATATACGTCTTGTTAAGGAACGAAGAAATGTTTAGTGACTAGGGCGTGAAGTATTGTACAGCTTGATTATGTACGTTGCCTATATATTAAGTACGATAAAAGCCGTAGCGAAGTATGCCGTGAGGAGAGGTGCTACTAGAGCAAACCCTTGACCAGTTGGTAAGGGAGTACTGGGAACACTCGTTGAAATCCCGGCCGCTTGGCTCGTTACCTGGCTTGTCACCCGGCTCGTCGCTCGGCTTGTCGCCTGGCTGGTAGGTTGGCTTGTTGGGTCTGATCGGCTGGCGTCCGCTGCGTCTCCATCCCCGACTAATGCCCTTTGGGCAGTTTTAATAACCCAGTCTGCCGCCTCATCGTTGTACTCGTCGAAATAATTCAGATGCTGTGCGATGTCTTCAGGCTCGCTCCCTGTAGTGCAAATTGGATCCCCAGCGTTACAGTAGTCCCGAAGAATGCCTGCGTACTGATTTAGGCCATCAAGTTGTTCTTCAGTACGGGGACTCGAACCATCGAACACCGAGCCCCCTTTTACCGAGTAGGTTTGGTTCGCACTTCGCCTATACGAACCAAATACTATGGCCGCAACAACTATTCAAGGATTAGCAACGGCTGCGCGTACGCCACAATGGGGGAACTCACTATTTGACCCTGGGATTGTCGTACGATCCAAAGCTGGATTTTCTGCTTGTACACACTCGAAAGCAGGACCACCCCCCCCACCCAGGTAATCAAGTGTGACACTAGCTCCTTGAGAAAATCCAACAACGATCAACTTGCTATCTGGGCATCGTTCTGAGTACTCGGTGAGCTGCTTTTGCCCTGCAGCAGCTCCGGTGGCCGCGGATTCGCACCACGCATTGCGTCCAGAAGTTGTGGTTTCAGCAGGGTAAATAATATTTTCGTACCCGCAATCCCCGAGACTTTGGCAGATCATCCAAATCAGACCCGCTTGGTGGCCTGGATATGGGGAGGTTGACCCACGTGTCGTGAACACGTGATAATCTTGGCACTCTGATGTTTCGAGTCCAAGGATCGCCGGATCATTGCACGCGTCTGCCGATGTACACACTGCTATCGCAGATCTGACATACAGAACAAAAATACCCAAAATGAAAAAAATCTTCATGATAAATGAAAATGGAGATACGATAATTAAATGAGTGTATTAGTGGGAGCAAGTGGGAAGAAAAGTAACAATTATACTTCTACAAGTTTGCAACAAAAATTGGAAGGCAGAAGGAAAAGAGCACAGCAAGCAGGAAACCGGCGGAAATGCCTCGTATTTACCCCCCCAGTCCTATAAATGGACGGCCCCTAATCCTTGCCTAAGCCAAGGAGGTCCGGATCGGCTGCGCCACACACGACATGAAACCTCTAGCGCCTTGCTAGGAAAGTTTCGCCCAGGAAATTATCTGATTAACAGTCGTCTTTACTCATCTGAGACCACGTCGCATTGTTTTAAGGCTCGAGAGGGTTGTTTTTTGAAATCTAAGAAATCATCGGGAATCGATTCGGTCGCTTCAGGCATTCTCTTTGGCGAAGCATATGATGAATGATGCTCTACTCTGACATTATGATCCGGCTCAGTCAGTAAAATTAGGCCTTGATGCTGCCAGAACACCCTCATCAAACCTTTATCGAGCCAATATCAAACATTCTCTGTCAAGCGTGGTCGTTGAGAACGAAGGCCGCGTCAACACCTCTTAGCCACGACACCGCCACGGCTCGTAATGTGGGGTCCTATCTTGGCGGTCTCCTTCTAGCCTAGTACGCTGATCCCATCGATTCCCCTGAGACAGAGATCCAACAACTTTCTGGGTGAGACCTCATCTTTCTTTTCTTCAGACCGCGTTGTAGACTGCATTCTAAGTAACAATCCGGTCCATCTAAATGATCCCTATTTCCGTTACCATATTTCCGAAGCTAAATGTGAAAAGGAATCGAAATCAATCCATAGAAATCTCCTAACTCGCATACACCGTGTCAGAAAATGGGAATGCCGAGAAATGATCTCTCTACTAGTGCAGACGCTACACCAGCAGTCTGATCGCTATATCCGAAAGTTGACGTGAATTAGACGGATTTAAGCTGTGATAATGAGTTCTCTATCTCAACATTGGCCCAGCCTAATTGACATCTAGCACTATCGGATTTCTTGAACAGAACCCCTCGTTCTCCACACAGGATGGACGCTTTTGTGCACGGCGAGACATCAAATATCGCAAATTTCAAGGTGAAAACAGCTACATGCACACTGAAAGCTCTCATTTGTGTTAGCTAGTTTACATGCGACGCTAGCCTGAAGAGCGGAGCAGTCCAAAGCCACTCGTACGGGCTCAACCGCATCTCCTGCCCATCATACCTAGAATCTTAGCACTCTTAGTGCTCCATCGAATATGCGTGGCGTCGTATTCCTAGGCCATTAAGATTTTTCTACTATAGCTTTCACTCTCGTATAGAAATTCCCACAATCCTAGTAACCAGGAACCTATTACTCGCGATAATTCAATGTGATGCCTCAAGGATCGCGCACGCTAGTCTAACTATCTCAATAGTCATCGCATGCCGAACCTCGTAATTGATGCTCCGCATACAACCTCGACAGAATAACGAGGTTCCTCTAGCGCAACATTAGTTAACTATTCATAAAGACTGGGGATGAACAACACCGTTCACATACAACTCATCATTCTCAGCAACTAATAATAAAAGCGTTTAGACATCTAGGTCAACCAACAATCTATTCGCTTCCATAGAACACGCTTCGGCCACTAATCTCATCGCGAGCCCTGGGCTCTGAAATCCGACCCATCCAGAGGAGAGACTGGGACCTCTCTCATGCCCCAATAAGTCCACGGATACCGGACGCTTCGGATTTCAGCTCATCAGACATCGAAAATTGATTTATCTCCAAATGCATGTAAATTATGTAGCAGGACCGCTCTCATCCAATACCACCTCACTAATTGACCTCGGCACTACAGTTCATGTGTGGAAAACCAGTGAGCATTTAAGAGTCCTAAGTGTTCTTTTATAAGCGATTATTCCCAACGTAAGGCCATATAAAGTCTAGTGCGAAGTTACTGGAGAGGCTGCTTGAGATACGAGTCAACAAGGTTGCCTGCAAGAAGATATCGTGGATGAAGCGACAAAGAATGGATTGAATGCATGGTGTTTTGCTTGTTGCGAAGGCATTGCTAAGATTATTGTACAGGGGGATGATGAGCAGAAGTAGAATGAGTCCATACGTCGAAGCTATTATACTATTGCCTTAACGGTTTCTCATCTTTGACGCCGAACTCTTCGGAAACATTCAGACAACGAAAACACCTCACATCTTTCAAAGAAAATAGAGCACCGAGAAGTAGCTAGGAAAGCAAAGCTCAGATGTAGAACCAGGCTCCAAGAGAGCAAGCCCGCCAACCAGACGGGCCCACCGAATCCAACTCCTACTAGAAGAAAGTGAAAGCCACCTTTTCAGTCCGTAGCTTCCAAACTGCCGCGAATTGGGGCCCTCCTACAAATTTTTCAGTGCCTCCCATTGCTCTAGGTTCTATGCCAGAACCATGAAGTTATACGCTCCGGCGATAAAAGAGAATTAAGGTATTGATGGAAGGGGAATGGAAATAGAAAGAAACAAGAGGTATGTAAAGCGTGGCCCGAATCGATATCCCTTCAAAACGGTGTTCCAAGACGACTGTCCTGAGAAGAGATTGGAGAGTCTATGGCTGAATCCCAAGCACAATGAGTCTTGCTATTCTCCAGAGAGGTTGATCGCTCTATTCAATTACTTCGTCTCTGTCTTGAAGTAGCGTATGCCAGATCTTCCCTTTCTTGGCTTTCACGAAAGTGATCGTTTCACTAGTCATCAAGCTCGAGCTCTAGTTTAACTTCTTGTTTCACTCTATTAGTACCTGTTTCTCACTCCTGGCAAAGAATTAACCAATTCCATTCGGAATTCAGTGACGTCACTTACTCGCGGGTCAATGCCTCTCGTAGTTCGTCTGGGGTCATATCGCTGCTTTCTCTCTCCTCGATTGGTACGGGGCTTGGTATCCTAGACATGATGGGAAGAGCCTGTAGCGCAGCTAAGTATCATTTGGGTTAGTAACCGGAATATGGAATTTGCGATAGCGGCATACCAAGCGAGCAATATTTGAAATAGATTGTAACGAAAGGGTCGTCCTCTCCACCGCTAACGATATCATAGTTGGCTATATTGATGCTCTCAAAAGGCCGAAGTGGGTCCGGCCTATACCCTCATTAGTTGGTTTGTTATAGCAGCGGGTAGAAACGCTGTCCGTCAGTGAGGTAGACGTACTTTACAGGGTGAGAGATGTCCCTGTCTTTCATTGCCTTCTCTGAGATGTTGCCAAAGCCCTTCCGCTTCTTGGGCTTAGAAACCTTGGGCTAGGTATCCTGGACATTCTTGATGAAATGGAAGATAACGGAAATGTGCCCTGCCAATCCAAGCCCCCGCTTCATGTCTTCGCCAAAAACCCTACCATCATCTTCTCCTACTACATTAATAGTCAAAGGTCGAGTGTCAGTTAGCCGTCTTTCTTACCTATAGTCAATGAGGAGAAGCGGCATTTCTGATGAAACCACCCTTTGCCAGCACATTACTACAACTGTAGCAAATCCTTTCGCTTCGACATATTTAATTATTGCATTTAATGACTCCTCATCTTCGTCATCATCTTATTATTGAATCGGTCCCTTATCGACTACAATCTTCATTTTGGAACCCGGGTGGGACTTTAGGACCACCATCTTGTGCCAAGGCCTAGCAGGCACGGAAGCCGGCTATAGACAAGACTAAATGCTAGTTTACAGCTTGAGCATGAAAGAGGTGAATGGTGCAGCGCCGGAAACTGGCAAGGCTGAGAGAAGTAAAGATAGAGGTCCTGAATACCAAGGTTTGAAGTTAGCCCATACCATGCATGTAGCCTCAATCGCGCCATGAGGTGATGCGTTTCCGAATATGGGATAAACAACCACATTAGACATGAACATGAAACAACACCAAGGTAACTCAAACCACCTTGAATAATTGCACTGCTCAACAAATGAACTTAAAGCCATATGTAGATATATGATCTATTCATGACGCGAGACTCAGTGACTCGCAGTCTACCGACCCACCGCCCGAGTGTACACTAACAAGGAGAAAGCATTACGCTAGCGAGGGCGGCGTATGTAGATGACAAGTCCAAGCCAGTCCTGACTCCAGAGAAAAGAAACCACCACGCCCAAGATGCCAATGAAAATATGTCAATAGACACGCTATGCATTCAAAAGCTAGAGTCGTTATCGTAGAATTTCCACAAGCAAACTGTGAAATTAGGCAGGGAGTCAATGTCGTAACACTTCCTCCAATACCAAGTTGCTGCGATCATGCCGGTCGCTGTACCTAGTTAACTGTGCTCTCCATCGAAAGCTGGTAATAAGTACTGGTTGCCACCGGAATCGGATGCCGTTGGATTTGTATACTCATTTCGCATACGATCCTATGCACCGCGCATCGAGTATATCTTCATTGTAACCCGTATGGCTATCATGTGGATGGACAACCCCGATAGGCTAATTACCACGGCCCTACCCGCACAGGTGCACCCATGCCATAGGTTCCGCTCAATAGTTGCTGTCGAATGGACATAGCGTCGACAGGGGTATCTACGGAGGGGGACGGCGAATCGCTTCCCATCCAACCTAAACCTCCCTTGAGTTCATTGACTGCCTCCTGCATCCGACCGCCCGAGACCTCGTTGTGCTTCGCAATCTTTTGGTCCCATCCTCCATATTGCAATTGAATGCCACCAGCCTTCTTCGCTGCTTCTCGGATGACAGCAGCCCACGCCTTAGCCATCTCTTCATACGCCTCTTGTCTGTGTCGATTGTGCTGAAAGGTGTCCCAGTCCGGAAGACGATGGATAATCTCTGTTGCCCCGTCCAAGAAAGCAAGGGATGTGGCAGGTTGGGGCTCGTGCGGTGGCAGAAAATGAGGGGTGTAATCTTTTAAGGCATCGAGGAGCTCGATCAAAGGCTGTCGAACTCGGTTATATGCATAGTCCGACGACGACCGTCCGCCGAAAGGAAACGCGGTTTGAAATGTCGACTCGTATTTGCTAAGAAGCTCTAGCGTCGACTGCACGCTTGGTCGGGGAGCAGTTGAGATGATCTCGGTGCTTATCTCTGGGTGGCAGTCACACAACGACTGAAGAAGATTTCGCAGCTCATCGGCGCTGAGGGTTTCCAGGAGTCGCGGCAAAGGAAGCGGACGGCCCGTGACGTTCGTCCGCATCCGCTTTGTCGAGGGTCGGGGAGGGAGAGGTCGTGTGATTACGGCAGGGGAACCAGAAGGAGACGCAGACATGCGGTCATCGTCGCCGCCACTACCCTCGTCATCCGCCTTTCGCTTTCTGCTCGACATGTGGGATGGCGAGCGAACTGCAGGAATATTACGGCGGCGGTCAGCTGCTGATATGGTTGAGAGAAGGGGCGTGGGGGAGAACCTACGGGAGCGGGTGGGAGAGAGGCGGTTGTTTAGCAGGTGTGGAGGGGGGGCGAAGTGCTGGTTTATGACGTTCATGCTCGCTGTGGCCCGCAAACGCAGACAAATACTCAGCGAGCGCACTGCGAATGGGGAGACAAGAGCAGTCGCGACAGTGCAGCAGGCGACGGTGATGGTGACGATGGCCCGGTGAAGGTGTGTTGGTGGATGTTGTTTTGTGGGCGGAGACTGGCGACCATGAGCTTCGCCAAGATCTTGAGCCAGCCCGAGCGCTGGAGCTAGCCGTGCTAGCTTCGTTGTTTAGTCGCCAGACCTTAGCCGGCGAGAATCTCACCAATCACAGCGCCGCATCGCCCCGGCCTAGCCGCAATCATCCATGGATCGCACATGCTAGACGCCAGTGCCTACCAGGCTGTCACTCTACATGTATTCATTACCTAGAGTAGGTATTCAAGGACTGCTCGCTGCGCACTGCATCCATTTTTGGTTGGAAACGTACTAAGAGTGGGCAGATGCTCTTGATGCGCCGCTCTTCCTTTGGGGAAAGCCCCAGCGCCACCACCCCCTGTTGTCTGCTTACCGCGGCATTATCCCATGCATGCGCCAGAGCCTATTCATTCGAACTGCATGATAGAGACCAGCAAGTAGTCAGGCTTCCCAGATATTCGGTCCAGAGCTCAGCGAAGTTAGAGACCACCGACGCCGATGTCCATGCATAAAAGTACACAAGAAAACCCGCTGCCAAGAATCACGGGATCATAGATACAACGACTGGGCAGCTACCAAGTCCCTCCTCACCATCTCCAACGCCGCTGTGAACTTTTGCTCGAGCTCCTCGCTGCCCATGACCTTCGCTGCCTGCGCTATTTGGCGCAGCAATTCTTCCAGTCGTCTAAACAAGCGAATGAGACTGCCTTCATAGACGTCGGTCATTTTGCTTTAATCAAGTTAGCATTTGGAAAGGGTGAGGCCGGTGTTGCTCTTGTACTAACCATATCTGAGCAAATGAGGTGCCCTTGGACCAGGAATACACAACCTCCATGAGCTGGTATTTGAATGTATTTAGATACTCCTCCTCGTTGACGGCCAATTTGCTCTCTTGCGAGATCTTCGCGATAACTTTGGCCTGCTGTTGAATCTCTCTAAAGGGCTTGGCAAGCTCTTCCTTCAGAACGGGCGTCTCGTTGCTCTTTTCCTCAAAGATGAAGCAGCTCAAACAGGCGGCGCATTGCTCCGGCGTCAGCTCATTGAAGAAACGGTTGAAGAGTAGCTCGCTAAGAACTAACTCATCACCCGTGCTAATTTCACATGCAACTCTAGCCTTGAGTTGGACAACATCAGCTTCGTCAATGAAACCAAGTCGTCGTAGCACACGCTTGCGGCTCTTAAGCTCATCCAGTTGCATTACAGACAGCGCGTTAGCAATCTCTTTCTTTACATTCTTGATCTGCTCTGAAAGCGCCATCTTTTTTGCATACTGCTCATAGAGCTCTGGGAGCCTTGGCGAGTTGTGGAGAGGGTTGGTCAACAGACGCGATTCAAGCACTTCGATTTTCTAACCATATCAGCAAATGTACGGCCTTTGATTTTCGTTAACTTACTCTGAGAAGACGTTTGAAGGAATCATCGGTGATACCCATGTTTTCAATGGGATCGAGGATCGCAATGCCATCCGGGAACCGCCTTTTCACCTCTTCCAGTGCTTTACGGACATTGTTTTTCTGCTCAGAAGACTTGAGTTCGTTGGGAAGGAATACCCGCAGATGGCCGATAGAATCAATGCACGATAAGAGAACAGGAACAACTTCCATCTTACCCTTTTCGCCTGGTGGAGGGGGCCGAATTCCCGGAGGCAGGCCATCTGCGGCCTGTGGTGCAAACCTAGCATCAGCAGCTACGGGCAAGAGAACATCTACAACATACGACTGTTGTGGGCTGAGGACTTCGCCTTTATTCTCTTTTCGGGGAGTAAAAGCAACTACAGCACCCCAACCAAAATCATAGTCCTTGTATTTGATCCTTACCAGCCGGCCAGCCTGCATGAACTGTAAGCAATAGTTTGGATGGGTGATCACATCTCGCATGTCTTTAGTATGCGTGTCCAATTGCTGTCGCAGCTGATAGTAATCCTTGACAGTCGGCTCGTCGGTGATTGTCATATTCGTTCTCTCGTTCTCGAGATCCTGTAGCTGCTGCTCCAAACCAGAGACACTTGCAGTGTTTTGAAACTGGAAGAAACATCGCTCCAGCATAAACTCAGGCGATATTCCCTCCACTCTCATTAGGTTCAGAATCATGTTGTAGCCAAGGTGAAACGCTGAATTCAAGTTGTCCTGCTGACCACGAACAATCTCCTTTGCGACGGAAGGTTCCATTTGTTCGTTAATCATCATGATGACTATGCCACGCTCATCGAGACCACGACGTCCAGCTCTCCCTGACATCTGAATAAACTCGGAAGGAGTCACCCATCTTTGGCTTACGCCGTCAAACTTGCGAACGCTTGTGAAGACCACAGTCTTTGCAGGCATATTCAACCCAATGGAGAAGGTTTCGGTTGCGAAGAGAACCTTGATCAGCCCCTCTTGAAACAAGATCTCGATTGTTTCCTTTAAAATAGGGAGAAGTCCGGAGTGATGAACGCCAATTCCACGTCGCAGCAAAGGGAGAATATGTTGAATTTGTGGTAAAGAGCGATCCTCTTCTGAAAGCATATCAATGGCACTTTTGAAGACTCTTGACACCATCGCCTTCTCCGATTCATCGTTGAAAGCCAGCTGGCTCATCGAAAGTGCCAGGTTCTCGCATTCTCGCTTGCTGAAACTAAACACGATGACCGGATTATAGTTCTTCAGCATGATCATCTTCACGATCTTGTAGATATCAGATTGTTCCTTGTTGCCTCCTCTATTCGTCTTCTTGTCCTTTCCCTTTCCTTTTCGTTTCGCCATGAGATCTGCTGGATCGCCGCCCTGTTTCTCAGCAATCGAGGTCATAGCTTTCTGGAAGTTCTCTTCGCGGAATACGCCCTTTTCGTCGACGACTAAGTGTATGCCGTCAGCGCCAGCGGGGAAAAAGTAATGCTGGAGAGGCGTCGGTCGGAAGTCTGTGTAGACAACGTGGCAGGGCTGATTGTGCGTCTTCGTAATCCATTCCGCAAATTGCATGGCGTTCGGAATTGTGGCCGAAAGGAAGACATAGCGAACCTTGTCTGGTAGCAAAATAATAGTTTCTTCCCATACCACACCTCGGGATTTGTCACGAAGATAGTGGACCTCGTCAAAGATGACCCATGCCACCTCACGCATAATTTCTGAGCCCCTGTAAAGCATGGAGCGAAGAATTTCAGTAGTCATAACCAAACAGGTGGCTGTAGGGTTGATAGTCACGTCACCTGTCATGAGTCCTACATCCCCAAATTCCGCCAAGAACTCTCGATATTTCTGGTTGCTCAGCGCCTTGATGGGGCTTGTGTAAATGACACGTTGGTTGTTCTTCAGGCACTGTGCAATGGCATATTCGGCCACGACCGTCTTTCCAGCGCTGGTGTGGGCCGAAACCAGGACACTCTCGTTTCGCTCAATTGACGCAACTGAAACCTGTTGGAAAGGGTCAAGGGCAAATTTCCATTTCCTGGCGGGCTCTTCTGGGGGCTTATGCTCGTTGATAGGGATGTAGTCGTAGTCGGGTGGCAGCGCGACTTGATGGCGGACTTGGTGAGACAGCACAACAGCCTGGCCATCTTGCTGTGCCTGAAGGCCAGCTGCGGCAGCAACTTCGCGCGACTCCTCTGTTTCGAAGGCGTCCGTCACGACAGGTTCGGGTTCGTCGCGTTTCTGGCGCTTTGAGACTTGCTCTGCGCCATTCTCCCGGGCGAAATCTTTCACTTCCGCGTCACCATCCGCCTGCATAGATATATCTTCTGCTGGTGATTTGACGTCGCCATTTGCCTGGCGCTTCTTGCTCTTGTTGGGTGCCACCGGACCCCTTGGAGCTTGAGGGCCGTCTTCGAAGACGTCGAACAGCTCATCCATGGCGTCAATTGGAAAGCAAGCCTCTTAATTGCACTTTTTTTTTTAGCTGGCGGCGCAAAGTGAATGAAGGAATTCCAAGGTGCCTAAAGGAGGTACAGTTGCCTCCGGCGGGTGGGAGGGAAGGGGGGGAGAGGTGTGCTGGAGAGAGAAAGAGAGAGCAGTAGACCCAATTCACAAAAAAGATGTTGCGACTACCGCCCGGAGGATAGCAGCGCACGGATCATGCCAAGCCATTACGGACCTTACTAAGCGATCCCAAGTCTGCCAACCTCGAGCTGGTGTCAGGCCATGCGCGCAACTTCCGGCAAACACAACTCCCTCAACCTCTCCGCTCATCCACCACCGCCAAAGTATGCTTTAGACACGCCAATTGCTCTCTTAGCTGACGTTACAAGATGCTCTCACGTGCAGCTTTCCGCGCCGCCACCAAACCCACCTTCATTGCCCGCCGCGGCTTCCAGACCACCCGGGCCCGGCTCGACAGTCCATACCACTACCCCGAAGGTCCTCGCAGCAATATTCCCTTCAACCCGCTGACCAAGTGGTTTGCTCTTCGCTACTGGGGCTTTTGCCGTGAGCTTGCATCCGTCCCAATTGCCAGCATTGGCTGACTCTTCTAGTTACCGGATTCTCGCTTCCGTTCCTCCTTGCTGGTGAGCCTCTACGTGTGCTTCTTCAACAATTACACATACAGCTAACCTTTCAATCTCAACAGTCTGGCAAACAAAGAAGAACAAGCCGTAAATGCCATGACCCGACATCTGGCAGTGCTTTTCGGGGGACTATACTAGCGGAGCATGGAGGAAATTGTAGAATAGAGAGGCAGGCTCCCGCGAACTACTGTACTACACTACGACATCAGCATCAATTTCATTGGCAGTGTTCATCGCAACCATTTCTGCTCCTCTAAACAGCTATTGCTTTCGTGTGCCGCGTGCTTGACCCAGTGACCTCGATGCAGTATTCCATTCGGCAGAAGCTCGGCTAGCTCGTTTGGGGAGCTTGAACTTCGAAACAAAATTTCAGCCAGTGACATGCACTGCTACTCCCTATACCACCTAAATATTTCATGAATAACCCGCTCTATATCCTGTGATGCGGAACCTAAGAATCGTTGGAAGGTCGCTTCTGCGATTTTCCGGCGAGGATCCTCTGCCCCTCACTGCAACCGCATGGGATCCCGCCTCTAACTCGGTCGTATGTGCATTTGGACCTTCGGAATCACGTGCAGTCATTGAACTGAAACGGCTGCATCACGACCGCAACAATGCAGATGGAAGATTAGAAAGCATTGCTTCATGGGATGCGCCATGTCCCTTGCCTTCGCTTTCCTGTGATAAGATACTTGGCCTACACCATTTCTCAGACACGTCGACTTCATGCCTGGTTTTGGCCGGCGGTGATATTATTCTGGTTAGGGAAAACCCTCTTCCCAGCGAAGACTTGATCGAGATTGTAGGATCAGTAGATGCCGGTATATCTGCGGCAGAATGGTCGCCAGATGAAGAACTTCTCGCCATTACCACCTTGGCCGATACTCTACTGCTAATGACCCGCGAGATCGAAAACGTAGCGAACATCACAATGGCCCCAGATGATGTCAATGTATCAAATCATGTATCTGTGGGCTGGGGGAAGAAAGAGACCCAATTTCAAGGCAAGAGGGCGAAAGCATTGAAAGATCCCACGGTCCCCGAGCGCACCGACGAGGGAGTCCTCAGTCCATATGACGATCACTCAGTCACAGTCAGTTGGCGAGGTGACGGGCAGTTCTTTGCTATCAGCACAATTGAACAAGGAAAGCGAAGAATGATCCGGGTCTACTCAAGAGAAGGGCGGCTCGACAGCGTCAGCGAGCCAGTAGATGGGTTGGAAGGAGCCCTCAGCTGGAGACCGTCTGGAAATCTTATTGCTAGTATACGGCGCCTTAGTGAGAAGGTCGAGGTTGTATTCTTCGAGCGGAACGGCCTTTGCCACGGACAATTCGACTTGCGTTTTACACCCGAAGAGTTGCAAGCACCGACGACTCATTTGACGTTAAGGTGGAATAGCGACTCAAACGTACTAGCTGTGAACTACCCAGACAAGGTCCAACTTTGGACGATGAGCAACTATCACTACTATTTGAAGCAGGAACTTAAATCTCCGGAGAACGCGCTGGAGACCATCATGTGCAGTTGGAATGCTGAGAGGCCTCTGTCACTCACATTAGCAACAGCTGGTAAGGTATATTGGCTCTATATATGATATAGTTGAATTCTGATATGCGTCTTTCGCAGGTTCACTCCAAATACTCGAGTTCCTTTCTACCGTTACAGCTGGTTCGGTTTCATCCCCACATGACTTCGGTGTGGTTGCGTCCATAGACGGCTGTAAGTTACGCTTCTCCTACACAGAGGACTCAACATCTGATATATCACAGCGATACTCAAGCTCACAGCCCTAAGGATTGCCAACGTCCCACCACCGATGTCATTACTTCAGGTCCCTTTAATAGGCAAGCCAGTAGATGTCTCGCTTTCAATGACTGGTTCACGACTTGCGGTTCTTTCGGGTTCAGATCTCGCTCTCTATGCCCTCGATATGACTAAACGGCCTGTTCCAACTCCAGAATTACTTTGGCGTAGTGATGCTATCAAGGATCAGTGTCCCCGGCATGTGACATTCGTTGGCGATGACCAAGTCAGCGTTTTAACAGATAGTTGGGATGAGGAAGAAACAACGCTGTGGACCAGCAAAGGGGACGAGCTATTCTTGTGTGGGCCGATACTAGAAGCTAGGCCAGTCTCTTCCATTATCTCTAGCGTCGACTACCATTGTCAATTTGTACAATTTCGGGACGGGGCTGTACATGAAGTGATCTCGGACAACACATCAGGTGACTTCTCTGTTCAGACTGCTATGGTTAATAAATTCCCCTCAGTCGCTCTAGAAGTCAGAATAATAATTCTCGAAGAAAAGGCAAGTTTCTTCTATATCGAGATATGTAGAAATGACTAACAATCGCAGCCTTTATGCTTTGGGTTGACAAAGAGCGGTATTCTCTATGCAAATGACCAGATTCTTGTCCGCAATTGTACATCCTTTGTGGTCACGCCTGCTCATCTAATTTTCACAACTACCCAACATCTGCTGAAATTTGTCCATTTGGCTGGTATGAATGGTAAATGCTAGCGTCCAATTACTACTCTCTCTTTGAACTAACTATCGAAGACCTCGAAGTACCTCCAGACGAGCCACAAAAAGAGGAGCGATGTAGGCGCATCGAACGCGGAGCCAAGATCGTCACTGTGATGCCAACAACATTCTCTGTTGTGCTACAGATGCCAAGGGGCAATTTAGAGACAATATATCCAAGGGCATTAGTTATTGCCGCAACCCGACGCAGCATCGAAGCAGAGCGGTATGGAGAGGCATTCATGACATGTCGGAATCATCGAGTGGATATGAATATCCTACACGACCATGATCCCGAGCGTTTCATGGAAAATATACCTACCATTCTTAAACAGATCAAGAGGGCTGAGCATATAGATTTGTTACTTTCACAACTCCGGTCAGTCTATTATCGTACTCTCATAAATTATGGTGTTTACTTACTTTGAACAGGAATGAGGATGTTTCAGAAACAATGTATAAAGAAACCCTCAAAATTAAGGAGCTCGCTGGGAAAGCCAAGCACTCACAGCCTGAAACCGATTCGAAGGTCAACCGAATTTGCGACGCATTCCTCGAAGTACTTGAACAACCGGAATATAAGGAACCGCATCTTCAGAATATCATAACAGCCCATGTTTGCAAGGTGCCAGCAGATCTCGAGGCAGGTCTCAAGATGATAGGGAGATTCCAGAGTAGGTAACATTAGATGTTTCGTTTAAACAACCAGCTGATATGGTATACAGAAGCACAAGATCCCCTTACTGACAAGGCGGCCGAGCACATCTGTTTCCTCGCCGATGTCAATCAACTTTATGACACCTCACTAGGCATCTACAATCTAGAACTTGCGCTTCTAATCGCACAGCAATCGCAAAAGGTCTGTTGACACTTCTCATTTTGATTTGCTATATCTAAAACGCCCAAAGGACCCACGGGAATACCTTCCTCATCTGCAATCCCTCCACGACCTTCCTCCTCTCCGCCGCCAATTCAAAATCGACGACCAACTTGGTCGCCGAGTAAAAGCTCTAACACACCTAAGAGACCTTGAAGCCTTCGACGAAGTCCAGTCCTACGTCCTACAGCATTCCCTCTATCAGGAAGCTTTAAAGCTATACCAATACGACAATGCTCGCCTAGATGCAATCACAAAGCTCTATGCCGACCACCTAAGCGCGCAAAGCCGCCACAAAGAAGCCGCCATCGCATACGAATCGCTCAACGACCATGCCTCCGCCTGGATCTCCTACCGCTCCGCAAACCTCTGGCGCGAAGCTCTCACCAGCGCCACCCTCGCGGATCTTTCCGAACAGGAAATCCTCTCGCTAGCCTCCTCGCTCGCAGACTCGCTCTCTGAATCAAAGGACTACCTCTCCGCTGCAACGATAACCCAGGATTACCTCTCCGATCTCCCCGCATCCACCAAGCTTCTCTGCCGCGGCTGCCACTTCTCCGAAGCCCTTCGCCTCGTCACCTTACACCGACAGTCGGAACTCATCACCCAGGTCATTGATCCAGGCCTCGCAGAAGCCAGTGGCAACATGACCGAATTTCTCGCCGACATGCGTTCCCAGCTCCTCGCCCAAGTGCCTCGCCTCCGGGACCTGCGGGCCAAAAAAGCAGAGGACCCACTCGCCTTCTACGAGGGAACGGAAGATGCTAATAGCGGCAACATCCCCGACAACATCTCGCTCGCCCCGACGAATACGACGTCGGGCGGTACCTTCATGACGCGCTACACGCAGCGCACGGGCACCGTGAACACGGCCACGACCCGCAAGACGAGCAAGAATAAGCGACGGGAGGAGCGAAAGAGGGCGAGGGGCAAGAAGGGAACTGTGTATGAAGAAGAGTATCTCGTGAACTCAGTCGAGCGGTTGATTGAGCGGATCAACAGTATGAACGAGGAGATTGAGCGGCTGGTCGAGGGCTTGGTGAAGAGGGGGATGAGGGAAAGGGCCGAGGCGGTTACCGGTGCGGTGAGTGATGTTGTGGAGAAATGTAGGGATGCGGTGCGGGAGATATATCCTACGAAAGAGCAACACGATGGCGTGGGCGGGGAGGCTCAGGGTCAGATTAACGGCGTTGGTGCTAGCGCTGATGAGGTGTTGCGACCTCAGGGGGCGGATGCGACGTTGTGGGCTAGTATCGAGGAGGTGGGAAGGAAGAGAGAGGCGCCGGTTGTGAAGGGATTTGAGAGATTGAGTTTGCTTGGGTAGGATAGACTATTCTATTATGATGGGTCTTCGTATGCCACATAGAAAAGTGTTCTATTAAGTAAAAGGACTGGATCAAAAAGGGAAGCTGTCCAGATGATGCTTTTTTCTCCCTTTTGGAAATGCGTCCCTTCTATACGCTACGATGTAGCCACACCGTCTACCAGATGCTGTGACCCTAGACCGTCAACCCTAGTATACATCAAGATTTTCTCCTACCTCAGTCCCTCTTCCGTTTGCCATCTACAACTATTTACGCCTTGTATCCCACCTCAACCAACGACTCTTTAAGACTCTCAATGGCCTTGTCAATATCCGTCCTGGCTGGGTCCGTGACACTAACGCCCATATGCCCAAACCTGACATACTTGCTCGCAATTTCCTTGTGCAGACCACCAGCGAACACCACGCCTTTCTTTGTCAAGCTAGGTAGAACATCCGGCGGGCTGATACCGTCTGGGAGGTAAATCGCTGTCATACCGTTGGCCTGGTTCTCAGGTTTGGAGGCTAGTTGCTTGAGTCCAAAGTCTGTGATTGCCTTTTTGATTTTCTGGGAGGCGGCTTTGTGGTCTGCGAAGCGCTGGTCTAAGGGCTGGGAGAGGATCTGTGTGAGAGAGGTGTGCAGGGCGTGGACTAATTGCGGAGAGGGTGTTGCAAAATAGGAAGCTTTCTTTGCTTCGTAGTTTTGCATGACTACCAATTACATTAGTCAAGTACGTGGATGGGAAAGGAAGAAAGAGGACATACTTGGTAACCAGTTCTTCCACGAGCCAAAGTACGATGTTGGCCGTGTTTTCCTAGCCTTGAATCGCTCTATAGCGCGACCAGACACCATCATGATGCTCAACCCAGCGGGGCAACCAATGGCTTTTTGGCTAGCCGTGAGAACAACATCGAGCTTCCAGTCGTCAAATCTGATCTCCTCGCAGCCGACACTGCAGACACCGTCCACGACGACCAGAGTTTCCGGGCTGACCCTGTGCACAAGCTCCGAAAGCGCCTTGATTTCACTCAACACGCCGGTTGAGGTATCGACATGGGTGACGGTAATAATTTTGTACTCCTTCTCCTTTAACGCCTTCTCGACATCATCCAGCTGGGGCCTGTCGCCAATTGGGGCTTTGAGTTGCGTAGCCTTGACGCCATAGGTTTCCAGGCAGTCCGTGAACGAGTCGGCAAAGTATCCGGTGTGTAGGACCAAAGCCTCATCGCCAGGCTCCACTAAATTGGCCGCCACCTGATCCCAGCCGAGTGTGCCGGAGCCGGAGATGACGAAGGGTTGCGAGGCAGGGTCGGAGGTCTGGAAGAGCTTGCGGAGGGACGTAAGGACTTCGCTGAAGGTGTTTACAAAAGGCTGGCCGACGTGGCTCTCGCTGCGCTCATTAATATTCGTTCCTAATCGAAAAAAGTCGCAGCGGCGTACCTATAGTGGCTCATGGACTGGAGAACCGCATCGTCAAACTCAATGGGCCCTGGGATCATCAAGGCGGGGTGCGGTGGTTGACTCGACATTTTGACGGGTAGTTCCTTTTCGACTCTTTCAGGCACCTTTTCCTTCTCTTTGACCGTTTCTTCCTTTTTCTCCTGCCTTATAATGTGTCCCTGCTCGTCCTCAAGATGCGCCGACCGCTCGGTGCTAAAGGGCGTGTTCAATTCGAGAAAGGGCTTCGACTCGAGGTGCTTCGAGAAGAGGTTGAGGCGGGAGGTTGCGCGCGAGGAAGCCAGGTTGACGAAGGAGGGGTAGAAGGAACGGGAATTCAAGGACGTCAGGAGTCGGCGCGGGGTAGCCAGCTTGCCGGTGTTCGGAGCTGTGCGAGCTCCCGTCTCGTTTGCGTGGAGTGGAAAAGCGCGGGTGTTAACGGGACAGACGTTTGGTCCCGATTGCCAGAATTGCGAATTACTGGTGGGGGCAGCGCGTGTGCCAGCGAGTGGGACGGTGAAAGTCAGCAGCGCGTTCGCACAGGGTTCGAGAGTGGCCGCGGGTCGAATTCGCGGGCAGGTTAGCCAAATAGTCCGCTGCAGCGCGAGTCGACGTGGTTCCTTTTGCCGTGGTTAAGTCTCTGACGTGGGTTTGACCATTCGTGAGACTCGTCAACCCGGCTAGCTTTTCAGTTTTGCGCGTTAGGGAGAATTCGCAGGGTCCACGTATGGGGCCAGATGTGTCTCCGCAAGCTGTCGGAGAGCGGAGACGCGAAGAGCCCACGGACGCGCCGCCCGCCACGTGACCGGTAATTCCACGCCAAATCGGGGTATAGTCGGCAGTTGCTATGGCGGGAAGAGCGATCGCGAGCAACGAATCAGGAAAGCGGCTAGTTCTGTTTAGGACCCGGCGCAAGCCAAACACCACCATCAACACCACGCTTCTGTATCACCAGCACCCTCGCGCATGTCTTCTACCGCTGCATTGACAGTGTCGAACAGCTTCTACACGACATCGTAGCCACGCATATCGCATTGCGACAATGCGCCTGACACGCGCTGCCTTGCGCGCCGAAGCAACCCAGTCCCCCGAGAACGAGACAGCCGACGCGTCGAAGTGCGAGCTTCCCCCGACTCCCCTCAAGGAGCGCGTTCCATTGGGCGAGGTCTCCCCAAATAAGGTCGCCGAGCCCGCGGAACTCGAAGTCGACCTCAAAGTCAAGAAGATGCCCGCGAAAAAGTCAAAAGCAAGGGGCGGCGCAAAGAGGGGCGCCAAGGGGAAGACGGCCAAGGTCGCAGAGGAGCCTGTCGACGTTGAGGTCCTTGAGGACGCGCGACAAGCTGCAGGGAGTCCCGCGAGCGATGCAGCCGTGGGTGAGCTGGCGAAGGGGCCGACGGACGGTGCGTATGCCGGTTATGCATTAGTAGGATGGTCAGCTAATTACAGGATGCAGATGTCGTCCAAGTGCCAATGAGCGACCAACGGCCTGCGTCGCCTCCATCACGCGCAGTCCGCATGACCCGTCGCCAGTTGGCCAAACATGAAGAGGAATTGTCGAAATCACAGCATCGTCTGCCTTCCCCCGCCCCGCACTCTGAGCCTGCTAAAGCTGAAATAATTGATATTTTAGAGGAGGAGGCAGAGAAAGAAAAGGCCGTGGCAGAAGCCCAAGCAGAAGAACAATCAGTCCCGCAGCTGCAGGAGGACAATATTATAGACGCGCAGCCACAGCAGGAGACTATTGCAGTCCAGCCATCAGAGGAAGAGACAGCTGAGACGCAACCAGTAGAACAAGAAATCATCGAAGAGCAGTCGGCAGAGCAGGAGACCGCCCAGCTTCATAAAGCGGCCATAGCTACTACACCAGGAGTCAAAATAACCGCTGAGCCCGAACCAAAAGTGCTCACTTCAGAAAAGCCATGTGATGAAGAGGCGACGCCCATAACAAGCCGCGCACCAAGTCGCACTCCATCCAAATCCCCATCAAGAAGTCCAATGCGCCTGGAGGAGTCTATCGAAGCCATTGATGCCCTCGAAGAAGCTATCGAGCAAGTGGGTAAGGCTATTCCGATCTTAGATACTTCGGCGGACGAGAAGTCTCCACGAAAGGCCAATTTCGATGCATCCGCAACACAAAACGCTGCCGTCGAAGGGGCCAAAGTCACAACCGTCAAGAGGTCTCCTCTTGCGCCGCCACGGCTGTCAAGGAATCCGAATGCTGCCCCCAAGTCCCTAAAACCGACCGCGACAGCTCCTAGGCCGTCAATCTCGCGTTCAGTAAGCGTTCGAGCAGCGTCCTCAAAGGAAGCGGGTGCAAGGAAGGGCTCTGGAGAAGTCGTTGATTATTTGGCTTCTAGACGCCGCCCAATTAGCATGACCTTCCCGGCACCACCCCCCCCTCCCAAATCAAGCAAACCTCCCACGAAGCCCACCTTCCAACTTCCCGGAGATGCCATAGCTGCGAAACTGAAAGCGCAAAAAGAGGAACGCCTAAAGCGCGAGGAAGAAGAAGCTGCCAAGAAACCCATCTTCAAAGCCCGTCCAGTCCCTACAAAGAAGAATGTCCCAGCCACTGTCCGGCAAACCGCCGCAAGCAAAGCACGCGAAAATCTGATGCAGGGCAAACCCGCTGTCGAGCCCAAGGACGCCAAACCCACCGTAGCTCCTGCCAAGCGCATGTCCACCATGAACGGCGTCACAATCGCTCCCCTACCCGCCCGCACATCTTCGGTAAAACAGCATCCCAACTCCGTTGCCATCTCCCGTACGACCAGTTCCTCGAGCGCTAATGCTTCTAACCGCGCAAGCGTCATCCTGAACCCAGGTCCCGTTACCAAATCGACAGTCACCCCCGCTGACGCGGCCGCCCAGCGTCTCAAGGCCCGCGAAATCTTTAACAGAGATAAGCTGGAGAAAGAAGCGAGGGAGAAGGAACGGAAGGAGAAGGAAGAAGCGGCAAGGAAGGCGAGAGCCGAGGCGGCGGAGAGGGGTAGGATTGCGAGCAGAGAGTGGGCGGAGAAGCAGAAGTTGAAGAGGTTGGGGGTACCTGCTGCGTCGAAGGCTGAGGCGGCTTAATGAGCTAAATCTGGGAGAGTGTTGCTAAGGCGGATTGAATCGGATTGAGAAGTAGCTTCCCAGCAGCAGCTTGAATGTCTGGGAGTAGTATCCTATTTCCCCCTTCTCGCCTTACGGTCTTTACAGGCATCTTTTCTCAGGCGTAGCGGGCATTTGTGTAGGCGTACCTCATGTTTCTTTCATCCGACTACGGCGTTGGATGGGCGTATTCCTAGTACCGGACTCTCTCTGGCTTTTTTTTTTTTTTTTTTCTATTTTTTTTTTCCATAGGCAGGAGCCGCAGTCTGTCCGTCAGTTAGTCAGTACGACGATGTTATTTATCGCTCTCGACTGACTGTTCCTTCTTTGCTATTCCTGCTTCCATTATATTTCAAACAGAGCATTGAGGGGTGGCAGCATCTTGGGGAGAGGGTTGAAGTGGGTTGGTGGCGATGTAGGTCGTAGTCAGTCTAGGTGGAATAACTTGACAGGATCATTATTCATTCATTCCAATATGAATACCCTGCGTTTGTGATTCGGCCTTGTTGACCTGGGGGTCATGCGTAGCGACCAATCGATGGCGTGTTGATTAGAGGATACGTGTTAACTAGTGGTGATGTTGATCTAGATGGAAAGGGATCTCGTTTCTAAACACAAATACAGGTCTAATCTCAAGACTATGTATCATTAGAATGTAAGTGTCGTTTTCTATACGGAAGATATATCTCCACTCTTTCTCTCATGTGCGCCACAGGCACAACGTCTTCCGATCACAATGATGTTGGAAATATGAAATCACTGGCTATGACTCCTTGTAATAGCTTCTCTAGAAGTAAAACAAGGAGCAGTTACAATTACTCGATAAGATACTCCTGCCTGCTTAAGCGATAGAGTAGAGCAGAGTAGGGAAAAAAAAAAAAAGAAGTACAAGACGTACCGATGTGTGCGAGTCCGGTACGTATTACTACGCAAATACTTCGAAAATCTTGACTCTATCTAATCCTACCCCTTCTACAACAAACATTACAACAAACCCTTAATACAAACTAGTCGTACAACACTACCACGTCACTAGCAAATGCATCATTCTATGTCCCAAACCCACTAAAGTACAAAACCGCTACGACTTACTCTCAGCAACCCTTCAGCGTTGCTCAGCCAGTTATCAACAGTTAGTAACACTATGACAAAAGCACACCTTCATTACCAGAATACATAGGAGGACTGTATCTAAATACCATCCCTGCTATTAGATAGCAAACTGGCTATATACATCCCTTTCCGAACCGTCATACCTTCCCACCACACTCCAGATAACGAGAACTGGGCGCAATATATATTCCCAGCAGCCCTTCCCCCCTTCCCCCTCCCAAAATCCCCCTGCCCATACGCGAACCTCGAAATTTTTCGCCGTAACATCTCGACGAAAGACAAGGATGCTCATTTCTTCCAAAGATGCGCCATCAGACGTCATAGCTAGTACCTTTTGGACCCTTGATATCTGCTGGTTGGGGTGGTGGTGTCAAGGATGCAGAATCAGGATGACGGTCTATCGATAGCGGTAGCAGTGGCCCTTCTCTAGATAACAGCTGCGTCGAATCGGAAAGAATGCCCCCGCCGACAGAAGATCCAGCATTTCGCCCCCCTCCTAAATAGATGCTAGCTAAAAGAGGGCGTGGAAACGCCATCGTTAGTTTGCGCCTGAGCCCCCTGGACCTTGTGACGTATGTAGCAAAACAGGAACAGGACTGCTTCCTACGAACAGTTTCTATACATGAACGGATCGCAAACTATTGCTTTATCGACGACGATTAAATAGTATCAGAATTCCTCTCTCGAAGTACCTTATTATTAAACAGTGCATCAGTGCTATATTTTCGAGTCGGATGGAGCCGGAACAGATGTCCGGATGATTTTCGTTTTAGAGGGTTAACTAGAAACAGAGAATGCGGTGTCACTTGCCTACCATTAGACTTATGACCGGTTTTGACAGCCCAAACGAACACTCCTAATGTTGCCAGCTGTGTAGTAGCCTTCGGCATAATCGGTAACTTCTTATCTATCGGCCGTTTCACAAAGCTCTATTGTCATCGGCGTGTTGATAGCAGACTTTCGGCAGATGTTATCCTGCCAGAAGCAAGGCTAAGAACATTTGTGAAGGCGTGGTTATGAAGTAGAGTATGTTTAGTTGTATTCAACCCTTGTAAGCCGCAATAATTCGTCAGAGCTGGAGTCCTGCTTCGGTAAATGATGATCGAGCTAGCTTTGCGGCGATCCTAGACTGCACGGGATGGTATGCAATATATTTTGATGGCGTCAAGGAGGAGCAATCGAACTTAAGAGGTATATACGCAAGTTCCCTTTCAAATGAAAATTTCTAGGTACCGTAGCCCTACAACCTACTATTTAAAAAAGAAAAAAGAAAAAAAAAAAAAGGTATTGATGCCACGGGTTAATCGTTTTGACATTCAATTT
Organism: Lojkania enalia; assembly: GCA_010094045.1. NCBI lineage: Eukaryota > Fungi > Ascomycota > Dothideomycetes > Pleosporales > Lojkania > Lojkania enalia. The sequence continues at coordinate 126,903 of ML986642.1, forward strand.
TCCACATTTCAAAAAATTCATTGGCGAGACGTGCTCCGAGGGAAGGGAGACAGACGGGAAGACGCATTATCAAGATCTTAGCGTCCCACATTCAAACCCAGGTACCTTATCCCACCAATAATAGGCTGATAAGCTCCTGAAAAGACGGGACGGAGCGTGTGATACTTTCTGGTGCCCCTTAGTGACGTATTGATAAGGCGAACCTAGGATAGAGGGGCACCTTCCCTATGCTTACCGTTAGGGACGGCTAGATAGTGTCTTCTATTAGTGATCGTCTTATCGAAGGAGCTAGAGAACGGTTTTCAGTCCGCACCAATAGCGCGCGATAGCATCGCACGCAAGATTGTTGCCTTGTTGTGCCTGGATCGTCGATTGCAGCTGCGCGATCGAGTAAACCTGTGTGCCTACATTTGCCCTGCGTTATAGCCATGGGTATTTTTTTCGATTCCCTGCCGTTTCGAGGCTGCGTTCCAACTGGACAGTCGTGATAGCCTCCCAATCTGACTCTGCGGAGGGGACACGGGATGGTTCGAAGGGCGCCATCTCGAAATACCACCAACGTTTGTTTGGCGTCAGAAAACGACTCGTTCAAAAGGATTTTTCTACTAGCCGCTATCGGCTCTTCTCGAGGGCTCCCTCGGTTCGCGGTTGACGGACGGGTATCGTGAATCCTGCCCGATCAGCACAGATCTGAGACTCGGAGGTGCCTGCCGGACGCGCGTTACTGCTTCCCCGAGTAGGCGAAGCCAGGGAGCCATGAGTGCTTTTACAGGATTAATTGGGTCCCTCACGCCAACGTGGTCAGAGTGTTGCTGCAGGATCGGCTACGTCGCACGAGCAATTGGCATTCTAAGTCGATGACCTAATGAATCGGGGGTTGCGAGGACGGAGCTGGTGGTGTGATTGCCCGGTCGGAGCCCGACAGTGTGGAGAACGGGCAGCGGAAGGTTGCAGAAAGGTCCACTGTCCAATTTCCGATGCGCGCGCGGAGCCAGCGGGCGGCATAGCGAAAGTGAAGAAATACTGTAATGGACAGCGCTGGCAGACGGCACAGAAATAGGAGCAAGAACTAGAACAGGGTTTTCTGTCGAAGGATTCGTACAAAACAAGGCTGGTGTGGTGGGGGGGAAGAGGGGGTTCCACCATCGCCGGCGATCCGCGCCACCTGGCGGAGACAGATATGCGACGGAGTTGTGGCTGGAAGGCTTGCCTTGTTCGCTCGAGCAGTCGAGCGAGCAGCAACGATGAAGGAGCCGATCTTCCTGCATGGCGCGCTGTTCGCTGCGGAGGAGTCGGGCGGGCGGTGATTGTCATTCGAGCAGGAGAGTGGGATGGTTGCTTTTTGTTGTTGCGTGCGTCTGCGTGCCAGGGTTGCCCCTGCGGTCGACGTGCCTACTGACCCGTGACGAATCGACGACGACGGCCCGCTTGCGGGGAAAGTGCGAATCGCGTCTGCTCGTCCATGAGACCCACTCGCACTTTCCCAAGCCGTCCAGCACCCATACCCACGCCCGTACCCGTCCAAGAACCACCAACACTCATACTTGCTGTGCATTCATACATACCTACCTGCCCATGCAGCTAGCCAGAGCCCATGCGGACACATGCCTACAACCCAAGGGTCTGCAGCCTGCAGGACGCAAGATGCAGCAGGCTGAATGAATAATGGCATTCCGCTGGAGAGGTACACCACACCATCGACGGGAGCGCGCCAGCAGACTGGCATCCCGCCTCCTATCTCAAATCTCCCCGGCCCGATCAACGCCATGTGTCTGCCTATCTCGCGCTGCAGAAGCTTGCCGACTCTGCAAATCTTGAATGATGCGAAAAACTCTTCCGCCATCGGCTGTCGCACAAGAAGGAATATGCGACGTTGACCTCGCCGAGTGCCAGGCGAATCCCACCATCTAGCTGTCGTCAGGTATGCAATAGCGAAAGTCTATTAGGTGCGCCACAAACGAAGCCACGACGCAAAACACGGGGCTAGGCCCCCCGCCCTCGTCATATTGCGAGTGGACAGGTACGTTATGGTAGGACGAACTGCATGGCAGCTGCAAGAGTTTTTGCGGCCCTACTCACGTGCAGCCGTTGAGTGGGCGGCCCAAGTGAGACAGCCCGTAGCTTTTACAGTCGACCGCGGAGAAGTGCCAAATCAAACATCACGGAACTCTTGAATCGGAATAACAATGCTTATGAATTCCCGCCGTGTGCGTGTGGCGGTTCCATCCATTCGTCGACCTTGGCTAGCTAGGTATAATGTATGTGAGAGTGGAAAAATAAACCAGAGAAACGGCGCGCGCGCAAAATCTTGTGAGAGAGGATTCGCCGAGATGGCCACATTCGCCGTAGATGCAAACACATATGCCGTAGCTCCATCCACTCCTATAGGCTCCGACAATCCATCCTCGAAAACCTAACACCAGGCATTCAATGCTCGTAATGACACAAAGTTGCAACAAGGACATAATTCCCACAGATGCGCGTACGGACAGCAGCCGCCCCCTCTGCTATGCAGCGCCAATCCGGGATATGTAAAGAAAATATGAATACTTTTTGTCCTACAGCCACTGCATAGCCCAAGGAAATAAATCAACATAGAAAATACGTGGCCAAATACAGTGCCGAAGCAGAAGCGTAGAGGCTGTCTGTCGCCATAATGCAAGCAGTAAAAACTCCATAGACCAACGCCAGTATCTCAGCAATCGCCGTGCGTGCTGGGATCATGCGGATAGAAAAGGGTAGTAGTCGATGAGATAATGCACCCCGATGCCGGTGAACTCCTCTTCCCAAGTGACTCAGTACTCCGTAATCGTCATTAGACAGAACTCCTTAACGTGATGGTGCAAATTGCGGAAACAGAGAGGAAAGGAGGGCCGAGTTGGAAGTTTAATACTGCGTATGCCGCCTCTTCAGATCCCGCACCTGGTCGAACGACCGCACATAGCTGTTGAGCTGTTGGGCCGCCTGGAAGGAGATGCCGGATGAAGGTGCTTGGGAAGCCGCGGATGCAAGCGACGACCGTGATGACGAAGGAGTGAGGCTTCGCTGCTGGGGCTGGTTTGTCGTCGTCGTTGGTGATGTTGCTGCTGGTGTGTAGTAGTTGCCGTGGGCGGTTGCATAGTACTGGGGACTCGAGGGTCCAAGATCGAAACCCCGTGATGGTGAAGGGTTTTTGGCTGCAGAGAAGTTGTAGGCAGGAGGCAGATAGAAGCCATGTGAAGAGGAGCTAGATGACGAAGCCGAAGAGGAGAGTTGTGATGTCGCTGTCGACTCGGAACTGCCAGCCTTCTCCATCTCGGCTAGGCGGCAGGCCTGCGAGCAGTAGTTGCCCTCTTGGATCTGGCGATCACACGAGAGACAGAAGTCGTAGGACCACTCCATCTGGGAGGCCATTGCGCGGAGAATGGGAATTTGGTGGTTTGAGGAGATTTCGAAAAGAGGAAGTGGAGTGGTGACGGTACGAATAGAGAGGCCGCCCGGTGGATGCTCTTGCTCAGCAGCGGGAGTGAGGGAGAGACGAGGCAGAGAGGCAAGACGAGACGGTGTCGTGTCTTGAAGAGCAAAAAGAGCCAGATATCAGAGGGTGGCAAGAGTCATGGAGCGAGTCGAGGTGTCAACGCGAGGACCAGTAGTTGGTAGGTTGCGGAGACGGGAGCGGGCGATGGAGGATAGTTTTAAGAGGGCGCTCAGGCACACAGCAGGTGGACGGGCAGCCTATCAAGTGATTTGCAGGGTTAGCTGCGGCAGGGAAGTCCCACGCCCAGCCTGCGTCTCCACACTTCGGCCAAGGAGGAGTCCGGGCGCCGGCCTCGCTACTGCGCGCATCGCCAAGGGCTATTTTTCTGGCTTTGCCGCCGCAAGCTCGCATTCGCACACTCACACGCATTCCCCTCTCTCTGCCACTCTCCCAGTCTGTCCCAGTCTGTCCCAGTCCCAAGTCGCACCCGGTTCCAGGCGGCGCTAGCCTCGTCGTGTCAGGCCCGAGCCAGGGCCGTCCACTGCGCAGCGAACTGCTGTCTTGCGCCCGCCGTCCGCCCGCTGCGATTTGCCCGCTGCTGAGATTTGGCCACTGCTGCGCTGGCGTCGACAGGTGCGACGACGCGATTCGCTGCTGCAGCAGATTTTCTCTCACCTACAGATCCAGCTCGCCTTCTGCGGAGAGCAGCAGAGCTTTTCGGCCGCGGGGGGCAGGATCAGCCGGGTGCAGCGACGAGCAATGGAGCGCAGTCCAGTGAGCAGCAGCACGCAGCGAGAGTAGACTGTCCCCTTGTGACACTAGGACGCCGCTGTGCTGCGCTGTGATAGCGACGCGGCCTCCAACCTCTCCCTAGGATGACGAAGAATGCCAGAGCGGGTTAAGCAGCAGAGGTCCATCGCCAACCTTGGTCGTCACCTGGCCTGCCCTGCGCCGGAGACGGACGGATGACCAACGTGCGAATGTAGGTACGAGCCTAGCCATTTGCAAACGGCATGATGGCGAAAGCGGCGAGCGAGCGGGCGACGACATCAGTTGTCGGTTTCATCGGTCATGGGTGCACTTCTCCTCCTGCCTACGTCTTCCCAGCTTATCTTCCTGGTCGACTCCGCACGCCGTGTGGGTGCGACGAGCCACTGCGACTGGTGGCCGGCTCCTCCCAGCAGTCGGTAGCCAGCACCACAGCAGCTGCACTTGGCCGGTTGCTACCCGCGAGCTTTGCTTGTCCCAGCATAGCCGATGGCTGCCATGCCCCTCAGTACGCACTCGGGACATCTCACCCATTGTACGAAAGTGCAAGAGATCTGCCCCATGCCTGGGGCATGACATGACCTTGGTTTGTCAACGCAGGGGCAGTCCGTCTTACCAGTCTCAGCCCTGCAGGTGAACCAAATAGTACGCACCGCTTGCCTCATGAGCCCGATTCTATGCCAGGAAAAGAAGGCTTCGATCAGGCGGGAACACTGTTTGCTAGCGGCCTCGTGTCAAACTAGCTGGAATGCAGGAAATATCTCGTAGCATGAAGCTTTAGTACATATCAAGCCACTTGTCGTAACCCAAACCGGCAAGGCCACGAACTCTCTACCTAAGTATACTACAGAAGCAGAGCACTGTTGTTATCAGGCGGCGCTAGGGATACAAACTCGTGCTTGGAGCTGCTGCTATTATTCGCAACCTCTGCACGAGATTGTGCAATACGGATGGCGCAACCTCCCTTCGAGCGAGTGCAATTCCCGACATTGACGAGCTCTGGAACGGCTCTCCCGCGTCTTCATGCCACGACTACCGTCAGCCACGGTTTGATTGCAATTCCTCAACACAATTTGAGGCCATATCCGACGAGGACGAGACAATTCGAAAGCTCCAGCTGCAGGTTTACCATCAGCATGGCGCTCGATGGTTTGCATTGGCTCGCTTCAAATGAGTGAGCGGCTTCAGCCAGCCCGCTCCCTGACTGCACCAATCAGAGGCATGAGGCGGGACCTGGACCCTCAACGCCTCTTTGGGACGTTCGGCCAGGGCGAACCAATATTGATGGACGGTTGGAACGCCTGTTCGGTGGACGTCTACTAGCTATCCATGGCTTGCGCTGCTTCACAGAGCGCTTATTTTTGCAGTGCCATTACTCGAGTCCCTCCTGAAAGCCCTCAGCCGAAATAACTGCTTCATGCTTGCGCTCGCATTCCTGCCAGCCGAGCTTGCCCGCAGAGCTTGCCCGCAAAATGCACTTACGGAGCCCTGCAGAGTCTCGAGTGGAGAGAAACGCCATTGGGGGTGACTTGCATGCCAAGGCGACAGGTGTGATTGCGATTCGCTAGGGGGGTTTGGACCGGGATGGCACGGGCCAGATAGCGCTGTGACCCCCACGTTGCTGTTCCAGTTGCAGGGGGGAGAGCGAGAGCTTGGAGCTTGGAGCTTGCTGGGAGAGCGCGCGCAGGAACGACGTCGACCTCGGCATGCACACATACATACACACATACGAGAGCAATATACCCTTATCTGAACATCGCGGCTATCGTGAAGAGAGGACGCTGCTGTTATGCTGGAGCTAAGATAGCACGCAATAGCAGCACGGCACTGTACAGTACAGTGCGACAAGAGCACTCCCTATTCCCAAATCCTCAACACCAACGACGCCAGCAGCGGCAAGCGATGAATCATCCAATAAATGACCCAATTGGATCAGGGCGCACCAAGGATTGTGCCATGCCTTACCCCACAAATAGACGCGGGGACACACTCGATCCGAGAGGCGCAATATCCAGCAGAGCATCCAAGCGTTGCCGCACAACAATTCTTTCGAAACTGTTGAAAATGTGCGTCACTGCAAAGGCACAGTTCTGCGAGAGTTGGATATTGCCGCGCCGTCAGACGAATATAGTGCCTCAATTACGCTCGCTCTCCGCTGCTGCATCATCTCGCAGCGCTACCAAAAAGCTCGCACCTGCAGGCCTGCCGATATCCTGTGCATGTGCGCGTATATTGCTTGCAATATGAGAAGCTACCGAGCACGAAGCACGACATCGGCCTCAATGGCATTACTAACAGTCGACAGGCAATCGACAGGCTAGAGGGGGCCCCGAGAACGTGGTGTCACCATGTGCAATCAATCGTGAACCGCGCACGGCCCTCTTCTGCTACCCACGTCGTTGCTGGCAGGTGTGTCGAGGATGGCGCCACCTGTGGGCTGATACTCATCACGTGAAATCAATGTCCCAACTGGGGGGGATCGTAAGATGAGGGAAAAACACAGTTATCTACGTACCTTTCTTTGTAGGGGGAGGTCAGGGCCTGGAATAGCTTGCGACTGACTTCCAACTTCATTCTCCACCGCATTCATTCTCCACCACTCGGGCCCATCCGTCCCGATCGCGGATGATCGTTCAACAATGATCGTTCAATCACCTCACCTCCCCTCCCCCTCTCGGCTCCTACTGAGCCCACTCCTCACGCGCACAATTCAGCCCATGGCGGCTCCGACTGCCACACCACCAGCACGCCATCATATACAATGCCCACACCATATTCATCCGAACTCTCCCTCGCGCTCTGCACTATCCACCGCGCCAGCCTTTTGACCAAAGCCGTCCTACGCTCGCTCTCCAACAATGTGGGCGCCGAAACCAAGGCCGACAACACCCCCGTCACCGTTGCCGATTTCGCCGCACAGGCCCTAATCATCAACGCAATTCACGCCGTGTATCCGTCCGACAAATTCGTCGGCGAGGAATCTGCCGCCCAGCTCAGAGCCAACGAGCAGCTTGCGGAACGTGTCTGGCAGTTTGTACGACGGGCCGGTGAGTCTGGGCAATCGGAGCCTGAACTCGCGGCCGGATCGGGCGACCTGCAGCACGTGCGCGACCACAAGGGAGCTACAGAACAAACCGCTCTAGCATTTCCCAAGAGCAGGAATGAAATGCTCGATGTAATCGACCTCGGGACTGGCGAGTCGTTGCGGGAGGGCCGCGTCTGGGTCCTCGACCCCGTCGACGGCACGGCCACCTTCATGGAGGGCAAACAGTATGCTGTCTGTTTGTCTCTGCTGGTCGACGGCGTGCAGCAGGTCGGCGTGACCGGCTGTCCGAACCTCAAGTTTGATCCTTCCGGCAACCTCGGTTCCGCCCGTATTCACGAAGACCAAGTCGACGCGGACGGGCACGGCGTCGTGTTGTCTGCAGTCAGGGGCCAGGGCACCTACGTCCGGAGCATGCAATCCTCTGGGTTCGGAGAAGCCCGTCGCATACAGCATCAAAATTCTGGCAAGGAATTAAGCGCTCTAGACTTCGTCGAGAGCACGCTCGGTAAGACGAGTTTATCACAGGACGAGCATCGCGCCGTTGCAGAACGTCTAGGGGCGAATTGGCCGGGCACCGTCCTCTGGTCCCAGCAAATAAAATATGCTGCCCTAACCCTCGGCGCTACAGACGTCATGGTGCGTATCCCAAAGGATAAATCAAGATACACATTTGTTTGGGATCATTCTGGCGGGATGCTACTGTTTCAGGAAGCTGGTGGTATCATCAAAGATTTCAATGGTGGAGACATAGATTGCGGTTATGGGAGGAAGCTTCTCGGAGATAGGAACTTCGGCATGATTGCTGCAATGCCGTGGGTCTTCGACAAGGTTGCCGAGGCCGTGAACGAGGTCCTCAACACGAGGACTCGATAACTGTAGCATTGCCACGCGGTGTGAGGCCAGAGCCCTGCTATGCCGGGGCACAGTGGCCGGTGACGCTAACGCCTTAGAATAGATACCATACACAAAATGTGGGGTAAAAGGGAAATAGATGCAAGAAGACAAAAGAAGTAGTGCAGCCGGCATATGACTGGATAGATTGATACATGGATTGGACACAAACATGTCCGGACAGATCCTGTCCTTAGCCGCTTTGTCCCATGTGCAGCCACTGTGATACAACTGAGGCACTGAGTCTATTGATTAGCATCCACTAAAATATATGCAATGATCGTGCCTTCGAGTGACGTCCAGAATAACATGCACAGAAGATTCGGGATCTAGAAAGGGGAAGACGAAGATGCACCTTCGAAAAGTATGGTAGCCATGTCCAGGATACAACGCTATTCAGCAACCATCTATGATACACCGCCACCGTTTTTCCGAAATGACACCTTTTCCACGGCGACATTCTCCATGCCATCAGCGCCCTTTCGGAGCTGATACACGTACAGCACGAGAACGTCCCCTTGTACCTGACCAAAGCCGTTAGTAGCTGCTTGCAATTTGTTAATGCCTACAGCCGCAGAGGACTCACATCCATCAAAACAAAACTGGGTGTCGGGTCCTCAGCCTCGGGCCACCAACCCGTTGTCATCGCACCTGTCGCGCTCCCCGGATTCACAAAGAACTTGCCTTCCATCTCATACGCCTCGAACTTGTGCGTGCCGCCCCACAGCAGGATATCTACATCCATCTGCCGTGCCGCTATCAGTAAGCTATCGCCATCGCCCGGCGGGATAATCGTGTGCCCATGCGTAAACCCTATCCGCAAGCTCCCATGCGTGACAACTTTCGACAGTGCCAAATTCGGCGCCTCGACATCGAAGTCACCCTTGACAATCTGCAGGTCCGGCGCTATGCCCCGCAGGAACTCATATGTCTCTTTATCCGTGATGTTGCCCAGGCATAGAATCTGCCCGATCTTGCCCGGTGCGAGGAGCTTCTTGAACTGCGGGGAGGGGCAGCGCAGGTTAACTTTGATGGTAAGATGAGTAGGGGGAGGGGGTTCTCATCCTTACTTTGGCTGGAATGTCCTATGCCTGTGAGCTTGTGAGGTTAAGTAGCAGACGAGGAGCGGAATTCGTGCTTACTGGAGCTCTATCTGGTATGAAGAGGTCGCCTAGGCAGAGCACGAGTCGTGAAGCCATTGTGATGGCCTCGCCGGCCTTGAACAGAATCTTAATGAAGTCAAGTTGAGTATAAGTGACTAGACTAAGGCAGAGTAAAACTGACGCAAGGACAGGATGTACGAATGAACACGGTTATGTTGTTGTTCTGTAGAAACCGCTGCGTATCTAGCTATGCGGTCTCCCAGGGCGGAAAGAGCGGGCAGAATGAATCCTTGGCAGGGACGAGATCTGCTGACTAACAGAGTAGATCAGCACTTCATGTATCCTTTCCTCAGAGTTTGACTGTCGGCTACAAGTGAATACGACGCCAATCTTGTCATCAGACGATTAAATATATGCTGTCCAATGTGCATCACGATAATATCGACTGAGACTGCAAAACTAATAGTATTAACTAAACTTAGAACCAAAAGCTAGATGTTAGAATTGAATTGTTATCGGGAGTATCAACATTAGCTAGGGGGCAGAGGCAAGGAAAAGCATGAACCTTTGCGACCTCGGTTGTCCTTGCTAATACGAGTCGGTGACTAGTGGCCAAACTTATTTTTTAAATCACGAACTCACTAGCTCCTTTTAGATTTTTGATCAAGTACAATTTACATTCAAATATTGCGATGGACATAGTCAGATCCAGTATTCTTTCCTAGATTGATAGGCACATGAATGAGAGACGTTTATGCCTGTGTCTTGATATGAGATGTACACATAAAATCCCAATTGCTATTCGCTATCCACCTCGAGTTTCCAAAATGCACAAGAAGAGAAATTCTAACTCTCTGTACTTGCCGATCTTGTCGTCCTGAGAAGATCTCATAAGCGCAGTGGCAAATAACCTAGCGACTACAATTGTAATAAAAGAAATATGGAGGCCCCCCACAAGTATTTCTCATGTCCCACTCCGCTCATCTCAGTTGCTTCTGAACATAATCGTAGGCAAAGCTCAATCATCTCCTTATCAGGATTAATACACGTCGCGTATTTCCGCGTACAAGCTCTCGTATTATCCTCATACAGGCGTTGATCGCGAGTTTATTGTTCTGTGATCTCAGGAACAAGCAGATCCTCCAGACTGGGTTAGTGAGCAGATTAGCGACGACGATTAGAACGTGGTGGAGGTTGTAGGCCGCGGTCCAATCTGTATTTTTCATGTCCAAGCTGAGTGCGCTATTGCATATCCTTCCCGCGGGATCGATATTTGGATGGTAGGCTTTGGTCATCATTCGCACAGATGGAGGGGCCATCGGGTAATCGTTGGATATTGCAATGACCCCATCCAAGGGGTACCTGGCGGGCCCTCTATACTGCCGAGCATGTAACGGAGATTACCTTTAATTGGATGAAGGTTGTATCAAGGTAAGTTTGTGTCAGATGGGTTTTCACAAGGGACTGTGTTTGGTTCCTGACCGATCTTATGATTCCTTAGATCGAAGTAAATGAGTTCTTTTGTAACTCTCTTTACCATGAACAGGGAGAGTAGCTGGTTGGAGAGAAGCTTCGAGTGCATTGCCACTGCTTGATCGAATTCAGTAAATCGAAACTCCTTGATGAATTTTCCAAGGGTTGCTATGTCTAGCGGCTGGAAAGGCTCAGCGGTCCCGACCGGCGAGAATTCTGTAAAGGCTCTTTCAAGGGATTACACCCTTTCCTCTAGGTCCTGTTTGCCTCGGCAAGGGATGAGATGTTACGCTGATTTGAGCTTCGCAAACTGCTGAGACGGATGCTAGCTGTATCAGAGACTATATCGCCGGGGGTAATATGTGACACCTCTGTATCCTATAGCATTGTAGTGCTCAATGTGGACTCGATTTCGTATTGCACAAGCATGTTTTGTCTTAGTGGGATGCCGAGGTGATCAGTAAACTTCCTAAGATCACCAATTAGGTCGTGGAGGTGCATGATCAGCTCATCAAGCTGCTTTTTGTCAGTAATTACCCACCTCATGGAGGCACCACCTCCCCGAAGGCGTTATTTAAATATCTCTCAGGACTATAGATTTGCATCACTTCGTTTCGCCATCCTAGTCTCAATATTTGTCGAAGTAGTGGGACAGTTGTCGACGGCGGATACGCTTGAATCGAGTATGAGTTTCAAACTTTGAAGCATGCGCTCTACATTCAGTTTTAAATCGGGATTATCTAAATGAGAATCGTAGCCATTTGGAAAAGAGCCACTAAATCTGTAGGCTTCGCCCCACTTTGTAAATTAGAGTTGCAGATTTCTGAATTTCGTCGCCGGATATATAAGTCCAGTTCGAAATTTCGACCGGATTGAACTAATTCAAAGCATTAGACGCAGGACATAAATATCCTCGAAAGGCTAAGTATCGTGGCTCTAGCACTCAAGGGATCCACGTGTCTGACTGCGTTGATAATCCCTGAAGACAGCGTCTACTGTCTTGAATACAGTTTCAATCAAGAATGTTGCTGGCTTTGAGATCTGTTGCTGCATTACAGGTTTCTGGGAGCTGAACGTTGACAATCAGGGAAGCGTCTGTAGCGCAGGCATGGGGCACTCTCTCCGACACCTTCTCTAGTCTAAAATAGTGGTTTAAATAGATTGATGATATCTAGGGGGGGGGGGCAAATCAGGGAAAACAACGCCTCTACTCTCACCGACATGTCTCCTCAAATAAACATACGCAACGAAATGACAAGACCCGAGACCGAGAATCTAGACTGTCTACGAATCACAGCAAAAATATTCGCTAATATGAAACTCTCGCACGTAGTTTGAAAAAAAAAAAAAAAAAATTTGCATGCAGTCTAAGTCTATACACAGCACATAACATCAACCACCCCTCCCCCTTTCCACCCTCAAACTTTACTTCACGCCCCACCCATCCCTCAAAAGCTCTCCCACATCCTCCAACCCTAATCCCTTAGTCTCAGGATAAATCCTCCAAATTGTCGCCCACGCCACAACACAGACCCCGCAATATAATACAAAAGTCCCCACGGGGGTCAAGAACTCCATCATGGGTAGAAAAGAAATGCCGATGATGAAGTTGGAACCCCAGTTGGTCGCGGTGGCAAGACCGGAGCCAACGGAGCGGACTGAGAGCGGGAAGAGTTCAGATTGCTGCCAGGGCACGTTGCCCATGCCGATTGCGTAGCCGGCGACATAAGTAACCATTGCTACCAGTATGATCATGGGCCACGTCTTATTTCGCCCAGCCATGGAACTTTGAACGTCGGATCCAAAAACTTGCTCCGCGGGTAGTTCCACAAAATTGAATGCTACTGCACATAATGCTAATCCTACAATCATAATAGGAACGGACCAGAGGAGGATCCTTCTCCGCCCTATTTTATCGATGTAATGGAAAGCTACAAGCGTGAAGACAAAGTTTGTGATGGCGATGGAAAGGGACGTTAGTGTTGGGGAGCGGAAACCGACCATGGAGAAGATTGTTGCTGAGAAGTACATGAGCGAGTTCTGGAGGATATTAGGAAAAACATAGACGGTAAGTGAGGAAGTTCTTACGAAACCGCATAGTTGCTGAAATCCTTGCAACATACACGCGATAATCAAAGCTCTCATATTCCCACTCACGTAGACAAGCTGTGTCAACTTATCATTCATCCTTGCAACCCTAACCTTCCATCCCGTCTTTCCAGACTCAGGAATCACTCTCTCCACGGCCGCATCCTCCTCTTCATAAATCTCCCTCTCAACTCTTCTCAAAACGGCTGCAATGACCGGCCTGACCCGGTCATCATCCCCGTAAACTTTTGTGAGCACTCGTTTTGCTTGCTCTTTCTGATTTGCCCTGACAAGCCATCTCGGCGTCTCAGGCATAACCTGCAAAAGCAGAAACTGGACCGCTGCCGGTAACGCACCAAGGCCAACCATCAATCTCCACCCATGTGCATGCGTTGAGAAAAGCCAACCAACAATATATGCCACAACCTGACCGCCCGTAATGAACAAGACGAACACCGTAACCAGTCTTCCTCTAAAGGCCGAAGGCGACAATTCGGAAATATACCTAAACATCCCATTTGCATTAGCACGATATCTCCCCACGAAAAGGTTTAGACACATGTGAACATACAGCGGCACAACGAAACTGGCGCCTCCCACCGCAACGCCGACAATACTTCGCCCACCAATCATCCCCCACACGCTCCCCGTGCACGCTTGCCACACCGCACCCACAATAAACAATACATCGGCTAGGAGGACAACCTTTCTCCTGCCCCAGCAATCGGCCAGAACACCCGTGAGCGGACTAGCGAATAGCGCAAAGAAAGACGTGCACGAGGTAACGAGGCTCTTATCGAAGGTCGAGAGAGGGCGCGAAGAGAGGTCCGCTCCTACGCTAACGAGGGTGGAGGATATGACGCCGGTGCTGAACATGATCATCAATCTCACGCTCGCGGGGCATGGAGGGGTCGACATACTCATAGCCAAACAGCAGACCAGAGACTCCAGCGCAGAAGGTTAGTGCCCAGATGAAAGCGCTGGGGGATGCTAAAGAGCTCTCATCTATTTCTGTGCCATGGTCGTGTTCAAGGTGCCCGGCGTGGGACTCGTCCTCATTCGAGATTAGAGGTTCTGCTGTTGTGTCCGCCGGCATCCTTTGCAGACTCCGAGGAATCCGTAGCTGCGATGCTACGTATATTCAAAGCATTTGACGTAGAGGGAGTCTGCAAATAGCAATGTTGATTAAATTGGGTCTGTGGCTGGTCGAGAGTCCGAGATTCTACGCATTAGTCCGTTGGTATCCGAGATCGCGTGCACACCTAGGTGTGGGGGTGGTGCGTTGGCACGTGCCGCGCAGACCAGTAATCGCCAGAGCAGAACACTGTACATGCACATTTCGATGAGTACTCCTTGGAACATCACAATTAATCTATATGGATCTTACACTATGAAGCCATGGTAATTATATTGAGTGTATAGAGGCAATCTATATGGGATGGCTTCCAGTATCGCCTATAAATGTTGTAAGGTACCGCTAAGAGAACCACGGTATAGTCCAGTTTAGACAATACTGCTTTTTTTGACATATGGCTCCGCAGCACCACCTTAATTTCCACGGCCCAACAGCCCCCTGACATCCTTCAAAGTGCAATGGCGTTCTCTGGCGGATATTTGCGCCGCAGTTGGTTGCATTGTATGCATTGCCACACAACATGGCGACGGCGGCGGCAACGTACAGGCAGAACTGGGGAGCACGTGTCGCCGGCAAATCCTTGAACTCCAGCCCATCCATGGGTAAAATCTCGTCGAGACGCCCTTGTCCTCAAAAAAAACGCCGTCGCTCATGCTTTGTTTTGAAGACAAAGAAGAGATAATTACCAGTCTCCCCACGCTAAATGCAAAGCAAAAGTTCCAGCAGAGTGAGCTTAAAGTAAGAAAGTATTACTGCATACCATAGTCCTGTGATATCTGCAGAAGAAACGAAACGTAAACTTCTTGTAGATGACTATGGCTATTGCAGACTTTCATTTGACGTCCTCGTTGCCTTCGGGGCCATGATTGGCGGGACCTGTTGGAGGCACCTGGGGCGGGAGAGAGTGTTGCTGCATCATTGGTTGAGAGAAGCTGCCGCTAGGCGTACCACGGTGTGCTTGTTGCGGAAATTGATGATGCTGTTGGGGCGAGCCGTAGTGCGGCTGATGATGTTGCGGGAAAGGTCCTCGCATGGGCGTCACTGTTAAATTTGTTAGTCACCAAGAATCTAAACAATACAAGTACTACCTACTGGAGCCAGGTGCCATCTGCGGAAACATTCCAGGTCCTTGACCTGCATGTTGCATGTAAACGATGTGTTGCGCTTGATGTCCTTGCTGTGACCCTTGATGGCTCATTAGTGGTGCCCCGGTAGGCCTAGGGCTAGGAAAACCATTGGGAGCTGGTGCGCCTGGTATCTGGGCTGGATATGATGGATAGGCGGGCGCTTGAGCTGGTGAGTACATCGTTGGCATTTGAGGGTTTGTGGGTATGTTCATGAACGGACCATTGGAGGGTTGGTTCGTCATCATCTGCCCTCCCATACCGGGTACTGGTTGATTTACAAACTGAGGACCTCCTTGCGGGCGGAGGGCCATATGTGGAACGCCTGGACTCATACCGTAGGGCTGCATTGGCACTTGTTGTGGGAACTGCGGCATGGCTTGAGGAGGGGTGTTGTAAATATACGGGGCCATAGTGCGAGGTGATGGGTGAACAGATGATGTTGAATGAGAGAATTGCATGTGTTGCCCTTCAAAATGGTGTGGACCTCCTGGTCCATGATGCGGCTGGACTGGTGGGTGGCGTGGCGTGTGTTGTGGGGTCTGACCTGGTGGTAGGGTCTGAGATCCTTGTAAATGCGGAGGCAATTGATGCTGATGGGGAATCGGGCCATTCCCAATCACGTTGTGTTGAGCAGATACAGGTGGAGGGGCCAGAGCCCGATCAAACATGTCAATATACCCCTTTTCTTTATTAGCTGGAGCACATTCCCAGGTCGGCGGCGTTCGGAATGGAAATGGAATGCCACCATTGTTGGAGTATTCCTTGGTTTTGTTTTCTCGTTGAGCCTCCTTCAGCATGCGCTTGACAGGGTTGAATGTTTCATTGAAGTCCAGTGGTTCTGATATTGGACGTTGGCCGCCAAAGAAGCTAGTAATTTGGGGTTTACGGGGAGGTTCTGGTCTTGATGCAGAATCCGGCCTAGGGCTCGAATTTGTGCTCTGGTTCGCACCTGGTAGGAAAGTATTTGCGGCGGGATTTGGTTTAAAGTCTGGCGCTCGGACATTGAATCTTGTTGACGCACTCGAGGTAGGAGTTCCAACACCACTCGATGATGCTGACGGCCCGGCGGGAGGGGGGATACGCACGTCCTGAACAGGAGGAATAGGATGAGGGATGCTATTGAATGGTACACCACCTTGTTGTTTATGTTGTTGCTGGTTGAAAACTAGACGTGTGCTTAGAAGCGGAGCAACCCTTGCGGGAGTCTGATTCAGGTTCTGAGTCGCGACATTGCCGGCTCTCACAGTCGCCGAACTGTAATGATTTTGTCCAGCGCGGGAACGTTGGTTCTGCTGGCGATCGGCAGTGGTGCTAGGAGATGGGTGTGTAGTATCTGGCTTGGCATTAGCCGGTCGTGTTGCCGTCTTTGTGTCCGCGCTGGCAGCAGCTGGTTTGGGAGGAGTAGATTTCATCTCCTGCACGTTACGAAGTGCCTTCTCAACAATCTGCTGCTGTTTAGTCTCGTCTTTCGCTAGAATTGGGACAAGATCCTGGGGGACCGGAGTGTTCAGCTTGAAGTTTTGCGAGAACTTCTTGAGATCATTTAGTTTCACTGCTTTCGATTCCCGCGCGAGACTTCTCTGTCGTTCAGACATCCTCAGCTTTTCCGCAGCTGAGAATTGCTTGAACGAGTCAAGAAGCTCATGCTCCACGTTGGCCGTTGCGTTATCTGGTCTTCCGGGTTTCCGAACTGCGCTACCGCCTACTTGAGGCTTAAGAGTATTGCTGGGCTTCGGGGTCTGTTCTGCAGTAGGTCTGGTAGGAGGGGCAGCCTTTGCCTCTGTCTTGGCAGGGGTGTCTTTTGGTAGCTCTGGCTTCGATGGTGCCGGGGTCTCAGCTTTTGGGGCCACTTCCGCCTTTGAAGGTTCCGAAGCGGCAGACTTCTCTGTAGGACTGCTTGTTCGTCCGGCTAGCTTAGCTGAAGAGTCAGGGCGGGCCAGCTGTGATGATATAATAGCTGGATCAACGGGCGCACCAGGAACAGTAGGTTGACTGGTTGGAGGGCGCCTCGCTGGAGGTGTATACCTATTGGGTTGACCCGTAGGAAGCGGCGGAAAGTCACGGCGGACTCCGCTGTATCTGAGGCAAATGTTAGCACGTATCAAAGATAAGTGGTCTGAGAAAACGCACTTCTCTTCTTCGTCATCACCCTTGTCCTCGCCAGAATAATTACCGCGCTCCTCTCGAACATGTGAGTTCATGGCACTACTTGCTTCAATCTCGCGAGCAATCTTCTCTGCACGAGCAGCCCGTTGTGCATATTGTGGGTCGTTCCGATTGATTGTTGTTGTATAGTAGCTCTCGTCATAGTTGCTCGTAAGCCCAAAGCGCCGCTCGTTCTCATGGAACTGATCCCAGTTCGATGACTGGCCACTGGATTCTAGGGATAGGTCGACATCTGTGTCAGCAGATGGCTCCCACTTTTGTAGGTTGCGCTCGCGCATTGCCAAGCTGCCGGAGATATCTGTGTCGGTACGAAAACCCGAGGACATACCTGCCACAAGTCAGCTTTACTTTTAGTATGATATATGAGCATACCATTTTGGCCCTTGGCTTGCGGCTTCTCGAGAACGACGTTGGAGACATTAAAGTCGGCAACATCACCGATGTCGAAGGACATGACATGGTTATCCCCAAAGCCAACATAGTCGTCTGATATATCGCTAATGCCGTTGGCCTGTGTCTCGGCAACAGGCTGGACTCGCTTTACCATCTTGAACACATAGCGCATCTCGGTTGGGTCCAAGGAAGTGCCAGATAAGACACCGGTATACTTTTCGCCATTCTTCAAGACGATGTTGCCAGGGCGACCCTATTTGAGAGCTGTTAGCACGGTCGCGATATCAGGGGTATGATGGGGTGCTACGCACCGATAGATTCGCTAACAGGAACATCATCCTGTCATTTAGGTGCCTCATCGGGGATGCGGTCTCTCCAGCGAGAGCCGAGAGGTTCTGAGAAGGTTTCGGAGTGTTCACAACACCGTTAGAATTATTTATACTGGCAGGTCGCTGAGTGATAGGATTGGTGCCCTGGGTCCACGCTTTCTGGGGCGGGGGTTTCCTGGTAAGAGGAGCAGCAAGTTAGCATTGCGTTCGACAACAAACAGAATGAAGCTCGATAGCGCGAAAGGAGGCCCAAGGCAACGGCATCAGAACTGAGAGGCCGATTGAGCAGAGGCAAATCCGTAGCGGGAAGCCGTCGCACTGTCGTTCCATGTGACTGATTGCCCGTCACACGAGAAAGTGCTGCTGGACGAAGAGGCTATCCAACGAGCTCTCGCAGCGTGGCTGGGCAGCCGGAGGCAGTCTACAAGTCGCAATGCGAGGCGAGAGTAGTGCCAGACAGCGGGTATAAAGCTGTGAGCGCGGGCGGGAGGGCAGGGAGCTTACCTTTGACCGCCGTCAACAGGACTACCAGCCTGCTTGCGTGCTCCGTCGGCGCCTTTGCCGGAAGAGCTCATCTTGAGCTGTGCTCTGCCACCAGATGAGTTCGAGGAAGCGGAGGGGTTCACGGGCCCGTTGACATTGGAGCCGTTGACGGACGCGGCGTGGGCGGCGGTGGACATAAGGGTGACAGGAGAGAGACGCAGTGAAGTCGAGGAGGAGGGCCTCCGACTCAGTTGGGGAGGAGCTGGCGCAGAGTGCCCAATGCAGCGCTGGGGGCGGGGGCGAAGGGCGACGATGTAGACAGCGTGCCCGAAGCACTGGGGGCAGGAGGAGAAGGGGGGTTGCAGTTGATAGAAGAGATGCTAGGGATGTGTGTTTAGAGGCTGTGCGTAGAAAGTGAAGCCGCCCAAAACTGGGCTTGGCGACGGCGGCAGCGGGCTAGCGTTCCTCGACGATCTGCTGAAACCTGGCGCAGCGACGCGGCGGGCGGCAGCCGAGGGCGGAAAGGAGACCGGCGGAGGGCGGAAGCCAAGCAGGCGAGCGCGCGCAGCTACGAAGCTACTACGTGCTTGGAACGACGAACCTAGGTGGAGAATGCGCAGGCGGGCGGCGACGGAGAGACGTCGTGCTCGGGGCTTTTCGAGGCGATGCGAGGCTGCAGCCGCCGAGAGGGGGAGGACAAACGCAGTCCCAATCCTGCTGCGATTGTTTCGTGACACCACCCACCACACAAAACTAAAATAAAATATGCCCGCCCCGTCGGTATTCTACAGCTGCTTCCGAGGTGGAGCATATAATCTCTTACCAAAGACGCAAGACATCTTTGCGCTAGATAGCCGACCTTGTCCGTGAGAACTAGGCGTCATATTCCTCTAGCTGACGTCTCTTCGATCTTCTATTTCTAGTCGGATGAAGGCGACTTGTTACAGAATCGGGAACCGTGCTATCTCTACATGATACCCACGTGATATTTCTTGAGTCCGCCCTTATTTCCCTAAGATATGGGAGATAGTGTTGAACTATATGTATTGTGATCTCTGATCCACTACTGAGTAAATGTGTCTGTGTAGCTTATCCGATTGTTATCTAAGTATGCTGTATCCGTATATACCTAAAATCTTAGGCTATCGTGATAGGTATTTATAACTACCAATCTTAATGGCTCCAGGAAATACCTCTGATTCGACATCTATGGACGCAGCGAACGTCAATTAGTAGCCAAGAAACCGGCTACAAGTTAATTTCTCATTTACTCTCTAGACAAAGGGCGATATGTGACTTCGAATGCGGATCGACATGTGAAATACTTAGTGCACCATAACTCGGCCTGGTCGTTTACGGCCGCCTCATGTCCCGCTGCAAGGCAGAGACGCCCACGGAATCGGTGTGGGCTTCTAGTGGTATTCAGTACGTCTGCTTTCCACACCATTCTAGTCTCGTAGGCCATGGCCTGAAGCAGTGGCTGATTATCAGGCAAAAGGGCTTGACTAGCGAAGTATGCAGCCCTGAAACAACTGTCTCACGATCATTTCTGAAGCGGACAAAGGGCTCGCATCCAAAACTCCCCAGTGGTACCCTGGCCTCCGGCCTGGGATCAGAGCATCACGTGGAGCTTGGCGAACGAGTCTTGGCAATTGCTTCACCCGTCGCAGCGACCGCGGGACAACGCCTCCAATACTTTCCAACCGACTTCGTCTCCGAGAGAGATGCAGCAGAGCCAGTACGGCTCCTTGATTTCTGGCAGTTCCTCATCCTCGCGCGACTCGGAAGCATCCCTGTATCAGTCGTCGAAAGCCTCTAGCATGACTTTGGCCAGCGAAGAAGCTGGGACCCGGTCGTCCCAGAGTTCGGGGCGCTCAGGACACTCACGGCGGGCGCAAAACGTAAGTTACCAGCCTCTAGCTTCTATTGCAGCACACTTGCCTCTACAAATCCGTCAAACCATCGCAACTCGGCCGCTGACCAGTCCGCCAAATGCAGCCGCAGCAGCAGCTCTCGCAGATCGAAAGGAGCGTCACCCACCTCCTCGTCGCCACCAAACAGCTCCTTGAAACCCTCACACTCTGGTCTCGTGGGAGCGCTACAGAGAGCGAAGTCTCGGATGTTTACGTTCGCCTCGGCTACGAATTTAATATTGCATCGCGAGCATTTAACGCCATCGGTGTTGATACACAAGATCTCGGAAATGTTCCGGAATTGCTCAGAGGGATATTGGAGGAGACTCTTAGCCAGGAGGCCTCGCAGGCTAGCCTAGACCGCTTCCTACCACGTATTCGCGACATCATCATCAATCTCCTTCACGGCCTGAAAAAGAAGCAGCAGCGGTTACGGCAGCGCACCGGGCGAGATGGAACCCCCAACGGGGGGAGCCCGAGGCAGGGTAGCGTTAGCAGCACCGGCGAAGTTGACGAACCGCAGCAGGCTCGAGCAGCAAGCACACGCCTCCCATCGCGGCAGGACAGTGAGTATCTGGCGGACGGTCCTGAGCTGCCCCCACGTTCGTCGTCGGTGCCAGGGAGGGCTTCGCCAAGTAAATACGACACCCTCCCTTCCAATCCACGGGCCAATCGCACGACCGCTGGGAGCCAAGTATCAACAGATTCCTCTCTGTCGAGCAGTACTATGCAGCAGATTCCTGTCATCGCACCCTATCCATCAGACGATCCTATGCCCAAGTCACCCGGAGACCCTCCCCCTCAAAATTACGCCGCCGATTTCCCACCTCCGCCACCTCCTCCCAAACAACAGGACGCTTTAGCGGCTCTACAACGTGGTGGCGAGCTAGAGAGGAGGGCGTCGCGCCGGTTCTCTGCATATCAGATTTCAAAACATCTTGGTACAAATGGCATTCCTCTACCACCCGTGCAAAACTCTCCTATACCAAACCGCGGCAGAGAAGTTCGGGAGTCAATGAATGCGGTTCGAATTAGGGGTTCATTGTTGCATAGTCGGCAGAGATCCACCCAAAGGCCCAGCGTTGAAACCGCCTTTGAGAAGCCTCATGATATCTCTAGGCGCATCTCGGAAGAAAGCTCACAAAGCTCTGCTCCCAATATAAGGCCTCCACCAGATCCCTTACCCGAAGACAGCCCTATTCAAAAGACACCAGAGGACAAGCTAGGACCCCAGTTGCCAGAGGGAGACACGCCAGTACTTGGTGCAACTCTAAGCGGACCACTTAGTGAACCTGCAGAGCTCCCTGCAGAATCGCCTATGAAAGAGAAAGGGCCTGTAACTGTTCCAGCAAGACAAGGTTCACGCAGAGTGAAGACGCCGTCCCCACAGCCCGAGCAGTTCATTCCCGAGCAATCGCCTCAGCCTGGAAAAGAACTCACATTGTTTCTGCAATACAAAAGCAAGATCAAAAAATATATATTTTCGAATGGCGCTGATCTTTCAGTTGGTCGACTTCAACTAGCGTTCATCGAAAAATTTGCTTGGGATACCCACCGCTACGGGGAGCTTCCAGAAATACACATCCAGGATCCCGTATCAGGTGTTAGGTACGAGTTAGAGGATATAAACGACATCAAAGACCGCTCTGTCTTAGTCCTCAACGTCGAGCAGCTGGATGAAGTTAAGCATCATATCGACGACAGATTTGGTGGCTTAAGAAAGACCCTTGAGAGTATCAAGGCTGTAGTTGATGAGCAGCAATCTGCTATTCAGCGGGTTGCCGAGCGCCAACAGCAGGCTGCACGGGAAATTGCAGGAATTGCTGCGGCGCCAACGGTATCATCAGCGCGCGTCTCTACCGTTCTCACCCCTCGTTCTCCTTTACCCTCTAGCAGCCCTTCAGATATATCTGTCTCATCAGCTACCCAACTCAATGAGGTTCAATCGCTCCGCAGGGACTTGGCCGTTGTACGGCAGACTTATTCATCGTTCGTTTCAGACATCGAAGCAAGCATGTCCGCTATACGTACCAAAGCTGCATCCGTCAAATCTACTGCTATCAAGGCTGCCCTCCCCGATGTTTCAGGCGACAGTGGCCGCGCCTATGTGAACGCTGGGAAAAAGAAACTCCAGGATGACTCCGAGAAGATCGTTACTCGAGTAGATGACCTCCAGGATCTTGTCGAAGATCTCCGTAAAGACGTTGTGTCCCGTGGCGTTCGCCCTCTTCCCCGTCAACTCGAAACTACTGCCAAGGATCTATCTATTGCCACTGCCGAACTCAAGAAGCTACAAGACTTCCTAGCTAAAGAGAAGCCAATATGGACAAAGATCTGGGAACAAGAGCTGCAAATGGTTTGCGAGGAGAGGGATTTGCTGACTATGCAAGAAGACTTGGCAGCTGATCTTCAAGATGATCTTGAGAAAACAGCTCAAACACTCGAGCTCGTAGAGCAAGCAACTAAGCAACAGAATCTTCAGTCCGATAAAAACCAGGGGGGAGCTGTGCGTTCCGCCAGTGGCCGAAATTTGCTCCATGCTGCCGCATATGACAAGGCTATCGATCCTAGACAAGCTCGAGATGGCGTTCTTGGAGAAGTAAAGGCCCTGCAGCCAAATCACGAAGGCAGGCTCGAGGCTATTGAGCGCGCCGAGAAGGCTCGGCAGAGGGAACTAGAGAGTAGGCGGGAAGGGGAGTTCAAGAAAGAGCTAGGAGCCTTTGTTGAGGAGGGTAAGCTAAAGAAGAGTGGTGGCATCGAAGAGGCAGAGCGTCTACGAAAGGCCAAAGATGAACGGGCTCGCAAAGAAAATTATGAGCGACAGGCTGCAAGGGCTAAGGCTACTGCTGAGAGAGAAGCTGCCACGGCCGCTGCGACCGAGAATGGTACAGTGGAGAAAGAGGGCAGCGCTCCAGCGGAGGGAGAACTCGCACTGAACGAGGAGGCAAAGGGAGGGCAGACTACACCTGACGAAGGTGCTGGACCTGCTTAATCCTTTGGCTATTCTTACTTTTCCTCACTGTTCGTGCTGATTGCGTTATAGACGTGCCGATTACTTACACTGTTCGTCCCTGGGTTAGAGCGGGCTTATCGCCGCTTCCGATATCTCCAGCCCCCAGCCTTGTTTCATCGACCTTGAATTTCCAGTCTTCTGCGCGTTCTTCGACTATCCGACTGGTCGACTCTCTAATGATGCAAGACACTTCGACTCCAGAGGCGACAAATAATTCCCAAGTCAGCTCAGAAGCACCGACGCCTAAAGTGACGCCCAGAACCATGTCCTCGCCTACCAAATCTATCACCATGTCTAGCACACCGGAGCATCGTGCGAAGAAAGCTACGAAAAGTAATTACCGTGGTAAAGACAGGTTGAGCCCGAAGACGCCGCCGATAATCCGTCCACGAGGGAAAACAGGGCCCCTACCGGCCCCTAGGTCGGAGGCATTGGACACGGACTCAGATAGTGTCTACAGTCTCACACCGAGTACATCGAGCAAGCACATTGCGTCGTGGTTCTCAGGACTACTTGGTCGATAAGTCGTTAATCTAAGAGAGAAAACGAGGGGATTATCAGGCGAATTGGGACCAAAGAGTTTTCTACTAGGAACTTTTAATACTAACATTCGAGTATCTTGTATTGGTCCTACTCTAAACATGGGTTTGTATTAGGCGCGATACCAGATTTTCATTTTCTACTAATAGCTAGCACATTCTAATTGTTGAGCGAGTGAGCGATCAATAATGTATGCTTGTCTTTTTGAGCGTTCTCGCATGGCGTTTGGGGCGTCGTGTCTTTGTGCATGGCGGACAACATACGATTGCTTTATATAATTTTGGAACTTTGTTTTTTTTTTTTTTCTTTGGAGGGTAGGAGATGGGAGCGGAATGGAGAGGAATAGCTTTAGGACAGATGGAATCAATTTGCTGAGTCATGGTCGGATTTGGCTGTGACCAAATATGCTGAATTTGTCTAGCATAGGTTGGTAAATTCTACAGCGGACGTCTTGCGATGTCTTGCTCAATTTCCCGGTTCGCTACATAGCGAAAATACGGCCTTTGCATCAAGAAATGTTACTGCATGATGCCAAAGAGTCCGCAATCATTTATCAGCATTAGCGCTACAGATTTATCTTTCCCTTTGACAATGCCTGGTATAACCCCCTCAAATCGCTCAATGGTCCAATCATCTTCCCCCACCCAATACGCCAGTGCAATACCTACATCAATTCCCTATGAACCCTGTCGAATAATTTACCATAGACGCCCTCGCTAATGCAATGCCACTTTCAAGAGACACTTTTTCAAAATTCACAGCACGATGCTCAATCATCGAGGAACAATCTAGCTTCCAACAGCAGTGTCGTTGAGTGCCACACAAACAGCGCCGCGGTGATGACCATTATACTGCCTGATGATGCTCTGGCTATTCAACTCCCAGAGCCTTGCGTAATGGTCCGAGCACGCGGTGACAAGGTATGCGGAATCGGCGCTGAATGCGCAATCCCAGACCCATCGCTGGTGCCCGTGGAGCGTGGTCTCGAGCGGAAAGGCGTTGGGGTCGCGCTCGGTGGGGAGTTGGTCTTGCGGTCCAGCATTGTGCGGTTGCGACGTGTCGACCGACCAGATACGAGCCGTGTGGTCGGCGGAGCAGGTGGCGAGGTGGCGGACGTCGGGAGAGAGCAGGACGCGAGTGATGTAGGTTTGGTGCGCGACGAATTTGCAGACTGGGACGAGCGAAGTAACGTCTTGACGCTGGATCATGCGCCAGACGTAAACGTTGCCCTACTCACTGTCAAAATAGAGCAGAATGCCAGCGAAATGCATACTTACAGCGTTGTTCCCAGCACACAGCATCGTCCCGTCGCTCGCAACAGTGACGCTAGCGACCGAAACGTCGTCTTCGGGAATAAGCTGATGCGAGCATTTGTTCTCGCCGAGATCCCATATCCTTACATTCCCGCCGCGATCACAGCTAATTAGCTCCCCCTGATTCGGGTGAATAACGACATCATTGACCGGCATACCATGGGTATAGTTGCGTTGGACACTACCCGTTCGCGTATCCCAGATCTTCACCGTGCCATCCTCGGAGCTCGTTACCATCCACTTCCCTTCGCAATGAAATGCTACGCCAGTAACATTGCTAGTGTGACCGTCGAAGTTGAGCACGGCATTAGGGTTCGTAGACTTTATGTCGTATAGTTTGATCGTGTGGTGGCCGGCCGCAGCGAGATATCGTTTGTCTGGGGAGATACAGAGGCGGTTAACTTGCGAGTCGGGATGGGGAATAGTGCGCGAGCAGATTCCTGAGAGGGCTTCCCAAAAGCTTTCGCAGCCGTTGTTAGAAACAAGCTTGTTAGAACTAATGAATTGTGAAAGAAAAATACCGGATCGTGTGGTCGTACCCAGCTATTCCAGATCAGCAAATGTTTCCAGGAGCTAGGGAGCTACTTACCGGTACAGAGAATAACCGACATGCTTATAGATCTAGTGCGAAAGATTCAGGAACAACAAAAGAACGTGGGGGATGGGCGCTGGCTCAAAAATTAGTTATTAGCGGAACCATAACAGTCCGCATCTGGTGGCGGAATAAGGGTTTACAGTTTCCAAAAGCTGGCGCGACGGGCTGTGGAGGTTCAGCTCTATATGTCTTGGCAGTATTAAGCTTATTGCAGCTTGGGCCACGAACGCGTCAATGCGCGGTCGTCACATGCGCGTCTCCCGGTCACCAGAAATGGAATCAGATGGTGAGAGGTTGTGAGTCCGTCAACCCAAACGCAGGGTAAGCTCGGTGAATAGTATAGAACCAGTGCTACAATTCCCAGCTTCGCCATTAATTAGTTTAGAGCTCTGAGCCCCTCAACCACTGTGGCAGGCTTTTCCTTAAGCAACCTTCCATTTCGGGTAAGGCGTCACGTTGACATCGTTCGAGAGCTGGAGGTACGCAACGAAAGCGTGGCATGGGTGCTTCCTTGTATACCTGAATGATGGAACGATGTCTAATAAACAATGCTTCAGCTAATCCCATGCGGGCAGCTCTGGCACCTGTGGGAATAAGCACTCAGCACCGTTGAGGACGCTACCGACGACGCCGTCTGAACGCAATTCAACGTCGTCATTACCCAGCGTCACCATCGCATCGTTCACCCTTGACTTTATACCCGAGGGCATATATAGGAAGTAGATAGATCAACCCTTCCCGGATAAACCCCTTTTAAGTGTAAAAGCTTGCCGATTGAAATCGCCCTCTTAATTACTCAAAACTAGTGCCTCTAAGCTTCTCTTAAACCATCAGAATGGATCCTAACAACCCGAACTGCAAGAACCGCTCCAGCCCCCAATATGGCCCCTACCAACGCGAAAACTTCTGGAGGTTAAAACAAGGGAGCAGTTCCACCGTTTAGTACTCTTAAGCTCCCCTTCTAATATCATTGTCCTACCATCTCGACTAACCATGTCCATAAAGACCCGCCCAACTCGAAGAACTCGCAAAGATCAAACTTATAGATAACAGCTAATTATACGCTTCCTCCAATGCCGGCCAATCCTTCTACAGGCATTGAATAATCACCCGCATGCTTGTCGACACCAACACGTGGAACACATCCACCTCCATCTTCGGCTACGAAGAACCGGCTCCAGTCGGCTTCGCTCCGGTCGGAATAAACAAGATATTCTACCCACAAGGCGAGCCGTCCGTCGCAAAAGCCGCCGGGGAACTCGGTCTACCATGCTACCTTTCGATCGCGATTCCCAGCCCATCGAATATGTCACCTCCGCAAAATGGGGAGAATAGGTTGCGATTCAATCAATTCTACATGCCACATGACGACAAACTCGCCAAATCCTTCCTCAACCGCACCCTAAAATCCGGCTTCAAAGCCTACATCCTGACGGTCAATGCATGACAACTCGGTTGGCGGTACGACGACATCAACACCTCAAATTACGCCTTCTACCATGGAATTGGTGCAGATATGGACCTATCGGATCTGGTATTCCAAAATTGCGTAAAGGTGGCATTACTCCAAAAAAAAAAAAGCAGCAGAATAAGGTCCGGGCATTATGAATCGACAATGTGGGGCATAGAGGGGCAGATACATGGGAGAAGGTAAAGGGAGTGATAGGCTATTGGAAGGAAATCAGTGGGGAAGTGTATTTTGTTTGAAGGGGAATTCAGAGTGTGAACGATGCGAAGAAGGCAGTTGAAATTGGGTGTCATGGAATTGCTATGAGTAATCGTGTCGGGAGGCAAGTTGATGGAGCGACCGCAAGTTTGGATGTGTTGGAGTAGATTGTTGATAGTAAATCGATGATTATCCATCGTTATTGGTTCATATTCCCTTGATTACGGTTCAGCCGTTGGAGATAGCATATATGTTATGTCTGACTTTAGTTTCCGTAGTGCCTCGGGCGTTTTTAAAGCCTTAGCGTTAGGTGCGAAGTTCGTTTTCGTTAGCTGATTACGGATTTAGGGGCTCTCTACCATAGTCGGTATCGGGTGCGCCATGTGAGGAAGAGACTTTTGGGCGACTTCGACATTCTGCTGAATGTGGCCGGGTTTCGGAACATTTCCGAGATCAATAAATCAGCACTTTGTAAACGCTATTATGTGGATGCTATTCTCGTGAGCGCGAAGTTTATGCAGATTCCGGGCTAAAGAGCTATTCTGTATAGCCCCAGACCTCGAGGCTATGGGCGGAAAGGTGGTGATACGATAAATGGCGGGTGGGTAAGATATGCAACGCAGCGATCTTCTAGGGCATGGAATATTGTGGGTTAATACTATATGGCAACGCAAACATGGATAGAATAGTATTATGATGAGGAAGGGGACATAGCAAGCCACATTATGTTAGAAAACCAAAAACCTACGGGTGCTGGAAAATCCAACACCTCTGATGAGGCTTTGTGACCTTACATTCTATCGAGACCGGACTGTGCATCACTATTGACACCCTGACGGAATGCTAATGTTGAGATATAAGAAATGCAAGCTCTTGGGGGTTGTTGACAAATCGAGCGGTAAACGCCAGGTAGTAGAGAAAAGATCCGTTGGGATAGGAAGAAGGAAAAAAACAACAACAAAAGACGACGATGGGCGACGCCAGGTATCATATAGTAATCGCCCTGCATTGTAGATCTCGTTTCATGGGAGGCGGCTTTTCATGACCCGTCATTGAATCTCGTAATGCGTGCGTATCCCGTAACATAGCCCCAATCGTTCCCTCAAAATGTGACAATAGACCAGCGGTCTTCCTGAGTGAACAAAAAGACTTTGCAAACTAAGAGACCTCTAGCCAGCGCATGTCATATAAAGGATATTAATGGCGGAGAGAAAGATGTTACTTTTCGCTCGCAACTTGATTAGGCTGCACCTTATCAGGGAGGCGGGTATCCTTTGGAGTTTCTGCAATCTCCGACTTTTCCGTCTTGACAGACGAGGGGGATTCAGCGGTTCCTTGCTTTGCATTTATCTCAGGACCAGGCGTCTCTTCGCGTGCATTTCGCTCGTTCCCATTGGTATCATTTGATGTCTCGGAATGGAATTTATCCACTTGAGAGTCCAAATCTTTATCTTCGTCATCATGGTCGAACATATCGCTATCGGGTGCTTCTGTTGTGATCTCGGTCCCATCTCCGAGGAGAATGATGCGGCCACCCATGCCGCTGTTTGGCCGAAATCGGTGGTCAAGGTCCATATCAATATCATCGGGACTGTCATCAATTCGGTGATGCACTCCTGGACCGCGGTGCTCGGCTATACAAATATATTAGACCTGCTCTATTCGCCGTCCGAGGCGGAAGATTTCGGATTTTCAGACTTGCCGTACTCTGGCGGAGCGCAAGGACCCTCTCCGTTTGCGACCCTTTTAGCGATATCCTCGTACCACTGCTCCTTAGTGCGACCTTGGAGAAGTCCGATAACAACCATGGTCATATTGTCACAGCCGACACCACCTGTATCACTATTCGAAGCCAGACAATTATCCATCATATTCTCACAGATGGATGACAGTTCCTGTTTCGCCACAATGCCGCGTCGAACAAATTCGATGACGGCTTGTGAAGACTGACAATCCCAGATTCCTGCGATAGAGCGTCAGCAGATCATAAAGTGGTAATGAGGACTGTTCGTACCATCACATGCTATGACAAGGAATTCGTCATCCTGGTTAATCTCATGTACTTCGACATCTGGGAACGCAGTGACTATCTGATGCTCAGGTGGGAGCTCTGCACTCTTCTTGAACTCGAAATCGCCGATAGCTCGTGACAAGGCAAGATTGCCATTTACACGGCCGAAGTCAACGAAACCGCCCGCGGCTTGGATTCGCGCTTTCTCGGCTATGATTCGTCAGTAATAGCGGCTGCGGCAGATTAAATATAGACTCACTTTCGTTCTGCGGTTTGTGATCATACGAGAGGGGCTTTGCCCTGCCCTTTATTCCAAGAACGCTTCGGGAGTCACCAGAATTTGCCTGTTCAGCTTAGTATTTAAATTCTTGTTGCGGCACCACCCAATACATACTACGTAGATTTTGTCTTTCGATATAATCCCGACTGATGCAGTGCATCCCGAGACCTCTTCTTCGTACTTGGGATCTGATGCCAATTTGTCAGCCAAGTCCGAGTATCGAAACAGAGTTTGTTCGAATTATCATACCGCTCAGTATTGCTCTGTCTGTAGCCAAAAACCCGTCTTGGAGGGCTTTCTTCAAGTCGCCTTCTTTGAAGGCTTCTTGCTTGGCAACGATTTCATGAAGGTGTTCCCCCGCGTATATCGCGACCTTGTCCCCACCGTGTCCGTCGTACACGCCGAAGAAAGCGAGACGCTTGTCTGACGGTGAGGCTTTCACGTCCTCACCAGCGGCCTGGAGGTCTAGGACAGCAGCATGAGCGTCCTCCATGCTGATTCGCCATCCCTGCATGCAGGAAACACCGTAGATGACAGAGTCATTATCGCCGTTTTCCGATTTCTAGGTCCAACAAATGTAAGCTTTCTGTACTACCCAGATCGAGGTTCCTAGATATTGGGGGAGAATCTGCAGCCGGCCGTTGCTAAGTCAAGCGAGAGGAATAATGTCGTGGTGCGGGGGCGGGGGAGAGGAATTGGGTGGAATTACCTTTTCAACCACCGGCTCCGATAGAGTCTGACCCATTCTGTCCGCAGCCTATGAGGACTTTGCGGAAATAGAGGGGAGTGAGATGCACGGCTGGAGCGTGAGACGCTTCGCGAGCATAGATTTAAACAGCGTCGCTGTTCGGTTGTGGGGTAGGTCAGGCTCGGCAAGGACTGTGGAGGCAACTGCTAGAGGCAGTAGACGGGTGGGGGAGGTCGATAGCAGAATAGGGGAAGGATTCGGAGGGGTTATAGGCGTCGCACTGGCGAGCGTTTGTGTGGTTGAAGTGTCGTGTGTGTTGGATGGCCGGCGCTGCAGGACCTACCTCAAGCCGAACGAAGTGTCATATCGCGCTAACGCCCCATTAGGCAGGCTAAGCCACAGTTGGCTCGTGCCTCACGATTCTCGACCCCGACCGTGCCGTACGCTTCACACCTGCTGAAGGCCGCGTCTCATGCCGCATTCGGCCTTGTCTTCACCGGTCTGGCAGTTCACCACTCGCTGGCTTCAGTCTCCTTACATGGGGCCGCTTAACTGCCCGGCACAGACGAGGTTTCATTTACAAACACCTGCATGTATTTGTGTGGCGGTGCCTATCTTTCCCCAGGCAACAGCTCAACAACTGTCCCTGAACTCTGTTATCGGTGAATGGCAGCCGGTTCGCGTGTCGCTACACCGGTTAGGCGAATCTTGGGTCTGATTGAGATTCTGCAGGTGCTCAACTCAATGTCATGGCATTTGCTGGGAGGGTCGCACGTGCAACCACCCCCAGCACTCGTGCTACCTGGGACGTACACGGAATTTCGAGTTGAGTCTTACCGTTGGGAGTATCTTATCTTCCTCATTTGGAAAATCCTCGCGTGCTCATTCCCTCCCATCACTGCCCGCCCCACTTTCAAATCTCTTCGGTACAATATCGGAGTAGGAAGAGGAGGAGGAGGAGGAAGTAGTAGTAGTAGTAGTAGTAGTAGTAGTAGTAGTAGTAGTAGTAGTAGTAGTAGTAGTAGTAGTAGTAGTATCTTTAGACTCTCATCTTGAAAGAACTCAACTGTAAAGAGAGTCTCGAGTTCTAACCTAGTTATAATAGTGAAGGCATCCATATCCGACGAACAAATAGCTAGATGCGGAAGTTTGCGGTTTGAATGTCATATGGGAACTCTCAAGCCTTGACCG
Source organism: Lojkania enalia (assembly GCA_010094045.1). Classification (NCBI taxonomy): domain Eukaryota; kingdom Fungi; phylum Ascomycota; class Dothideomycetes; order Pleosporales; genus Lojkania; species Lojkania enalia. The sequence goes on from ML986642.1 coordinate 158,572, forward strand.
GTTTCCCCCTCCTTCGGGTCATCTTCGCTAGAATCACCAGCCAGAAACATGCAGCTCCTATGAAATCATGATTGTAACAAATGACATGGAGCCTGCTTTATATGCTAGAAATTATTTAAATTCCGTCCCCAATATATGTCCTGTCAATTAATTAAAACCTCCTAGATTTATCTCTTCTTTTGAAATTTGTTTTGAGCAGTTGGCAATATATGTGATGAAATGAATTTTATGGTGGACTGGTGTCACGGATCGCCACTACGTTTGGCTTCATTGTGCTCTTCCCACGTGCCGTTCATTTACATACAAAGGACGCTGCAACCTACGTACCCAGGTAGATCACAAATCGCACGCTACGTGCTCCAACTCGCGACCTCGGTACTTGACTAGCGTCAAGAGCTACCACCGCAACCGAGGATCCTGAGGCGATCCATAGCATCATTGATCATTCAACTATAAAATCCTCCAAGAGCATGTAGGCCCTTTCTCTGTGCAATTCCCTCTTACCTTTGTTATAATTCACAAAAATGGCCCCAACTCCGGACTGGGTAAAGCAATTGTCGCCAGCAGGACCTCAAGGCCATGAACTTCTCGCCGCAGAGCGCGCAACGTCAAATATCCCTGTTGAGAAACTATCCGAACTCCTTTATACTAAAGAAGTACTCAAGCGGAAACAATGCATTCTCGATGTCTTGAAGTCCGAGAAGGTATTCGATAAGTCGCAGAATTATTTTGGCGGTAGAATTGATCGGTTTGAGACCGCGCTTGCGAGAGCGAAGAAATTAAGAAACTTGAGGTTAAAACATAGATGGAACTTAGACGAGTATAGGACGGCGTTAGAGATGATTAGTGAGCCGGGGCCGTATGGGCTTCATGAAAGCATGTTCTTGGTGAGTAATCTCCTAGTATCTGTAGTACCTTGCAAAGTAGTAATAGTTGATGAATCACAGATTACCCTTAGAGAACAGGGGACTCCTGAACAACACGAACTGTTCCTCAAAAAGGCAGAGAATTATGAGTATATTGGATGCTACGCGCAAACTGAACTTGGTCATGGATCTAATGTCCGTGGGCTTGAAACGACAGCAACGTGGAACTCACAGGACAAGACTTTTACGATTCATTCCCCTCACCTTACTGCCAGCAAGTGGTGGATTGGATCTTTAGGTCGAACAGCAAATTGGGCCGTGGTCATGGCACAACTAATAATTGATGGCACATCTTACGGGCCGCACCCGTTCGTCGTGCAGATCCGCGACATGAAGACTCATGAACCGCTCGAGAACATTCACGTTGGTGACATTGGACCTAAGTTCGGCTACAATACTATGGATAATGGGTTCCTGCTCTTCAATCATGTTAAAGTCCCTCATATCGCCATGCTAGCTCGCTTCTCGAGAGTAGAACCCGATACATGCAAATACGTTCGCCGCGGCTCTCCGTCACTAGTCTACGGCACTCTGACTTGGGTGCGCTCAACCATCGTCATGCAAGCGGGCAGTGTTCTGGCGCGAGGGGTGGCAATTGCAACAAGATACTGTGCCATCAGGCGACAATTCCAGGACCGGGACGCATCGGAGTGGGAAAAGGGCGAAAACTCTGTCTTGAACTACACTATGGTTCAAATTCGTCTTCTCCCATTGCTGGCAGCAACTTTCGCTCTGCACTTCACCGGAAAGGCAATGATGAATCTCTATTCGGAAAATCAGAAGAAGATGAACGCCAGTAGCGGAAATGCAGATGCAAGCAAGCGAGGTGCTGGTCCTGAGGAGACTCGATCCGGGAGTGATATCCTCGCTGATTTGCATGCTACGTCTTGTGGCCTTAAATCTCTATCAAGTACAATAGCTGCAGAGGGTCTCGAAGTGTGTAGACGAGCCTGCGGTGGCCACGGATATTCCAGCTTCAGGTATAGTTATTTCTCACGATATCATTCTATAAATTATTGATTTTGAGTAGTGGCATCGGCCCCTGGTACTCTGACTATCTCCCTACGACAACTTGGGAGGGCGACAATTTCATGTTGACGCAGCAAGTTGCGCGTTATTTACTCAAATCTGCGCGAAGTGTGGCATCGGGAAAAGCCCCGATGAATGATACCACGCGCATACTGTCTCAATATATATCCCGCGCTGACATTGGCTGTGCTTTTGATATCCTATCCAGGGACTCGGACATCGTTGATGCCTTTGCCTGGCGCACCGCCTTTCTCACCTTTGAGGCGTTGAAACACCGTGACGAGCACAAGAAGCCCTGGAATGATTTACTAGTGGACTTTTATAGGCTTAGTAAAGCGCACAGCCAGTATTTGGTCGTCAAGAATTTCTATGAGACCTTACAATCTCCAGCCACTGTTTCACAAGTAGATTCTGAGACCCTGGGCCTGCTACGGAAATTATTCAGACTCTACGCACTACATACGCTCGAGCAAGAGGCCTCCGAGTTCTATGGTTCTGGCGCGATAACCATTAAGCAGATCAGCCTTACACGTACGAGCGCCGTTATGAAGTTGCTCAAAGAGATCCGGCCGCATGCTGTGAGGCTTGTGGATGCTTGGGCTTTTGATGATTGGGTACTTGATAGTAGCTTGGGACGATTTGATGGCAAGGTTTATGAGGATATGTTTTATAGGGCGAGTGAGTTGAATCCTTTGAACAAGATTACTGTTGATCCATTTCCTGCGAGCGAGGTGCTGTTCAAGAGGGATGAGAGGGCAAAAAGTAAGTTGTAGATTATCATGGAAGGGTACAGGGGCAGGAACTCTAGGCGGATAGAAAGACGTCATTTTGCATAGAACTCGCCAGGAGAGCTAAGGGCATTAATAAGGGGATATGGTCCCGTCACGTTGAATACGAACGAATATGTGGAATAATGTGTCAAGATGAAAATAGAGTCATTCCATGCGATCTATTCCAGATTGAAATAGTATCACGAAACCCGTAATTCTTGACTGAGCATATGCTTGCCTTGACCAAGCAAGGCTATGTGCCACGTCAGAACCCCTCTCGGTCTGACTTTGGCCCGCATCCAATCAGAAAAAAAAGCTTTTCTGAAGACTCTGGATGCGACGAATACGAAAGGAAACTACTGTATAGTGACTGAACGATCTTCAGGGACCCAAAGATTTCAAACCCAAGCCTAGGCTCAAGGGTGAGCTTGTTCATACTTTAGTTTTGGGACGCTGGATGTATAAATAAACACAACGCAAACATTTTAAAAATACTCAACGAGAATACGTGAACGTCAGTTACTAAACCATTCAGACAACGATAGTAGCATATTCTCAACATGGCCTCCCCTTTCCCGCACGACATGAACTCACTCATTGACCTTGACATGCAAGAAACCATCCCCCAACCCGTCCTCAACGATATCCTTTCCAAAGAGCCATTTAAAGCTATTCCAGGAATCATCAACATCCGCGATATCGGCTTCAATGCCTCACCTTCCCTCCGTCGTGGCCTAATCTACCGTGCCGGTGCCCTGCATTCTATCCCTGCATCCAGCGCTGAAATCCTCAAAAATGAGCTTGGTATCAAGCTCATTATTGATCTTCGCTCCGAGCGCGAGGTTGTCCGATTCCCAGACCCGGAGATCGAAGGCGTCAAGTACGTGTACCTAACGAGTACAAGGGTACCTAGTCCAATTGATTTGAACGACTTTGTGAGTAAGGGGGGAGAGGATGGTTATGTCAAGATTTATAAAGAAATCTTGGAGATCCATCAGCCTAGTATCAGGGCTGCACTGGCGTGGATACGAGACGAAGAGACTCCGTTATTGTTTCACTGTACTGGTAAGTTCTCCCTCTAGTCTTTCTTCATGGATTTTAGTCGTTACCGGTTAATGGGTGTACGATAGCTGGTAAAGATAGAACAGGCGTCCTCGCTGCTGTGATCCTTGGACTTGTAGGATCTCCGAAAGAGGCAATAGCACATGATTATGCCCTGACGAGAGTGGGGATCGAGCCTGCAAAGGAGCTACTTCTTGTCATGCTGAAGGCATGGAATAAAGAATGGAGTATGGAGACACCGGGGATGGCAGAATTCTCGCAGATCAAGGCGAGCTTTATGTTGAGGACGCTACAAATGGTGGCTGACGTGTATGGTGGGATGGAAGGTTACGTGAAAGGAGTTTTGGGCTTCTCCGATGAGGACATAGTGAATATTAGGGGAAAGTTGAGGGAGTAATCCGGCAATGATACCCATTAACCAGATGTAAGACAGAGAACGGAGAGAATTAACTAAGTTTTTACTTGACCAGAGGTTGAATAAGGATTTAGGACCATTAACATCACATCTGTCGTTTACGTGCTTGGCTGGACGAGTATAGGCTATAACTAAAGACCGGACATGATTGCCTAATTACATCTAAACGGATTCTTAGTTACTAGTATCTAGTCGGGCAATTGTCGTAGGATTGTAGTAGCCTTGCCAAAATGCCCGGGTTACCACATCCGAACCAAGAAAGATCGCGGAAATGTCTGCACTGTACAATAGTACATCTACAGGCTGGAATCCTTGACAAAGATTAATTAAGGATCCGTTGCATTCGCTAGCTCCAGATTTGCTGCTTCTGCTCAAGACTGCTGCGCGCCTGTGCTGAGGTTCCGACGGAGGAGAGCTATGATTTGGCGATGCTTGACAAAACCTAACAGGGCGAAGAGAGAGAAATTTGGCAACGCAATTGGGCGAGCAGTTTCGTAAGGGGTAAACCAGGTGCGCTGAAGGTCAAACTCGTTCCCGTTTCATGGAACAACCGATCAATTAGCCTTGTCGAGGACAATCTCGACGTCTGGCTGGGTAGCCGTTCGAGCTCTTGGAAATTCGCCGTGTAGACAAAGCAAGACAGAGCAATGGCCCGTAGAATATGTAGCAAAGCCAAAAAGAAGACCAAGTAATTAGCTGGAATGCGCGCGGAGGGTACCAGCGGTTAAAGGATGTGGGGTGAGCAGTCCCACGTTGACCTTGTCCGTGGTTCTATTTGGCTCGGGGGTTTCCGCCCCTTAGCTCTTGGCTTGGCGACTACCTAACCTTGAGTTGTTTTCGTGCTCGTTCTTTTTGCGCCCAGTCTTCTCTACCTCTACCACACCCTCCAGCCATCCATCTCTAGCCACCCATCTCTCTCTCCCACAGCTTCTCCATCATGGCAACTCTCGCCGAAAAGGTCACGCCCGTCAAGGTGCCCCCACCGGCTTTCTCCGATATCGCGAAAGCTTCCAACGATGTATGTTCCGGCGCCGCATGACCGAGCTACAAGCTTTGGAGACTCAATGGCTAACAAATGCGCTCTAGCTTATTAACAAGGACTTCTACCACACTGCCGCAGGTCAGGAGCTTCAATTGGCTCAGGCATTCAGATACTGATACTCTCATAGCTGCTCTTGAAGTCAAGCTTAAGGCACCCAATGGTGTCAACTTCACTGCAAAGGGCACTTCACCGCACGGCGGTCCTGTCTCGTCATCTGTAAGTTTCTCTAGCCAGACACTTCTCCGGATTAGAAGCTAACTAAGTTTGCAACAGCTTGAGGGAAAGAAGGCTCTCTCCAACGGTATTGCTCCCCACTATCTTTCAATACACGCACCTTTTAGCAATGCGAAAGGGTTTCAACCTACTATATAGTATATGGCGGTACCCCGTGGCAAACGTTGTATGCGCTGGGACATGGGCTGGGACATTCGGCTGATGAGGCGACGCACAGGCATTAGCATCACACAATCTTGGAATACTGCCAACCTCTTGGCGACCAAGGTCGAGCTCAACGACACAATTACCAGCGGCTTGAAGGCCGAAGTGCTCAGCAACTTTAACCCCGCCACCGGAAACCAGGGCCAAAAGGTCAACCTCCACTTTAAGCAGGGTCTCCTTCACACCCGTTTCTTTGGCGACGTTAAGGCGAACGGAGCCCTCAGCGCCACTGCCGATGCTGTTGTCAGCCACGAGGGCTTTCTCGTTGGTGGAGAGGTTGGATACGATGTGCAGAAGGCTGCCATCACTAAGTACTCGGCTGCTGTTGGATACACCACCCCCGTCTACAATGCTGCCATCACAGCCACCAACTCCTTGAACATCTTCACGGCCTCTTACTACCAGAAGGTCAACTCAGCGGTTGAGGCTGGTGCTAAGGCTACTTGGGACGCGAAGCAGGGCTCCGCCGTTGGTCTCGAGCTCGCTGCCAAGTACAAGGTCGATAGCGCTTCCTTCGCCAAGGCTAGTATTTTCTACCTCATATTCCAAGATTGTTCCGCTAATAGGAAGATAGGCTAAGATTAACAACCTCGGAATTGCTTCTCTTGCCTACAACACCAAGGTCAACAGCGGTCTTACTTTCGGCGTTGGTGGTTCCTTTGATACCCAAAAGTTGAACGAGTCCGGCCACAAGCTTGGCACCAGCTTCACTTTCGAGGGTTAGACGGAGAAACCCTATGTAGAAAAGATGTTGGGCGGTCGGTTTCAGAGATGATCGGTTCGGATGCTGCGAGTAGAAGTAGTTTCCAGATGCTCTGAGCATTCGCTCTTGTATAGCATTTTAGCATGTACAAACAGTTCATCTCAATGCATCTCTTTCCAGAACAACTCATTGTAGAATACATGGCCGTGTATCTAGTTCGTATGTTCCTTATCATACATATGTACAGTAGCCAGCAGAAGGCTTAAACCTTCTCTTGCTTTCTCTTAACGGGAGCATGATGTTCTTTTAACAACTCCATAGAGACTCCAATTACGACCAGAATGCCGCTTACCATGAAGAAATTGGTCAGAGTCCCGCCCCGATGAATCTCCTCTCTAACCCTTTGACTCGCCCTCTCCCGGGCCTTTTCTCTCCTAGCATTTATATGTTCATTGACATTATCATGCATCCTCTTATGCCTCACATCATCAAAATGTGGCACTGCCCTTCCCTGCTCCGTCTGCCCAGGTCCATAGCCCCCATGGCTTCTGTAACTGCTTCCAAACTCTTGCCCCGCCTCCCCTCCGGCCCCAGGCGCGTTTTCATGCGCGTACTCGGAGCGTTTGGCATGATGTTTCCCATACCCGCCCGCTTTGTAGAACGATGGCGGCGGGCCGCGAAACGTTCCCCTCTTCTTATTCAAACCAGTCGCAGCTCGCGAGCCCGCAAAACTAGCACTAGAATACGATCCCTTGGGTACTTCGCTTCTGCCCCACCGTGACGAGCCCTGTTGCGCGGAGAGCTGCAAGTCGTACTGTACGCGTTTGTCCGGGACGGAGAGGACGTGGTACGCTTCGCTAATTGCGACGAAGCGGGTGCTGGCGGTGGGGTCGTCGGGGTTCCTGTCCGGGTGGTGCTCCTTCGAGAGGGTGAAGAATTGGCGCTTGATGTCGGCGGGGCTGGCGGTGTGGGGGAGTTGGAGCGTTTCGTAGTGGTTGGGGAGTGTTTGGCTATCGGCTTGCAAGTGGGCGTATGTGTGAAATGAGGGCTGGCGGACGCGGTAGGGGACGGTCTTGAAACATTGCGGGCGAGATCGTGCGGCGGACAGAGGGGAATGGTGCGGTAGAGAGGCGCGTAGATGGCGCAAGAGGTATAGTTGGCAGGGTGGCATGCCTCATGCCGCGTATATTAGGCATCAGAAGATTTGGTGGAGAGATTGTTGGTGTCGTGTGAATGGCGAATGGAGCCGTGAATGAAACCTGGCCCGCAATTGGAGACGTCATGTCGTTGCAGGGATGTATGTGGAAGATTTTGGCGAGACCTGCCTGCTGTAGGGCTCCGAACACCGAGTCGGCGGCAACGGCGCTGGGCGGGGCAAAGAAATCCCATATATGTCCAGCCTTTCTCCTTGCCTATCCCCTGACAACCATCTTTTGGAACTGCAACCATGGCGGCTAAAGCAGCAGAAGGCGTCGCCAACTTAAAGTGTAGGATATGCCAATATTACCTTTTTTACAATGCGCTGATTGTATGATATAGTGGACGACACCAACGGCCATCCAGTCAACGGCTCCACAAAGAGTGGCGACAAGGCAGGCGATATAGAACACGAAGACTCTGATGACGATAACGAGGAGGCTGACGGAGCCCCTGACGCCGCTGGCGAGGGAGCAGCCAAAAAGAAAAAGAAGAGAAAGCCCAGGAAGAAGAAGAAGGCCGGAGCCAGTGCTGGCGGACCCAAAGTACAAACTTCGCCTCCGCGGGTGCCCATCCACGAGCTCTTCCCCAACGATACCTACCCAGAAGGCGAGATTGTCGAGTACAGGAATGAGAACGCTTATAGGACTACCAATGAGGAGAAGCGCTACCTCGACCGCATGAACCAGGACTTCCTAACTGATTACCGCCGTGGTGCAGAAGCACACCGTCAGGTGCGACAGTGGGCGCAGAAATGGATCAAGCCTGGAATGGCACTCACGGAGATTGCTGAAGGGATCGAAGATTCTGTACGCGCTTTAACTGGCCATCAGGGTCTTGAGGAGGGCGATGCAATCAAGGGTGGCATGGGCTTTCCCACGGGTCTCAGCATCAACCACTGCGCTGCGCACTACACGCCCAACGCCGGAAACAAGATGGTGTTGCAGCAGGAAGACGTCATGAAAGTTGATTTCGGCGTTCACATCAACGGTAGGATCGTTGACAGTGCCTTCACCATGACTTTCGATCCTGTCTATGATAACCTTGTTAATGCATGCAAGGACGCCACCAATGCTGGTGTCAAAGAAGCAGGTATCGATGTCCGCATGTCTGACATCGGGGCTGCTATCCAAGAAGTAATGGAAAGCTATGAATGTGAAATTAAGGGCCAGACGTACCCTGTCAAGTGCATCCGCAATTTAAATGGACACAGCATTGGTAGGTACAGCATCCACGGTGGAAAGACCGTGCCTATTGTAAAAGGAGGCGATCAGACGAAGATGGAGGAAGGTGAAACTTTCGCCATCGAGACGTTTGGTAGCACTGGAAAAGGATATGTTAGGGATGATGTATGTTCTCTGCCTACTTTTTGCGACACATGTTCTGATTGATGTTTATAGATGGAAACATCCCATTACGCAAAACGCGAGGATGCACCCAAGGTTGCATTACGAGTTTCATCTGCCAAGACGCTGTTGAACTCCATTACCAGAAACTTCGGCACTCTACCGTTCTGTAGGCGGTACTTGGATCGTCTTGGTCATGACAAATATTTACTTGGAGTATGTACAACCTTAGGGTGTATAATGGCATCTGCTAATATTTACCAGTTGAACAATCTTGTCTCTGCCGGAATCGTAGAAGCCTACCCGCCGCTCTGCGATATCAAGGGCTCATACACTGCCCAATCTGAACACGTGAGTAATTTCCCTATGTGGCACAAGCCTTGGCTAACTTTTAGTAGACTTTCATCCTTCGACCTACCGTCAAGGAGGTTATCAGTCGCGGTGACGACTATTAGGAATCAGTTTGCGAGCGAAACACATGGATTTGGTGGCGGTAGATCTGAATTAGCATACCAGGTAGCATTGGTAGATGGTTATGATTAAGAATGGTCGAATGAAAATTAATTAAACCCATACTCCTGGTTCACCAATATCTCCTCTTTAACTAGTATTACTTTATCTTACATTCTCTATAAACTTCTATTGCCTTGTGAAGCTGTTTTATTATCCGTAGAGTGCATATTTGACCAATTAGTCTGAAGGCCTTCTCATAGATCCTTCCTTAGAGAGGCTCCACTCAACATCTTCATACTCCTCTTCTTTTCCTCTTCCGTCGGCTCCTTCCACCACTGCCGGAAATCCACTAGCTGGAACCCTCTCTCCCGCCATACGTTCACGTGCTGGGGTCCAATTTGACACCACGGTACTCCAAGATCCTTCGATACTTGATCTTTCGGATAGCGTTCCACTAAGAGGTTGTCCACCTCCCTGGGCCCCGCACCCTCAGCAAAGAACAGGGAATACATGTCTTGCTCCTCCCGCTCCAGTCTCTTAGCCGTGCTATCCATTTTGCGAACTATTCTCTGCTTGTTGTAGGCATTTGGCTTCATCCACTCGTCTACTTTGTCCCAGTCAAGTTGAAAATCGGCTTCATCGTATGTGGGCGAGGCATCGCGTCCTTTGTCATGGCAGACGTATAAATGATGAAATGTATGCAGTGGATTCATACGGCCTTCATCTCTAAATAATTGGTTCTTCTGATATGCATTGAGGCGACTATTGGGTTTCCCTGGCTTAGGGGTCGTGCGCGTGGATTCGAGGCGCCGTTTAAGGTCCTCCGGGATATCAAAGGAGTTGTATCGTGGATGGGCCCTGCGACCGGGTGTTGGGCAAGGATCACGGAGTTGGGAACGGTCATAGTCGAACTCTAGATCTGGGGTTGTGAGACATGGTTTGGCGGATTCGGATTCATTTTCGGAAGAGGTGTGGGTGTCTGAAGACTTGGAGGATTTCTTTGGCTTTTTGGGCTTCAAGGAGGGCTAGTTGCCGCTATTTTTTTGTTTCTTGGGGAGGGATTGATCGGTTAGACGAGTGAGGTTTTCGTTCTCCTTGTTCTCGGCGGTTTGCGCGTTTCGTCCCGTTCGCACCATTGTGAAGAGTGTCAATTTCAACGGTTAAAAATTAGATCGGAAGTTTAGTAGGCAAAGGTGAATCAATATACGGAGTAGAAACGATGCAATGCTCTATTAAATAGGTTGTAATAGTCGAAGTAACGTCAGACATTATTTACCATCAAATTACAGAACGCGTCTGAAGCGAGTGCGCGTACGTGTGTAGCGAGCGGTGTCAACGGTTCACCTTCAAAGCCAACCCAAAATTCCATGCGCACTCCATTTCATACGCGACAGTGAAAAACATATTTCCCAGTTATTCCTAGTTTGACCTCTGTAGGCGTTACTATGTCGTAGGTCATTGTCGCTTTGCATCAGCAATAAAAGATCCTATTAAATTATTTCAATTGTGTGGTATACTCCCCGTTACTACTCCTTAGTACAATTATAGGAATAATCGTATCCAAATCATTCATGGTTGCCAGTATGTTCAATACAACCCACCTCCATGTTTCGTAGTGCCAGCTGCGACAGGGGCTTTTACTTCAGAAAGTAACCAGCAAGCACTGATCGACATGGGTGGTGTGACGCAGAACCGCTGACTAGTAGGCTCTCTTTTATCACGAGGCAAAAAAGAATAACTATTCCCGAGGAAGCAGATTGATCGAATCCTCGACCGTATCATCGACCGTATCATAATCCACATGTAGTCGGCCGTACGACCAATATATACTGTATATGGTTCGGTAGGGAAGCCAATCAGATCTAATATCCAAGGCAGATTAAGCAACTACGACTAGCTACCTGGTTCATTATTTTGAGGTGTTCTTACGTAAAATTCACCATCCTGTTACATAAACTTACTCCAAAACTTAGTTCAAAACATAAAACCCTAGGTCCGCTAGTATCGTGCAAGAGTCCTGACGGCCCGGATGCCTCCTATGTCTAAGACGTCGAATTATCCAAAACCCCTGATAATACCTTCCCCAGCCGCACACAAACAAACAATAATAATCCTCCATGGCCGCGGTAGCACAGCCGAAAAGTTCGCCGAACCACTTCTCACACACCCCGTCTCCTCTACCACGTCGCCGACGTCCTTAGACATCAGCCCAAATACAGAATCAACTGACACCAAGACTTTCCAATCCTACTTCTCCAACACAAAATTTATCTTCCCGACGGCTTCCCTTCGTCGTGCCGTTGCTTACAATCGATCCCTCATACATCAATGGTTTGACATGTTTCCTCTGGACGCTTATCCCCCTGAGCATAAGCAGAACATTCAAGTCAAGGGATTGCGAGAGTCCGTGAAGTACGTCCATGGGCTTTTAGATGAAGCTTGTAAAGAGGTGGGAGGGCAGAATGTGGTGTTGATGGGATTGAGCCAGGGTTGTGCGACAGGGTTAGTAAGTCTGTTATTGTGGAAAGGGGAGAAGTTGGGAGGGTTCGTTGGAATGTGTGGATGGTGTGCTTTTAGAGAGAGGATGCTGGATGCGATTGTAGATGTGGAGAATGGAGAGGGAAACGATGATGTGTTTGAGAGAAGCGGGGAAGAGATTGTGGAGGAGAGAAAGAGTAAGCTTGAGAAGGCTGTCGAGTGGCTGAAGGAAGAATTGGAATTCGAAAATGAAAGCAGAGGAAGTGAGGTTCCCTTGCGGGATATCCCTGTGTTTCTAAGCCATGGGATGGAGGACGAAAGGGTGCCTTTCAAATTGGGAAAGCTTGTGGCGGGGATTTTGAAGGATGTAGGCGTGGATGTGACATGGAGCGAATATGAGGGGCTTGGGCACTGGTATTCGGCAGATATGCTGAAAGACATAGTGCAGTTTGTAAAAGGATTAGAGGACTAGAGATAAGTAGAAAATGTCATTTTACAGTTGGATTAAGCGAAAAGACGAAACCTGATAAAAAGCTGTGATGAATAGTAAAGTCGCTTATCTACTTTAGTTTTAAATATTGAAACCGGCAAAAGTCGATATGAAATGTTACATTCAAAGCTACTAGTACTTTAAATAGCCCTAATGTAAGGGAAGGTTAAGTAGATATGACTCGTATGCTCATCATAAATCTCATCCATCTCCATATGGTATCTCCAAATATTAGCGTCTGATGCAACACGCCTGTAACGTACACAGACCTTGACGTAACTTTCCCTTTTGCAGCTGTGTCTGTCCAGTAATGTCAGATGGCATTCACCATGCATGCATCCTCTGCCTCGCCGCATCGGGAAGCCTTTTTCTCTGTCACCCGCGCACACAGTTTCGCTTCGAATTCTAGAGTGGAGTGTTTGTCCGGCTTTGTGTCGAGAATTATAAGGAAATGCTATTCAATACAGATCATGATTGTAGATGTTGACACTTGACAGTCTAAATTATAAGAAGATGTAATAGAATATATACTTATATAAAATGCGGTCCTCCATTAGTCGACGCAAAGTTATTCTAAAAGATAGTGAGGGGTGGAAGTGGGCTATTCTATATCCCTGGACTATGTCTTCGTTTAGCCCTAGAGCTTATAATTAAATAATTGAGGATTGGAATTAGACTCTGAAGGGGAAATAATCTAAAACTAGAGCTGCTTGTATGCAGAAAGGAAGACGTATTAACTAGATCGTGCTCTTACTAGCGCCTCGCGAATGACGTCGAAGTGACCATAATCCTTCATCGCTGGTAATGATGAGATTAGACCTATTCAACCTGGCCTCAAGCACTCTCGGCGACGCTTTCTTCAACTAAATCATATGAAAGTAATCACCTTGCGAAGTGAAGTGGAAATAAGGTTCCGGAAGAGCGGTGATAGTGGAGCACCAGCCGATTCAGTTGCCAAGCTCTCGGAACCAACGAACCTCAGCTGTCATGACGATATGACATTCACTCTCCCCCCCTTATTTAATTGCGCAGAGCCCGTCGCAACAATATTTTGTTCCTCGCAAGTATTGATGATATCTTTCAGGATGAACCCTGTGACAGCTCTGGTTATCATAGGCTCGCGGTGCCAGCTCATCCCAGCCTCGCCAATTTCGTGATTCGTGCCCAAGCTGCACCGGTTCCCCAATCCCAGCCACAGTGACTCCAAGTCTCTTCTCAGTCTGCAGCATTCCTATTACTGTTTGTACCTCAAGTGAGGACCTTGTATCATATGAACCAACTCAAATCGTCGCAATGCACCTACCACGTCTACTCGCTCTCCCCCCTACCATCCTGTTCCTCCTCTGCGCCGCACCTGCCGCCTCCGAAAAGCAATGGCCGCACAATCTGCCGAGACATATGAAGTATTTTCCAGAAGACGAAGAGCATGTCAAGAGAAGTCTAAGAATACAAGAGAAGCTGCAAAGGGAAAGACCAATTGGCGTGAAGAAAATGAGTGCAGACGAAGGAGAAATGTTCTTCCTGGACAATTGGATATTCGCTTCGGACCTCGAGAAGAATGCGGAGAATACCAGGCGCTCGGCATATGAGGAAGAGAATGTATATGCAAATGGCTCTCTGCAGGCGTTCTCGCCTTTACGCCCCCACTCTGAGAAAAGTCTGTTCAACGCAATTGGGAGATTTGCGTTGCCGCGCGCGCTATTTGGAAGGGGGTTTGAATGTCCGACGGGAACGGAAGACTGCTCCGATATTGGCGCCCCGGATAGCTGCTGCGCAATAGGCTCCGCATGCATTAATATTAGGGATACAGGGTTTGGATCAGTAGGCTGCTGTCCGCAAGGGCAGACATGTGCAGGGACGATATCGTGTGATACCGATAATGGATATACGAGCTGTCCGGATAGTCCGAATGGAGGGTGCTGTCTACCTGGATATAGTTGTCTAGATGTTGGATGTAAGCTGAGTCCTACTTTCGTACCGTAGTTAAAGCTAATTGTTTCTAAGGCGTCGTTGCTGGAACATCAACTATAACCGTCCAGCCATCGACTTCGGCCCAGCCAAGTCCTTCATCGACGACTGTCGTAGTCCCGACGTCAAATCCCCCATCTTCCTCGTCACCCTCCCCGACACCGACGTCAACACTGACATCGTCAGCGTCAGAAACATATACATGCGATATAGGATGGCATTCCTGTCCAGCTAGTCTGGGAGGTGGTTGCTGTCAGAATGGTCTAGAGTGTGCATCAGGCGCTTTATGCATTGACACAGCTTCTAGTAGTGCCGGGAGCACCGATAGCACTGGGAGCACCATGACCCCTTCCGCGCCTGTACGCCCTACTAGCGAAAGTCTCCCTCCGTCCAATGCTCCTACCACGTCCGGCACTTCAGTCTCAGTATGTCCTACTGGCTTCTATGTGTGTAGTGCGTACTACCCTAGTGGATGTTGCCGCGTCGGAAGAGATTGCCAGACAACAGGGAGTTGCATACCAATTTCAACCATAACAATCGTGGATAGTAATGGCGTGACGGTAGTAGCCCCGACTGGCGCGTCTTTTGCGACGACGGCGCAGCCTTCTGGAACATGTGCCACTGGTTGGTTTAGCTGTGCTTCTAGTCTGGGAGGACTTTGCTGTCCAAAGTAAGTTTCTATATCTCAACACATGCAGGGACGAAGCTAATGGTACTGGTAGTGGTTTCACATGCGGCGAGCAATGTTCAACATCAGTAGCGGGCGGAACTCAAGTTGTTGACAAAATGGCTCCCGGCACTGCAACTATCATCTCAAGCTTGTCGATATGGGCACTGATGTCCGGCGCAGCAGCTATCGGCATTGCTATGATTATTCTATAATCCATATTAGTTCGAATATATATGTCTTATCGATACGATCCTCCGTATCCCGATCCTCTGTCCTTTCTGTCTAGCTTTAGATGACGTCACTCCTATACTTGATATCTAAATCCGACTCCCGGGTCCAAATATTCATCCCCAGCTTATTCCCTCTCTGCACCGGTAATCCAGCATGTAATGTCCTCCGATCGCCCCTTCCACTCTTCATATTCTTCCAGAACACCGCGTTCCTCGGAATCGGCCGAAACGTTACACCATCATCCCAGCTCTCGTCGCAATTGATATATTCGCACCAGCGCTCATCAACCGGGGCATTCAGCAAGGGAAAAGCAGTACCACCACCGACAATATCGCTGTCCGCAGCGACATACACGAAGAAGCTCGTTGCCCTGTTTCCCCCAAATTCAGACGTCGTCTGAGCGGGACTCGAAAACCAATCCGTGTGCGGACTATACTTCTGCCCAATCTCGTACTGCACAGCTTGCAGCGGCTCTAGTCTTTCCCTCCTCGTATCATAGCCCTGAAACGCTAGCGCTCGCTGTTCGATACATCGCACCACCTCGTCACTCTGAAGACTTGTGGATTTCGAGGTCCGGGTACGGGCGAGTCCTTGCTGGCCCGTTTGGTCGGCAATTTGGCTGTATTCAAGTGTGGACTGTGACACCTCTTGTAGGTGCGCGGCTTCTGCGGGTGTGATGAATTCGGGGATGTAGATTATTAGGGGGTCCTCGGAGAAGATTTGCACCCTGTAGAGGTGGTGGGGACATGTGTAATTCTGGGTCGAGGATGCTGTGGTTAGTGACAGTAAGGCAAGCAGTGGGAATGGTAGCGTTGCAGTGAGCATTTTAATTTTATGTGATCAAATAAGACGGCCAAATGGCGATGTAGTTATTTAGAGAGAAATTGGGAAGAATACTTCGAACACCGGCATCTATGAATTTATCAGAGCTCTGTGAGCTGATCTGCATGTTGGAGGGGTAATGCATTCCTCAGGAGCGGACGGAACTCGAGATGTTTCAAATGTGTCGGACTTTGGTCGAAACGTGCTGATGTGCCTGATCTGCGACATGGATTATGGGTCCAACCACTCTGGGGATTCTGTAGACGAATTCATTAATATTTTAGACTCCTCGTCGGCAGAAATTCCGACATGTTAATTCCATCTGTAGAATTCTTCTTGTTTTTCTTCTGGTTAGAGATTATTTCGTATTCAGCAATGTGGGCTTTGCCATTCACAATTCTTATCAGCCTTCCTGTTCTGTGTACCGCCACATTGATCGAATTTCCGTCGCAAAAAGAATTCGACCAGGTCTATCGAAACAATGTTCCCCTTGTAGTCGCTTTCACATCCAAGACCCTCAAATCCCTTGAGCCCTTCCATAGCGCATTTTCGCGAGCAAGCGATACTGTGAAAACGCCGTTTGTAGCAATTGATTGCGATAAAGAGGTAGAATTATGTAAAGAATACGATGTAAATGCCTATCCGGCAGTGAGGTTGTACTATATGCTAGGCCATGGGTCAGCGGGAGAAAGACATATGGTAAGGTACAGAGGACGGAAGACGGAGAAGGCGTAAGACTCAATCTCTATCATGAATCTAGGAAAGGTTGTGTTCTAATAATGTACAGCATTAGATCTTTCGTTGTAAAATATGAACTTGCAACCCTAAATCAAATCCAGTCCGATAAAATAGAAGAGATGAAGAAAATCGATGATGTGGTCGTCATCGCCTATATCCGACCTGATCAGGAGTCTCTACTGGAAACCTTCGCAACGGTAGCTGTAGAGCATTATCAAGATTTTGTCTTCCTATATTCGACAGATACGCAGGTTGCAGATTCGGAAGGCTTGGTAATGCCCGCGATCGTGTGTTACAAGAATACGGATGGAGACAACGCAATATTAAATGGACACTTTACAAAACGCGACGTTGAAAAGCTTTTAGAAAAATCAAAGAGCATGGTAATAGGGGAGATCAACGAGCGGACCATAAACGAGTACATGGCAGTAAGTAGGAGCCTTTGTTCGTAAACGGAGAACCAGAGTGATGTCTAACATATATCTAGCGCGACAAGCTTGCTGTGTATCTGTTCGTAAAGAATGAGGACGACGCAACAACACTTCGAAGAGAGCTTACGCCAACATTCAAGATATATGAGAAAGTTGTCAAGGTCGGCGTTGCGAACGCGGTGGAATACGGGCCTATGGCCAAGAGCTTCGGGCTTGGAGAAGACAAATTTCCAGCCCTCGCGGTCCACGCCCCTATGAACAACAATATCTTTCTGTATAAACAGGGTAGAAGAGTCATAGCCTCCACCGTCGAAGCGATGTTGAAAACGATATTGCATGCAAAGGCTGTGTCAGGCCAAGTGTTTGGCCAAGAAGCGCCAGAAGAAGAGGATGGTAAGACCAGTGATGATGCTAGCGGGCACGATGAACTGTGAGACAAGTCTCGAGCGTTCCAGATTCTTGCCGTAGGAGCCTACTAAATGTGGCGTCCTTAGCAACGGCTTGGAGGGTGAAGTAGGAGCAGCCTCTTACTGTTGCCTCGGATTCGGAGGCTTAGAGGCGCAGAAGTGAGCGCGAAGGATCTAGTGAATGCAGGGCCCTTGATGATTCCAAATTTGAAAGTGTCTGCACCGCACTCAGAAATAAGAAGGGGTGTGCGGTTGTATTAGGGGCAGAGCACAGCCACATGAGGCTGCAGAAGTGCAGAGCGTCTATTCGCGAATCTCCCCAGTTTTACTCAGCCTTACTCCTATGATAATGCTGATATCTCCATGAGATAAATGTTAGTGTGGGATACTACTTATACTGTCAACGGAATATTAGGCTCGTGAGTCAGACTTATCTAGACAAATTTAGCATCGGTGGGTAGCACGAAGAGTTAGCGCTTTGAAGAGGCCGCTTCAGCTGGACTTAGAGAGGTCGTGTGAGTTCTTGGCTTCGAGATAAGGCTATATTGTATAGCCACAGCTGCAACTCCTATCTTCCCCCCCCCCTCCCCGCGTGGATTGCCTGCCCTGTGATCTGCGGTACGCAGCGCGGCTTTTGGAGGCATGAGACCGAAGTGCATATCCGATGTGGTAAAGAAAATATAAAATCCAAGTGGACGCCGATGCCCACAACTCTAACCTCTCTCTAGACTTTTACTTGCCCTTCATCCTAACTTTCATATATTCTCATTCAATATGAGTTGTGCACTGTCCACAGTCAGCAATCGCACTGATGGATTTGACTTTGGTAGACTCTATAATGTTTTATTGTACCTTGAGCAAACGTGCCCCCCCGATAGCAACATCTTTTTTGACAAAACGCATATGTTGACCGAGGCTACTTGCAGAAAGATAGCCGGAATCAGCGACTCTATCTGGTCAGGCTGGACTCCGTATCCAATATCAGATATCTGGGCGAGAATCGTGACATGGAAACTTCCTCTCTTTCAACTTGTCGCCCAATTTCCAAGACCACCTTTAGGATTCCATGTCGAAACAGCAACCATGGCTCACTTGTTAGGGGATCCTATTGATTCTGTGATGAGCATGCTTTTGACGCTTGCTATGTGCCAATCAAGAGTCTATGAAGCAAAGAAGACATGTTCTGATGTCGGGATTTGCCACTCAGTCCCAGAGTATCACCGAACTTGGAAGGCCCTCGCTCTTATTATGGTTTCATATGACGAGTGTGGGGAATTTCACAAGGCTAACAACGTTTGCAACCATTTGTGAGCATCTCGAAGACCGATTTCCGCGCGCCTGCTGACGATCTATTCGTAGTCGAGCATTAATAAGCGTTAAAAGTATTTCTAGGGAGGTACGCGACATATACGAAGAGGCAGCAGGTTCACTGGCGTCGGACAGAACGACGAAAAGTCTTCCTGTGATGTTCGCCGAGATTATCTTCATCGGAGGCTGGATTATTGCTTTGTTGAAAGCAGCATCGACGGAGCCAAGCGAGATTAACTGGGTGAACGTCGAAGCTCAGTCGGTAGCCATCTCTGCTATGTATCTCTGGGTCACATCTGCCGTGGTGATCGGGTGTGTGATTGGTGCTTCTCAAACTGAGGAATCCATACCTCGTATCATGCAGCATTTCGAGTACGACATAGCGGATATACTAGGTGAAAGTGCTGGAAGGCCGTCTGCCCAATTTCGTGAGGAAAGCGCTTGGTGCGCGAAGTCGACGCAGCGAGCCATAAACGGGGGCATTTATTCATGGAGACCCAGCAAATGGAGAGGCATCCCGACGGGCATCCATGTCCGCGAGTACGCCTTGGTATGGTTTGGCCTGGCGGCAACACTCATGGTGGGCTGCAGCTTTCTCACCGCGGCTATTTTGTCGTATTTAGTCCCGCCTCGAGGCCCATCATGCCGTCATATCGTTGAATCGGTCATGTAAGCGCGCAAAACTGAATATCATCTCTTTCCTAACGGGCATCAGGTTCGCATTGTGGTTTTTGAGCTTCGTCCTGGAATGGGTCTTGGAAAAATGCCTACGGAAATGTATATTTGGGGCCATCTTCTGGAAAGATACATTCTTCACCCTCAGCACCATCGCCGTGGTCCTCGTCACACAATGGGGCATTATGAATCGATGTTCCTGCTGGTCGACCGGAGGCCTGACTTGGGTGCACCTTCCTCAGTCCCCAGAAGTGAAGCCTGAACTCATGTACTTCATCAGACACATCGCGCCTTGGATAACATTCATGGCAATCCTGCTCCAGCTGGTGTTTTGTGCCGCTGTTGCTTGGAAATACTGGGATGCTGTTCGTGTTTTCATCCAGCGAGATGATGGCAAGTCCAATTTTGGATGGGAAGCCAGAAATATGAAACGAAGAAGGCTATCTAGCCTATAGAGTCTAGAAATGGAAACCAGTGGACAGAGGGTACAAATACAGACCACCCATTAAAGTGCCGGAAGGCATAATTATATAGACTAACGTTTACGATATAATGTTCGAGGAAGTCCCAGCCGTGATCCCAGTAGAATGGAAACGACAAATAAATGGGTTCGACGCTGGAGAGATGACATCAGAGTTGGAATTGCAACTGGCGACTGGCTGGTGCTGGGTGAACAGGTACCGAGGCCCGTGCACATACGTCAAAATCTTGGCGTTCTATCTCCACTAGCAACTTTTTCAAAAATTCTTGGCTCGCAGCAACAGAGCGTCACGAAATTCAGTCCCTGCTTTTCACGCAGGTTGCTCACGCAGCTTGTTCACAGTCGATCGTGGCATTGAATAACATGGCGCCACCGTCATTTTCACCAGACGCATCCATCTCTTCCCACACACTTTCCGCCGGCTCAGTCCAGCCACCCCCCATGGATCTCCAGAACTCTTCCGCAGACCTACTTACGAGCCTCCTCAAGACCCCACACGCTTTTCTACAGCCAACTGTGCATCTAGAGTCGTCTTTTCTATCAGCTGCAAAGTATTATCTAGATCCTGTTGCTAGTGGTGTTAGCGAGGCGCAGTTACAGCGGCAACAAAATTTGCGAAGGAAAAGGAAGCGGGGCGAGGGATATGATGAGGGCATTAAGGTCTTGCATTTGAAGAAGTTGCACTTGGAGGGGTTCGGCGTCAATCAAGTGTTCGAACAGACAAGGAAAATTGTGGATGCCGCGACGGAAGAAATCGAGCTGTCACTCTCACGCTTGGAGGACCACCGAGTGGTCATGCCTGACGGCGTAGCGTCAGAACCAGAGTCGGAGAGCACGGAGGACAACCAGGGCGAGTCAAGCCTTGGAGAGGAAGGAGCGGATTGGGAGTATGATAGCGATGAAATATTAGAGGAAGAGGAAGCAGCCGAAGACGGCGTTGATGGAGAGGAAGAACACGAAGATAGGCTCGAAGTTCAGGATGCGGATCCGGATATGTTCTCTGGTGAAAGTTCTCAAGATGACGAAGCTGCAGAAACCTACCGTCCGGATCCCAATGGCCTTAATGACGGTTTCTTCTCAATTGACGACTTCAACAAGCAGTCGGAGTTTTTGGAACAGCAGGATTCCCGAGGAGAGCCAGCTGCTAGTGATGATGAGGAGATCGACTGGGATGCCGATCCTTTTGCAGCGGGTATGAACACATCTAAGGAAAAGGGCGCGGATGAAGACTCGTCAGACAATGAATCTGATAGAGGAGGCCCGACGTTTGGAAATGCGGATCTCAACTCTCCCGAAGGGGACAGCGAGAATGATGAGCTATTGGAAGACGGAGACATTGACGGCCTTGGCGATATATCCAATGCCAATAATGTCATGTACGCAGATTTTTTTGCACCACCAGCGAAGAAAGCCGGGAAGAACAAGAAGAAACGTGGGCGTCCGAATCCTCACAACTTTCCTTCCACCGCGGATCCCCAGGACAACAAACCAGA
This sequence comes from Lojkania enalia, assembly GCA_010094045.1. Classification (NCBI taxonomy): domain Eukaryota; kingdom Fungi; phylum Ascomycota; class Dothideomycetes; order Pleosporales; genus Lojkania; species Lojkania enalia. The sequence continues at coordinate 180,145 of ML986642.1, forward strand.
TATAGCTGAAGACGATATTGAAAGGACTATGTCGGCTGTTCACCGCGATCTCTTTGAGGACGATGATGAAGCCGAACCCGATGGAGACCTCACTGATCTAGACCCTTCTGATCCTAAATCCCGACGCTCAACCCACGAGCGCAGACAAGCCAAGCTAGCGGAGGAAATACGAAAACTTGAGGCCGCAAACGTTGCAAAGCGCGACTGGCAGCTCTCTGGTGAAGCCCGAGCAGCTGATCGACCGCTCAACTCCCTGTTAGAAGAGGATTTGGACTTCGAGAGAGTGGGAAAGCCCGTTCCCGTTATCACAGCCGAAGTTTCAGAGGACATTGAAGCACTTATTAAACGACGTATCTTGGCCGGTGAATTTGACGAAATTCGACGACGGCGTCCTGACGACCTGGCAACGGGTCCAAAGGTCCGTCGCGGACAATTTGAGCTAGACGACACCAAGTCAGGCAAAGGTCTCGCTGAAATCTACGAAGAGGAGCATTTACGCCGAACAGATCCAAACTTCATTGATAGTCGAGACGACAAGCTGAAAAAGGAACATAGCGAGATCGAAGCCCTATGGAAGAGTGTGAGCCGGAAGCTCGATTCATTGAGCTCGTGGCACTATAAGCCAAAACCAGCAGCCCCGAATCTTGAGATTAGGGTTGATGCTCCGGCTATCGAGATGGAAGATGCTCGACCCACGGCGGGAGGAGAAGTGGCCGGCGCAAGCATGCTTGCTCCGCAAGAACTTTATAAGCCTAGTGATGAGAATAGCAAGGCTGAAATTGTCACTAAAGGTGGTATGCCTATTGCTCGGGAAGAAATGACGAGGGAACAGAAGCTGCGTAGAAGGAGGAGGGAGAAGGAGAGGATTAAGAAGGCGAACCTCAATGAACCTGCTAAGGAGAAAGGCAAGGGTAAGAAGGCAGAAGAAAAGAAGCAGTTGCTCGGAGATCTGAAGAAGGGTGGCGTCCAGGTCATTGGTAAGAAGGGCCAGATTACAGATGTGGAGGGTAACCAGGTTACGAACAAGGCCAGGACGGGAGCAGCCAACTTTAAGCTTTAAAGGACGGCCCATGGAAGCAATGGTAGAAGTAATTTTAAATCGAGTTTTAGGTTTGGACCCCCATATTCGAAAGGTGCTGTGCATTAGCTTCATAGATTCAGCCGACTCCTAAGGATACTTTAAGCCGTCATTGGGGTGTGGTGAGTTAGAGCAGTTGATAGGTCGAAGAACATGTATGTGAAAAGGTCCGACACAAAAGTAGAATTCTTCAAGAGGTTACATTGCCATGGGAGGCAATGTACAGGACAGCTCTTTTAGACTACTAGGACTCTATCCAAGGCTATTATTGCCAGAGGTGAGTGTTTTAAGGGTCTTCCAAGCTCATGCTCAAACTCATTTAGAGCTACGGAAAAGTTCCATCTGTGTCATACTATCCTTTTCTTCTATACTTAGAAGATGTGATCCACAATAACATCATTGTGTTCCTCTACTCCTTGCATCAATCTTCTTCGTATCGGAGATGCCTTTCTCAGGGTTCCAATGGTATTCATCCCGCTCCTTGTCCACATGCTTATGATTATCACAAATTTCGAGTTTGTGACACGGCTTTATTTCCCTGCAATTATATTGATGGACTATGATTTGACTTGTGGATCCGTTACTATCGTAAACTGTTCGGATAGATTGGAACATTAACTAGTCTCAAGTTATCAGGAAGGCCACTTCATCCTCCAGTCATACATTAGCCCCATATGCATGATCCGGTTGAACAGAGGTCTTCCGTATTCACTCCATGTCCCGAAGGGACTCAACTCGAGGATTTGGGCATCATTTCTCTTTTTGAACGAAACATCGAATGTGGCCGCACCAAAAAAAAAAAAAAGCCGTCTGCACCATCGGTGTTAAGAAATTGTAGCGATCCAAAAATTGTGGCCTTGGGATGCAAGTGTACGAAAGCCGATACTTCTCTACCTAACAACAGGTGGTAGTACAAATGCGCAGAACTCATAACCGGGGTCCATACTCTCGTTGCAAGGATTGGGAATAAAATTTATATACATATCTCTAGCCTGCAGGTTTGCCTCAGCGGCTTCTTGATGCAAACTGCCCACCTTGGGTTCTCATGTTGAAATCGTGTCGTGTTGGAAATATGGGAGTTATCTCGCAGGGCTTATGGAGAGGTGTGCTGTATTTGGATCGGAAAGCTCGGTCGTAAAACTTCTCTACCTCCTTCGTTGCTTTAATATTGGTTGCAGCTAAATTAAATGTTACGACCTGTAAGTTCAAATGAGGGTGTTGGAGGATTTTTGGGCCTTTAGAAATATTGTTAATCTAAGCTAACTGCGACTAGTAAAACAAACGATTTCCTCGTTTCCGACTATATATAGAAGCGGAAGAAGCGTACTGGAGAATAATCTAGGACCAGCTTACAGCGGTGATCTTGTCCAGACGTCAGTCAAACTAGGTTCTGTGTACGCGATGACCGGCAGTGCCTCATTTGGGAATCGGATTGCTCTTGGCTCACTATTTCCTCCACGTCTCTCAACAGTTCTAACCGAGTCATGATCGCATAGATCGCGCTCGGTTTGCCTGTATATAATCGAGGAGCTGTCCGTTGGGAAGCGGTGTGTACCAAGAAGCTCAACCTAGCCCGACAAGGTGTTCGAGACTAAGAAATAGCAAATCCAATAGCCATACCTTTCCATTGCTGGTTTCCCGCGCACAAAGGCCTGGAATGTAGTGGACGCTGTAAGTCTCTATCTGATGGTTCACCTGCAACTCGCTTATGGCTTCCAAAGCGGCTTAAAACACTATCTGCTTTATTTTTTGCATCGGGCCTACCAGCTAAATAAGCCCAGTCCACGAGATCCATATATTAGGCTTGTTCTTGACTTGATGCCGTTAAGACATTTGATCGAAGGGATGCGAAAGCTTGACTTCTGCCCCAGAAAACTATCCCCACACTCGGCCGACCTTCCGCTTTTCGCCACGCCCGGTTTCGCTCGGAAGACCTTCCCCAAATATCTGCGGTTCACTTTCCATGCTGAGTCGCATTACCGCAATAGTCAACCCGAACGGCGAAATTTCCGTCACTCTTCCCTGGCTGCCTCAACTTCTGGACGGTCTTCCAACATTTCCCTTGCTTAGACAGGGGGGCCAATTTTCTAAAGCCTCTCAACGCATGGAAATACTTGTCAATCTATACTCGAACGAGTACAGTGATCAGATCTGCGACGGCGTCACGATTGAAAAGCTGACCGTGTGGGTCTTCGGCAAGGCTATTTTGATGATAGGGATTTTGCCCATGGGGTTGAAGCTGGGGGTTGGGGCAAGATGGAGCATCGAATGGGAAAGCCTGCTACCATGAAAGAGGAGGCGAACAACTTCCGAGGTCACTGTCATTCAGAGAGTGTATAAATGCTCTGCTTCCACCCGGGTCGAGGGATTCTGTGTGACGGACGATCAATTGCGGATCCGATTCCATCATATATTCCTATTGTTTGGTACCGTATCTGTACGTCCTTGATTACACATCTCACTCCTCACCACCACAATCGATCTTTTGCTTTGGCAGCCCCGTGTTTTAAGGAGCTATGGCGCGCAAATACCTTGGGGGCTCTGGTGAGAAGCTCACGATTTGGATATCTATCGCCGCTAGTACGGTGTTGATATTCTATGGTTACGATCAGGGTTAGTCACCACTCATTTGCACCTTGGACCAAGTACTCAAACTTCCGTAGGTGTCTTTGGCAATGTCATCATCAACGAAAACTTCTTGGAAACTTTTGGTCATCCATCAGCCAATATGCAGGGTGTCATGACAAGTATCTACAACATCGGTATGGGCAACTCTGTCTCCACGTAAATCTTAGGGCTCACCTCGGCTTGAAGGATGCTTTATCGGTGCCATGTCTACTATCTGGACTGGAGATATCCTAGGTCGCCCACGACAGATCCTAATAGGATCCACTGTCATCGCTATTGGTGCTATTATTCAAACCGCGAGTTATGGTGTGCCGCAAATGATGGTGGGAAGGATTGTAGCCGGTTTAGGAACAGGTACTTCAATCTCCACTATATAAAACAAAATCAAAGCTAACCCTTCTTCGTTTAGGCATGAATACTGCTACTGCCGGAGTATGGCAAGCCGAGACCAGCAAAATGAGGAGCCGAGGAAAGCTTGTTATCATTCAAATGGGTATATTTAGTTTCCTCCAGTTTACGGGTTTGTGCTAACTAAAGTAGCCAACTGTATCACCGGCTTCTCGATATCCAATTGGTTGACACTCGCTTTCTCATTTGCCCCAAGAGATGTGGCCTGGCGCTTCCCTCTAGCGTTCCAAATCTTCTTCACTCTCTGCATCTACGCCTTGTGCCCTTTCCTACCCGACTCGCCTCGTCTTCTTATCCGAAAGGGAAAACACGAAGAAGCTTTCGAAGTCCTTGCCGCACTCGAAGGTCATGGAGCAACACCCGATTCGCCGTCTGTTCATGCCCAATTCACCATCATTAAAGAGATTCTCGACCGTGAACATGTTGCTACCTATACCTGGTGGCAACTTCTCCGTGGACAAGGCCCTCCAGGCGTTCTCAGGCGAATGATACTCGGCGCCTGGATGCAAGCCATGAATCAGATCTCCGGAATCAACGTCACGAGTTATTACATGTCCTATATTTTCATCAATGCTCTCGGTATCTCAGAACTGCTATCCCGCATTTTGGCCGCGGCTGGATCGGTCGATTATCTTGTCTTTGCATGCTTAGCTTACTTTGTCATCGAGCGCTTTGGTCGACGCAAGGTTATGATGACTTCTGCTGCGGCATGCTCTACCTGCTGGATCGTCATCTCCATTGCTCTTGGACTCTCCGAGAAAGGTGGCGACGAGTACAAACTCGGTATTGTCGCCGTCTCCTTCTTCTTCGCATTCTTCGCCAGTTTCGGAATGGGCGTGCTAGGTGTGCCTTGGCTGTATCCTACCGAGATCAATGCTTTGGAAATGAGGACTAAAGGAGCATCCCTTGGTAAGAGATCACCACACTCTTATTATGTTTGCCGGCTAACTCATATGCTTCAGCCATGGCCACCAACTGGATCATGAACTACATGGTTGTGCAAGTAACACTGCCCGGTATCGACAATCTTGGCTACAAGTTTTGGATCATCTGGGCAGTGATCTGCTTCGCCTTCATCCCAATCACATACTTCTTTTATCCGGAGACTGCAAATAGGTACGCTCGATGTGTAATATCTAGATGACAAGCACTAATACTGCATCTAGAACGCTCGAGGATATTGACCGTTTCTTCGAGACTAAGCCGGGCATCTTGATTCACCGCAACAAGTTTGCTATACAGCTATCACGACCAGCCCTATTCATCGAAGAAGACGAGCGCATTGCAGCAGCACAAGACGAGAAGAAAGGCCCATCAAGCATTACCACCGAGCATATCGATGTTAAGGAGGCGGTATAAGGAGTTATTGTATGTTGAAGCGTGAGATTGCTATATAAAGTGTAAGACGCGATATATAAGAAGTATGGAGTCGAGTCTCTTGGAAAATAGCTTCTCGTTAGCTCTGGTTTAGCTTTGGTTGGCAGCACAATAGATTTCCGAAATTTCCATTAAGAATTTCTCATTCATCGCTCACCTGTTTCGAAACACTTGTCGTCTGAGTGAATCCTGGAAGCTCTTCACTTTCAACCACCGTGTTCGCATACGTGCCGCATTACATTTGTAGAGTACGTTGAATGTTTGTAGTTATATCGGAAATTCGGAAGGGCCGAAATAACCTAGCTTCGGTACCTGAGAGGTTGCAAGGAGCAGAACGGAGAAGGTAAGACAGATGCGGAGGAACGCGAGTGGGGGCATCTTCGGTAGAGAGTCCTTCCGACTAGGCTTAGGTCGGCTGTGGCCTGAAAGTGAAGGTGGAAGCTGTCGCTGGAAGTGGTTGCGCCGACAAGCTTACGGAAGGAATTGATGGCAACCGCAAGAGTTCATAACTCGAATCACTCCATCTCCTTAATAATGACAACAACAACAACAAAAATACACTTCCGCTATGGATGGAGAGCTCCGCTCAACCCCTTTAATACCATAGAGGGTGAGCCTTCTAGAACGTGCTCAACCCCGATAGACGAGGCGCGCCTGCGTCAAAAGAGGGTCCCGCTGCTTGGCCCGGACTATTCCCCGGCGACAATAGCTGGTAGATTATCTTTCACGTAAGTCAGATGAATGAACGCAAGGTCATCAATTTGACTTGGCGTAGATACCTATCTCAAACACGCATCACTGTCTATGGTGGCGAGCATCAGCAACCGTTCATTATTCACATTGGTTTGCTTTGTCATTATTCGCCCTACTTTGCCAATTTACTCAAAGGAATTTCTCAAGAGGGTAAATTAGATTCTATTAGCCTCCCAGATGTTCAGGCTCCTCTTTGGATCGCATTTATGGATTGGATGTTCAACTTCACCGATAAAATCACGAGCTCAACGCACGGTATTGCGGCAAATCCAAATGGACCAAGCCTTACTGATATTTACATCTTTACGGTTAAGTACGACATGCCGGCGTTTCGACAAAATGCAATTACCAAAATATGGTAGGGGGTGGTTACACCCAACGCTAGGTTTAAGCCTCAGGCCCGCGACCTACCGCTATGCGACGATATCATGTTAGCCTTCAAGAATCTACTTGCTACTTTACCCCTCTGCAAAATTTTGGTCGGCGTATATTGCCGCAGTGAGTACGACGAATTGGACAACGAACAGGAACGCGATGCTGAACAGAATTTGCCTATTGAGTTCTTCGTTGCGAATTCTCCCCGACACATGCGGATGCTAAACCTCATGATTCCGCAAAACGTTCCATTGGACTATAGCCTGCGCTTGATTGACTGCTATGAACATATAGCTGGTAAGGATCTCATACGTTGTGAATGCTGGAATCTAACCAATAACACCGGGAATGTAGAAACCACTACGGAGAGATGTGAACTCATGGTGTATGCAGGACAGGAGGATATATGGTTCAAGTTTCGTTGGGCTTTGGCATTCAACGATTGGAGGTGGTTTAATGATAAAACTAGATCCGGCTAAAGTCGGTTTACTAGGAACGATTGATAAATGAATGGTCTAAATAACGCTGAATGGAAATATTAGGCAGACATGATCTAATATGCACTTGAGTCTGTTTACCACCGCTTTGTAGCCGGAGCCGGAGTCTGGTAAGTACTCGACCAACTCGCCTCATATGTTGAAGTCCCCATAGTAGTCAAAAATTTCGTGTCTGTGAACGTAGCTGACGTGACGACCGAATTCTTAATCCAAGTAGACCAAGGCGTTGCCCTCGTTGGAGCGGATACGCCGCCAAGTGGCACTCCAGTAGTTTCTGCCCATGCGCCAGACCAAACAGTAGGCCCAGGAATGGGGTATGTTGTGGTGCATGCTGTTGTGCGAGTTTTCTTGGTATCAGTTGAGCAGTAAATCTAGGCATGGTCAGCAAGCTCCATTGTTGGAGGGGGAGGGGCGGTGTACATCATATACAATTCCTGGGTCGTCGTACGAGTATGCGCCTGGGAAGGAGACCCCTTCAGGGAGCTCAACAGTGCCATCTCCGGTGACCTCAATCTGGACACAGTTGGGGTAAAACTGCGCACCTCTAATTGGGTTCTTCAAAAAAGAGACTTCGCCCTCATGGAAGGCAATCATTTCAGCTCTGATGAGATAGCTTTGGGATATTTAGCTAGCCGTGGATATTGAACCACTGGTGTTAACTTACTGTCCAGCCTTTAAGTCCGCGGGAATTCTGATATTCATATGCCCGCCATTCTTGGCAATGTCTGAGGTAGTCGACCACTTCCCAGGGCTTGGAAAAGTGGACTCCTCATACAGTCCCTCGTGCCAAAGCTTTACGAAGGAGTTCTCAGTCGGAGGGTCTGGAGAAATGTAAATCAAGGACGGACCTGTATATATGGTCAGTTAAGTTGGACTAGCGTATATGCCTGCAAAATACCATGATGCGATTCTGCAATAACATCGTCGCTTCCGCTCCGGAAATCATGATGCCAATCGAAAGTAAGGTTATCGCCTGGCGCCACTTTGATCGTATCAGGCGCCTGAATGTCCCCCATGACATTGCATCGCAAGTCGATAGAAGTCAGATTTTTAACTGGCGAGTTGTTGTAGCCCCCGGCGCCTGGTGCTCCGTTATATGCTGGAATACGGACGCCTTTGAACAAGCCTTGATCTACGCCATTGACGAAAACACCCTGTAGCGTGGTAAGAATAAATCTAATATCGTGAAAAGATTCGATTCGTAGATTTGACGGACCCAAATAAAAGTATGAGCACGCACTTGTCCCTGGAGTAAGGACAACAGGATAGCGGCGGAGATATACATGGCGACAGATCAAAAGAAAATCACTGGAGCACTGGCGCAGCAAGGAAGAAGCCCATCCCGATATATTTCAACATTCAAGGTCGTGCAAGGACGCTGGAAACTTAGTGTATTGCGACTGCGGCATATGGATTGCGATGCAATTTATTTCTGCTCCATCCATATTACGCTCGAGAATTAACTGACCGTCAACCTTCATCGGAAGCCTTCCTCCCGCCGCAATAGCGGGGCAATCGGGATATTATTCCCCGGAGATTAAAGAAGACAATGGTCTAAGAGGCTATTTCCGGGTTCAAAGACTGATATGATGTCCATATGTGGCATGTGTAAGATCTGGGGTGCTGCACCTTGAAAAGGTTGCCACTGTTGAGAAAATATCTTGGGAAACATTCTATCTCCAAGTCGAATTATTCTTAGTCCCATGGCAATATCAGTGGTATATGAAAAGGCATTCCTGCTACAAAGCAACAATGAAGAGCGAGAGTGTTGTTGTATTCTCGATGCTGGGATGCAAGGCCGGGACCTCTCGCTAAATCACCCCAACACGTGCCCCGCTTAACGGGTATGCACAGACCACAACGCGACTTCCTATGTATGACCGCGTCTCGCGCCTGTTTCCATCCGAACCACGCCATCCACCTACCATACCTATCTTACTCCCGCTTGAGTCCTCGAATACTCTCTGTCTACCGAAAATGATGCTCACAGCGAACCCCTTCTATGCACAGCAAAATCTCTACACGCCATCTAGGCCATCTCCATTATCCGAACGCCACGTGAATGCTGTTCCCCGCGCTTTTAATTTCACGATGGGCGCCCAGCCACAGACCGAGAAGATGCCTGTACCGCAGCGCGCATACAAACCGAACCCGGTAATGCAGAGTAGGGATGCTGTTAAGGAGCGCCGACGCGAAATGTTCTTTAAGCGCGTGCAGAAAGACCGAGATGATAGGAAGTGGGAAGTACGAGGGGAACAGGTACGTGATCTCATAAACTGCGAACAATCACGGGATTCTGACATATGCAGATTCAACTTCTTGATTTTATGTCTGAACAGAAGCGCTGGGAAGCCGAGAAGGCGCGACAGGCGATGCAGCTGGAAGTCAACAACTTCGATTTTCTAGAAGATGAACTAGAAAACCTTGAGGGAGCTACGCCATCCTATGATCTGAGTAACGCGTCGCACAATGAGCCACGCGATGAGGCGGAGTATATCTCTCAAGAGGACCAAGAATTGGAAGCATTCATTGCAGCTATAGAGGAAGAGGAAGGACAGCAGGAAGTAGCGTCGCAGCACTTTGGAAGCGACGATGAAGATTATGATCAGATCTTTATGGAATACACGACCGGCTGGGAGAACCAACAGCCTTCCGAGCACGGCAATTGTGGTTTCGACGATATGGATGTCATGGATACAACATGAACTTAGAATATGAGAGTTGGAAGTGTATTCTGTTTGACGCCAATGCGTTGCTAGAGTGGCATTTTGTACTATGGTGTATGGCGATTGCATAGCCTGACTATACCAGCGGGCTTTTGCCGAAGGCATGTCGCACATTGTATATTGGAACGGGGGTATATGTAAGACTTAAGGAATACGGGTCCTGGTATTGGAAGTTACTGTGTTGGGCAGCCCTGGTCCATCTCGGAGAGCGCCTCTTGCGCGGCGTTCATGTCTCCAACCAGGTCAGGTGGAGGGGATCCAGCAGCTTGCATCTAATACTCATCAATGTTAGAGCTCGGAACAAGAATTACAGACCAATTCAAAGGAATCTTACCTTCTGCATCCTTTCCACGATATACTCCCGATCCTGCGCATTACTGTCATGATACCCCTTCCTCTCAAACCTCTCCGTGATCTCTTTAACCAACGTCATCTGCTTCTCGTACCTGCCTAAGTCCTCCTTTCCTACCTTCTCCCTATTGTCCTGCATCCACTTCGGAAACTTATCATTAAGCTCCTTCATCGGTTCATACAAAATCTCCTTATTCGTCAATTGCTCCATCATCCCCATTAATATCTTACTGAAATCCTCATCGCTCCCCTCCCCACCAAACCCTCCACTCTCCATCTCCTTAAGCATCTGCGCCAAGATGTCGTCACCGTCCGCATCTTTCGCCGCAGCAGACGCCTGGTCGCCGGATTCTTGCATTCTTTCCATTGTCCGTCTTATCGTTTCTTGAAAACTTTGTTCGGCTTTCGCCGTCGTTTCCTTGCCTGCACTACTACTTTGTTGTTGATTTGAGGACGAGGGTGCGGAGCCGGCGACGTCGCCTATTTCTTTCATTATGTCTTCGAATTGCTTTTGGATATCACCTTGGCCGAGTAATTGCTCCATCTCTTTTTGGAGTTGCTTAGCGAATTCGTCGGGGTCGTCTTCGAGGATATCTGCCGGCTCAGGCCTCCCGGGACCGGAGGTTGAGGGAACGGGAGCGGCAACTGAGGATGAGGGTTTGGAATCAAGTTTCGTGGCTGCAAATTCGTCGAGGACGTCTGCAATTCTGTTAGATCTGACTGGGAGATGAAGGTCTGGGGTATTGTTTACCGTCCAAATCTGAGAGGTCGTCTTCATCTGGATCCGGGGCCATTACGGGGTTTGGTTCGGCAAGTTTTGGCTGCTCTTCCTTTTCTTTCTTTTCCGACCCGTCGGCCATAGTGTATGTGTATGTTTACAAAAATAGCAGGTGAAAAGTGAAATGAAGATAGTATACAAAGCCAAGGGGTCTCAGCGAACGTGCGGCTGTCTGCTATGCACAAGACCGACCTCGGCAGCGCTCATCAGCCTTGAAATAGCGGGGCAGTCGCTTAGCGTGGGGCGACCGCGGACCAGCCTCACCCATGCCTAAGCGCGGAAATACGCCCAGATCACGTGCTACTTCTTTTCCGGACATCGAATGTCAGGTCGGAGCGCCCGCAGTTCCATCTTCACTCACTTACTGTTCACCTTCACTTCTACGCTCCAGCGCTACCGAGTACAGCGACTCTATTAACGCCACGACTAGTATTTGAAGCCAGCTTTTCCCAAATTCGGAGTTGTTTGCTACTTTGCTTTACTACCTGTATCGCTAAGAACTTGTGCGCCAGCAGCCTTTCTCGCCATGTCTCTTTGCATGAACCGTCTATCTGAGGAGAGGTAGAGCACCTCATCCCCCCATCATGCTCAAACATATACTCATACGTATGTAGGAAGCAATGGCGACGAGATCATCCATTCGGCTTCTTCGCAAAGCCTATGCGAAACATTGCCGGCAACATGGACCTCAAGAAGTGGGAATGTGGCGTCCCAGGCAAGGAGAAGACGATATGGGAAGGCGGGCTCTTCAAGCTCGAGGTTACGTTCCCTGACGGTCCGTTTGCCCTCCCAACGCCCTCCATTATCTAGCTAACATTTTATTTTCCAGAGTATCCCACCAAGCCTCCAAAGTGTAAGAGCGCACCGCCACCGCCCGCCTAACAGCCTACGAAGCTGACTAAATGATTGTATAGGCAAATTCACACCCCCGCTCTTCCACCCCAACGTCTACCCCTCCGGTACTGTCTGTCTCTCCATCCTGAACGAAGAAGAAGGTTGGAAGCCCGCCATCACCATCAAGGAAATTTTGCTCGGAATCCAATCCCTTCTTGATGAGCCGAATCCGGAGTCCCCTGCGCAGGCCGATGCGTTCAATCTATTTAAGAAGGATAGGCAGGCATATGAGAAAAAGATACGGAGTATAGTCAAGGACAATCCTGCGCCGTAGTCTGCTCTAGCGGCAGTCGCGGATAGGGCGTACAAGCGCTCTGCAGCATAGTGAGCTTAGTATGAGTACATAAAGTGAGGTATGATGGTTATGGCCGCAGCCACTGGCTCTTACGATCTACTCTCTTCGAACTGCTTATGAATTACGGATTTGGCGTGTGGAGTGCTCACGGAGATATCGGCGTTTGAAAATAAGTGCAGGATCCTCAGACTTTAACGAGTTTCCTTTGCGATGTGGAGCGGAAGAAGTGGAGTGCTTCTTCTTTCTTGGGATAGATACCTTACTTATGATCTACAGCACAGCACCCTACGGGCCTTCTGATAGAAATTTTATTAATAACATCGAGAATGCATGTGGATTAAAGGTTGGACTTGTGATATCCTTATGGTGGACCTTAATATAAGTAGAGAAGAATATTTAACCACCCGGCATCCAAACTTATTAAGAAAGGGTAGTAATCGCTAGTTCCTTTTCACCGTGATGATATAATACAAAATCATGTTCTCCCCGAGACCTGAAGCAACCACAGAAGTTCCAAGTGACCTAAGTCATCAGAATATATGAAAGGGAAACCGAGTCTAGCACCATCTCTCGTAGTCCTAGGGCAGCAATGAAAATCATCGCGCCTCAACCACGAAAGCTCTTATCTATAGTAATAATTCTTAATACGGGCGATAGCCGGATCCTCGTGGTCGGTAACCACCTCGATAACTTCCGCCTCTTGGTGGTCCGTATCCACCGCGGCCGCCGTAGGGTGAGCCACGGCCGCTATAGCCGCCACGACCTCCCCTACCTCCTCGGCCGCCTCTAGCCATGCCTGGAAGATTGGTGCGCTTGGGGACGACCTGCTGTAATCAGTCGATGCGAAGTAGTTCTGAACAACAGTGAGACGTACCTTGAGATTTCGGCCTCGAAACACGCTATCGTTAAGAACTAGGGCTTGGTTTACGAGACTCGGCTCCGTAAATTCAACGTATGCATACCTGCGTACGCTCATTAGCGTTCCGAATCTTTCTGCCAAACTCTTGCCAGGTAGCAAAGACCCCGAAAACTCAGTGAGGAAGGGGAATTCTTGAATACAAATCTTGACAAGACATAATAATGGTGGGTCTGGACTGACTGACACGCCGATTCACATCGACAGCCACATCAATCTGTTCTTCAAGGAAAACTACCCTCCTCTTGGTAGAGGAAAACTAACCCTTTTGGATGCCCCGTAAACTTGTCCAACAAAATGGTCACACGATTGATGCTTCCACAGCTCTGAAAATGTGCCTGAATCTCTTCTGGCGAGGCACCATAGTCAACATTGCCGACGAAGATACTTCGGGCATCGACGTCCTCTTTGCTTTCGCGGAGCTCGTGGTGTTCGCGGTCGAGGGATGCTTGCATTTGGCGAAGCTTAGCCGCCTCCTCTTCCATCTCCTGGACCCGGCGCTTCATCGCACTTATCTCTTCCTAGTGTCTCTTGTCAACTCTTGCTTCCAAGTCGCAGTGTCACGGCCTTGTGACACATTGCAAAGGGTCGTACCTCATCACCTTGCGGATCGTCTTCAGCGACGTCAAGGTGGTCATCTGGCTCCCGCTTGTGAACATCGGGCTCTATATCGGCCATTATTGCAAAAGAGTGAGTTAGATATCTGCAAAGGCAGTTAATGGGTGAGAGAGCTGAGACGGGGACTTCTATACCAACTAGGCTGTGCGTTTGTATCTGAGTAAATGAATATACCAAACGGTCCCGATCGTTGGGAAAGCTGCGGTTCTCAGAGCTTTGTCAGCAAGCGAACCATAGAAGCAGAGTTTTAGATTGAGCGGGAAGTTGGTGCGCCGTAGAAAAGGAAAGGCACCTCGAGGCAGATAAAGACTTCGCGCAAGTTGAAATGACGGAAGGCGAAGCTCATTGTGCACGGACCACTTATTTCAGCCTCACCATCCCGATTAGTCAAGCATCACATTCACTGCAGCTCCGCGCCCTCGGCCGCTAAGTCTCACCGCTTTACTGGGATGTTGTAGTTCGAGACAAATCCTTTGAACATTTGGAGCACCTTTCTGGTATCCTTGCCAATGTTTCGTTGTTAAAATTCTATAAATACTATCTATCTTGTAGCTGTTTCCAAACGGTGAGATACCTTACCTTTCTTTCCTTCCTGGCAACCCTTGACACCTGCTCCGGTATTAGCCTTCTAATTCTAAGTGATTCAAATTGATAATCAATCCTTGAGACAATAAGGCGTCAACTTTACATCCTGAAGCCGGCAAAAAGCCGTAAGGTTACACCCATTGTTCAATTTGATAAGGAATCAGCAACATTTTGGTAGTAGTTGCTGAGACATAGATTTTCCTTTCACCACAGCAATGTCTTCAAAGCCTTTGCTAGGCTTATCAGAAAGAGAATCTGAGCCGGACAAACTGGTATATTCTGTCCGGCAACGGCTGTACCGATTCTTCAACTCTAAGATATTCCATTCTTCCATCCTGCTCCTAGTTTCATTGGATGTGGCGTGTTTGTTTGCAGGTATGAGGTTAATTATTCGGGGTATTTCAGGAACCGTGCATCGGAGACTAATTATTTCAAAGATATCGTCACCACCCTCCTAACCTGTGACCACCGAACAAAGCCGGCCCAAATCGCACTAAAAAACCCTCGAGATAGTCGGCCTCGTGTTCTCATGTCTTTTTGTGCTGGAACTCCTAATTGCCATCTGGGTATTTGATACTGAGTAAGGCATTCTATCCTATCGCTGGAAAGCACATATATAGATAATGCACATCAGATATTTCAAGTCGAAGTTCCACATCTTTGATGCTGCCATTATTTTGGTCAGTTTCTTTTTTGAAGTCGCATTGCAAGGCGTGACGGAAGAAGTTGCGTCGTTGATTATCATTTTGCGACTCATACGGGTGGTGAAGATTATTGATGAATTCAGTGTGGGAGCTGAGGAGCAGATGAAGGCTTTAGAAGATCGACTCGCCGATACTAAGCACAAGAATGAGAAACTACAGGAGGAAGTAAACAGATTGAAAGCAAAGTTAGGCAGTGGTGTTGGGGGTGTGTGATTCATTCTTATTGGATGAAAATGAAAGAAGTTAGACCTGGTCTAACTTCAACACGTTCTAGATTGAATACAATGCTCGCTTTCTATATGCATGCATGACTAGGGTATGGTTTTGCCTTGGGATGCCCTAAGAACACTATAACCCCGTGGGACTTAGCCTTTAGTTAGTGATATCCTCATCAGATGTTTCGCCGACTTTATATACAACACTTGGCGGCGGCAATTTGCCATTGACCTATTGAGTGTTAGTCATGCCATACGAGAATACAAATAAGCATACTTACTAATGTACCGTCTCGGAAAGCCAGTTGACCTTCATAAATTATCGGAATGGGATTCTTGGGAAGGTTCAACAACTCCTTCAAATCAACGGTCTTAGTCACATCTTGGCGCGTGACTGCCTCTTTGTCCCGTTCTTTGTCATCTTTCGGTGGCAATGGCAAGGTCTGTTTTCGAAGAGCCGCAAATTTCGCTTGCCAAGAATCGGAAATTTCATCATGAACATTCTTGCGGTGAGTCCTTGCGAAGGCAAGCCTCTTCCCGAATGTCGCTTTTCGTGACGGCCGTTTCTTGATCTCTTCAATTTTCTTGTCAATCTCTTCTTGAGTCATGGTGTCAATAGAGGGCTCAATCAACTCTGGGTAGGCCAAAAAAAACCTCTTTTCTAGGCGTATATCGGAATCAAGATTGGCATCAGAGGACCGATGCGACTCGAACATTACGAAGTCATCGTCTCCATCTATATCACTGACTTCTGGAGCCAGACAAACAGCTTCTTGTTCGATCCCGAGTGACCTTACGTTCTGACTCCAGGATTCATTCCATTCACGGAAGCCTTGTTTCAATTCCGACAGACTGCGCTTAGCTTCAGCGATTTTACTAGCTGGCCTTGAGCTATCCCGTAATTTCTCCCTCTCTTGCCTTCTGGCTTCTTTGTAGTATCGGACTGCGTTCTGATACTCTTTCAATGCGGTTTCTCTCAGAGTCGAAGTACAGTCCTGAGCCATGGAACTGAAAGTGGTTGACCAATCCTGGCTATTGCTTAATATCGATGGGTTGGATTGAGTCCGACTGCTTGCTTGCTTTCGCAGTCTTGGCCCTGGAATCGACTGACCGCCCGGATTTGGGCTAGTATGGGATAAATGGGCGCAGAATTGTAGATAGTTTGCTTCATATCTTTGCCTAGCTTCAGGCCCAGAAAATTCCCAACAGTTTTTCCTCTTCCCCGACTCTGTGTGTTTACGAAAATCCGTCGAATTATACCCCGTCACATAAAGGTTCCGTTCCCAGTGACCATTACCTCTGATGTATTTGTCTGGGAAGGTGTTAGCTACCCAATTCTGAATGTCTCCTATTATTTGCGGGGAGCCGTTGCCGGCCACCAGCGCGAAACCGAAGAGCTCTCTAAGAGTATATGTTCCTTGTTTAAGGCGATTGTGAGCGCTCTGTTTCAAAGGTAACTGGGCCTTAACCCTCTGGCTATTCTTCCGAAAACTATAGGCTTTGCTTCCAGCCTGAGGGCTAAAGGACTCGCCTTCCTCTGCGGCAGAATTGCTTTCCAATGCTTTGGGAGAATTCAGTGCCGTATTGTCTGCTATTTCGCTCAGGTTCGACCCCTCTACTTTATCTTCTTCAACGAACATTCCGCCAAAGGACGGCTGGATATCAGCTTCGCTTTCCAAGACTTCTGCCGCAGGTTGCGCCGAAGGCCCACTTGTCTCATCGTCAGAAACAATTGATTGCGCCTGTGGGAACAATTCTTTGTCGTATACAAGAACTGATGCGGTTTGTAATCGGGACTTGGTATTGACTGCTTCCACAGTCGTTCTAGATCCATTGTCTAAGTTCTTATGCTCATCTAGCGCTGTGTTGCCTGTGCATTGACGCATTTCCGGATCTCCTTCGACATCTTCAGCCACCATAGGGGCTTCATAGCTATCAAAATTGCAGGCCTCCTGATGGATATATTTTTCTACCTGTCGAGGTTCTTTTCCATGCTGGTCCCTCGATGAATGGGAGACTTCATTACGAATTTGACTAACATCGATCATGAAACTCGATGTGATCGGGACTCTTCGCGCAAAGGACTGATCAGTTGTGATCTTAGCTGAGTGTAGCTTTGATGGGGGGAATTGAGCCTCTGTATCGTGCGTGCTGTTCTGCGCTTTGGCCTGTTGTTGAGGAGTTGCTTTGGGAGTCTCCGGAATTGAAATCATTGAGCCGTCAATATCTAGGCTCTGCTTATTTTTACACTCTCCACTATAAGAATTAGATGAAAATGCACTTTTAAAGCCATGATGACACTTACCATATCGCCTCCCTAGCGCGTCCCTTCGCCAGAATCCGAATTTTTTGACAAACGGAGCATAATTGTGTCCGCGAAGCGTGTGTACTGACTTCCGGCTTATCATCAACCGGAAGGCACTCATTTTGTCCTAGCGGACTATCTAAGGCTTCCCCAACAACGACCGATGGAGCAGGACGACGGCCAGTAGTTTCGGTGTGGATTTGACTTGAGTACTGTGTTGGGGTATCTGGAATCACTATGCGAAATGCCTTCGGCAAATCTGCAATTGAATTCTGCTTGTTGGAACGGATATTTGGTAGCGACGAGTCAAGAACTAATTTGTCAAGATTATCATCTTGAATCGATGCAAGCAAAGCCGCCTCATCCATAAGTGCCCCTCCAACGCCTGGCATACCGTCCCTTGCGGATAGCCACGTGAAAACCGGCTTCGGAGTTGCTGACGATTTTGGCGAATCCGTTCTCACATCGTCTTGCTGTTTGTCTTCTGTCGAAAGTTCAGTCGCCTTTGCAATGCTAGTGCTGTGCATTCGCTTTGGGTTTGCATGGCCTGTTGTGGTTGCAATGGCGGTACTAGCAGTGTGTGCCACTTCGTTTGTATTACTGGGCTTCATGAACGTTTTGGACTGATACCGCTCTTTTATCACGAGCTCTGGAATCTTAGACTTCGAGTCAAGAGCCAAGGGTCGTCGAGAAACAGTATAATCTCGTAGAATCGTACGCGGGTTCTCACTAAGCTTAGTGACTTTTTTCGACTTTTCACATCGGAAACATTTCCACGATGTTCTAAATTGATTTAGAAAGTAATCAATATAGTGGGTCACACAGAAATAAAAGGGAATACTTACAGGTCCACCCCTTCCGCTAATGCAGGCTTTCGACAACCTTCATGAAAGCGTCGATGACAGGTAGGACACTGCACAAACGGGTCGTAGTTCTTAGCCGAACGTCCACCACAGATTCGACACTGTGTAGAACGATCGTTGGACCCGACTGATCTTTCCGAACGGGTAACACTACTGATAATAGATGCTGTATCATCGTCCGGAATGTGAAAATGCTCGATTGGCTGGTAAAGTGTTCTTAATGGTGACGGAGCCCTGGCAAGTTCCATTTGCAGTCGACTACTCCCCTTCCCAAGCACCGAAGTAGCGACAAGATTACCTCTACTGCTAGATTAATTTGTTAGACTGCCCAGAGTCTCTTCATCAATTTTAGTGTGACTTACCTAGCATCCGATGGGGTTCGAGGCGTTGCTATAGAATTAAGCGAGGTATTGCAACCAGCAGAATTCGACCTGGAAGGGCGTAGCTGCGATAATATTTTGGCCGACTCTGTTGCCATTTCTTCGATGTTAATACTCGTCTTGGCTTGTTCTCTGGGTGAAGACCTATGACTCGATTTCCGCACTTTATTCGGTGGACTAGACAGAGAATTCTTGTTTGCTAGTCCTGCGCTAAGACTTCCCTCAAATGATACCGGCCTTTGTCTTTTCAGCAGAGGCAGCGATATCCGTGAAGGGCGTGCTTTTTGATGCTGATTTTCGATATTAGACTTGTCTAAACCTTGATCCGTTGTCTGGCTGTGGCCTGGAGTATTGACAGCACCTGGCTGAAGCTGAGGTCTTGGTTGTTTGCTGAGGTCAGCCATGAGACTCCTATCGTTGGTATGAGGTTTAGGCAGGCGACCAGGTGAGTCCACTCGTCGTAACTCTTCGTCCGGACCAGGTTCGGTATTCGCTGGAGGCTAGGTAAAGAACGTCAGCATAGGGGATTAAAAGGTAATGCAGTATGAATGGATTTTGATAGTCAATTTTCAGATCTTTTCAGTTTATTTAAAATCAGCAGATCGCCTCTTCGAGGCTGCCGTCTTGCTACAGAATTGGGTCTCTGGAAGGACGGTGTCAAATTGTATACCACTATCATTGGCAGTAACCCGTAGGAGAATATTCGAGATAAAGCTCCATTACGTGGAATGTCGATGAGCCCGATTAACTTTCATCGCTAGAAGACCAAAGAGAGTAGTCTCCAGGAGCGAAGAAAGCGCCCGCAATGCAGGACGAACAAAGTCCCGAAATCGACCACAAAACAGCAACCATCAGAAGAGAAAGTGCGATATGACCTTTTACCAAGTCTCATCACAAAGGGTGAAAACGCCCGAGTGGCCGAATCGCGATGATGAGTGTGCATCTTACCTTTTCTTGAACTTGGGGAGGTGGTTCATTGCTGTTTGGGTCGAAGCCTGATAGACCCGATGAGAGAGGCATTTCGAGCAACGGGGCTCATATCAGGTTGCGACCGCCGTTTGTTTCAAACGGAGAAGAAAAGAAAGGGAAAGACCAATGTGCGGTGGCGGGATCATGAACGTCCATGCGGATCTTAGGGGGGGGGCAAGTAAACATAAAAAATTCAAAGTGAAAAGCGGCAGGACATAAACACGCGCAATCGATTTTCGACTGGAGTGAATCGTAGTTATTGGGAGCTTACAACATAGAGGTAGTAACTGTCGCTCCCAGCTGAGACGTGACGTCGTGTTCAAACACCAAGTCACGTGCTACAGCCGCTATGTACCACGGTACCCAACCCCGCGATGCTCCAGGAAATGGGCATCGGCCAAGAACTAGCGCATCTGTCCTCAACAACACGAATTACACCACCTGCTGCTTATGTTTCCTGGCTTTCTTTCCGCACAAGTACCAGTCGGCAACCATGGACTTTCTCAAGTCTGCTGTCGCCTCCGCTATTTCGAAGGGGCCGGCATTTGGGTATAGTTTTGGAGATCGTGTAGACATCGACGATTCTATCTGGACCTTGTACAATGGCATAAAGCGAGTATGGCATGCTCTTTCCCAAGGGGAGGAAAGCTGAGGCTAATCTGTGTCTGCTAGGAAGATGGCTCAAAATGCAGCATTTTTTCCTTCGACGTGGCCGCGAACAAATCACGATTGCCTCTTGCCCGCAACGCTCTCCGCAAATTACGCACCCTTCGGCATCCGGGAGTTATTAAGGTCTTGGATACTGTGGAGGTGATTTATGCATACTGGATTATATGGAACAAAAACTGAAAAGAAGCAGACAGAATCGTATATCTATATTGCGACCGAACGGCTCAACCCGCTGAGCTGGCAAGTCAAGCGAAAGAGCTTGACGGAAGAAACTATAAAATGGGGACTACACAACATTGCTGTATGGAAATATCTTACGGTGTGAACGGCTTATACTGACTTGAACATACGTAGAAAACACTCAAGTTCATCAACAATGATGCAACTTCGGTCCATGCTTGCATTCGGCCAGCCTCGATATTCTTCAGTGAGAGCGGGGAGTGGAAACTTGGAGGCTTTGAAGCCTTGAGCTCCATGAAAGAGGATGATGCTGTTTTGCCAGTCAGTCTAGTTCGGCGCGTCTCATAAACTACGCGCTAATCTCTCTTTAGACATTTGGTAGTCTAATTCCAGATTCGCAGAGGTATATGGCCCCTGAAATATCGAAAGGTGGATGGGAGATTATACGTCAGAATCCGGCTCATGCGATAGATGCGTACAACTTCGGTACCCTTATTTTCGAGTGCTTCAATGGTAGTTACCACGGAAGCGATCAGCTCGGGCAAATGAAGAGTATTCCGCCTAGCATGCACCAAATGTACAAGCGGCTTCTCAATCCAAACCCAAAAGCCCGTATGAGTGTTGGACAATTCCTCGACCAAGGACGGCGTGTCGGAGGCTTCTTTCAGACACCGTTGATTCAAGTCACAGAGGACATCGAGTCGCTGGGTTTAAAGGCTGATGCTGAGAGAGACAAGCTGTTAAGGTATCTATCGCTATTCGCTATGTGAACATCGATATTGACAGAGCTTTAGTCAGTTGGATGATGTGGCGGATGACTTCCCTGCCGACTTTTTCAAGATGAAGGTTCTACCGGAGCTTCTTAAATCGGTAGAGTTTGGTGGCGGCGGCGCGAAAGTCTTCGGCACAGTCATGTCAATAGGAAAGAAATTAACCGATGATGAATACGATACCCAAATCACGCCTGTGGTAGTTCGGTTATTTGCCAACCCGGACCGAGCCATTCGTGTTTGTCTGTTAGACAACCTCCCCCAAATGATCGATCATCTCTCGCAGAAACTCATTAATGACAAGATATTTCCTCAAATGGTAAAAGTTGACCCTGCCATGCTCTAGCCTAGAGACATAACTTGAAGCTAACATTATCTACAGGTTACTGGATTTACAGATCTTGCGCCCGTAGTAAGAGAACAAACTGTCAAAGCCGTCTTGATTGTTGTCCCAAAACTGTCGGACCGAATAATAAATGGTGAATTGCTACGATATCTGGCAAAGACTGCCAACGACGAGCAACCCGGAATACGCACAAACACCACAATTTGTCTGGGGAAAATTGCACGGAATCTTGGTGTAAATGTACGCTCCCGAGAGTTGACTGTTACGATGTAAACTAATAATTATATAGACGCGAGGTAAAGTTCTTTCCGCCGCCTTCGCGCGAGCTCTCCGAGACCCGTTTGTCCATGCACGAAACGCTGCTCTCATGGCTCTATCGGCAACATCGGACCTCTTTAATGAGGAAGACTGCGCAACAAAGATCCTTCCCGTCATATGCCCGTCCCTTGTGGACAAAGAGAAGTACGAATATATTTATATTGCTTTTCTTTTCGCACTAACGTCTAGAAGGACCATCCGCGATCAGGCTCTAAAAACAATGGACATCTACCTGGCCCGCATCCGCAAATACTCTTCCACCCTCCCCGACACCGCACTCCCTTCACCCGCTCTTTCTTCAACTGGCACTGCCGCACCACGCATGGGTACTCCCGCAACGGACACGGCGTCCTGGGCCGGCTGGGCTATATCATCATTCACCAACAAACTGGCCGCCGCAAGCGGAGAAATTCAATCCGGCACCAACGGCTCGACCCAGCAACGACCCTCATCCGTACCGCCCCCCATCCCTTCCTCTTCGAAACCCCCAGCACCCGTTTCCCCGCCCCGAAAAAGCGGTATGAATTTAAGTAAAAGCAGTACCTCGATTCCGACCATCGTATCTCCCGAGCCCGTAAATGCCTTCGAAGATGAGGATTTTGGCAACGAATGGGGTAGCTTCGATGATCCTTCTAACAAAAAGGAAGAAGAAGAGGATCCCTGGACTGAACCCGCTCCAAAACCTACGACTACTACGACATTTGATGACCAGGGTGAACCTGATTTCGCAGGCTGGTTAGCAGCACAAAGCGAGGCTAAGAAGCCGCTAAAGAAAGAGCTTCCAAAGGGCTTGTCAAAGGGTACAACAAATACCAAAAGGCCAGTTATTGGGGGGCGGAGCAGTACGATGGGAAGTGCAACAAGGAAAGTCGTTGCTGCACCAAAAAAAGATACGCCAAAGGCTGTGAAGACAAAGAAGAATGAGGATGAGGAGGAGGGCTGGGGTGATGCTTGGTAGGTCTAGGAAGGTGTTGTTGTAATTATACCCCTTATTATGTGGCGATTGAAAGCATTGCACTGGCGCTGGCGGTTTAGAAAGGTGGGTAATCCAGGAAGGCGTTAGACAAAATGGTATATAAGGGCGCATATGCAATGACAATGCATTTATTATTTGGGTGCGAGTTGAGCTGTAATTTCACAAACCAAATTTTAAGCGCACACAAGATATATATGTCATAAATCAATTCTCATTAGGATCGCCAACTCCAGGCTATTTCTACACTCAATATACAATCCAGGCACGTCACGACGAAGCGGGAGCCGGCGGCCTTGCAGCATACTTCTTTGCCTCTTGAATTTCCGTCTTACTCATCTCCATTGCCGAAAGGTACTCGTTGAAAGCACCCAACACTCTCTCCAGCCCAACCTTCAAGCAGTCCACCACAAGCTCTACTTCTGGCACCCTCTTCCTATCCGCTTCAGGTAGGGCAAGGGTATCAATGTCCGTCCAATGGACTACCAGGCCCTGAATATAGGCTTCGATCTTTTTAATCGCTACAGTAAAAGCTCGAACGATCTCCGGAACCTGTTTCTGGAACTGACCAAACTCGTCCTCCTTCAAACTCGCTACTGCCAGATTCGTCAGTGCAGTGACAGCGTTGCAGATAAGAAATTGTCTAGAATAAGGCGCGCCGTTGACAACTGTGTTCGCCGTCCGGTGGAGGGATTGTCGCCACGGCCAGCCAAGCGGTGAGCTAGCGAATTTGTGCTTGTATATCTGCCACTGGCTCTCTGCCTGCTTGGCGCCTTCACTAAATTTGCCTTGCGTTGCCTTGATTAGCTCCCGCGCCGCTGCGTTCTGTGCATTCTGAGGAGAGCTGTGCGTTCGAGCTATCCTTGCTGTTGTGTCTTCAATGAGTTTAAGCTTGCTTGATGGGACAGGGTTCGGAGCAATGACCTGGCCGTCTTTCAGAGGCTGGGAGATGCGAGGTGCAAAGTCGATGGGTAGCGGCGGCTTCGGCTTGCCTTTCTCATCCTCCGGGCGGTAGGCAGGGTCTACAACATTGATACGGCGGACAATTTCGCTGACTTCAGCAAGGCAAAGCTCCGTAACTTGCTGGTATGTCGGTGCTTTTTTACGATCCAATTCGCCAAAAATGGTCTTTCGACGGTCGTCGAAACGATCCGTAATCATAGCGAGCTCCCAAAAGGCAATGTTCTATTGATGTATTAGTGTGCATAGAATTGAGGAATCACGGAAAGCTACGTACCCTAACTTGTTGTTTCTTCGACTTGAGTCCATTCAACAGGCTACCGTTCGGATCTTTCGAATCGTTTGTGATGGGTTTACCTTCTTTCAAGGGCTCCTGGGCAATAAAGAAGTCAAAGCTTTCATTCATAAAGGCCCAAAGCATAGCAAGTATCGGACCCTCCGCAAAAAACATCAAGACGAGTTCGTAAAAGGGCGGCAGGCCACTAGGCCTCGTAGACTTTCCAAATGTGGCATGTGTTCGCGCGATGGTAGCATACCAACCCCAGAGTGGATAGCGCAGACCAGCGAAATAGACAATGTTTCCGACTACAAACGCCACTGAAGCTGTGGATGCTGCATTTTTAGCAAAGGTCTCTATTTTCTGAAACGAGAATAATTGTCGCACAGCCGAGCCACTCGATGGGTTCGAAACTGAGGTATTGTCTCTTGAACTACGCTTAGGCATTACCGGTACGGCTTGGACACGATCATAATCCCTCCACAAGTGGATAAAGCCCTGGATAACTGCCAGAGTGATGAAGAGAAATCGAAGGTACTGCGGTCGTTCATTGAGTTTGATCCTCTCATAAGGCTTGCCCGGATCGGTGGTTGCAAGTCTCTTGCTTGCGGGACGTGATGCGATATAGATTTCACAAAAAAGCCACCCTGAGAGACTGTAGGATGCCAGCGTGACAAAGGTGCTCTTCCTCAGAGTATATTTCCAAGCCGTCTCAAAGGGCAATGTAGTGTTTCGGTTTCCGAAGTGGAACTGCGCAACGCGGGGTATAAGGACCGACAGAGCCGGCAGGAAGAGGGCGAAGGCTCGCAGGCCAACTATACCGACCGGGAACCAGGACCAAATGACTATAAACAACAGTTAACGATAGTTCGTAGGTTTGCGGTAGTAGTCTTACAATGATTCCACTGTCCCATCCAAACTGATATGATGTAGCATACAACCGCTGAATAGAAAGAAGCATTGATAAAGCGCCGGTGAAGTGATGGTATGAGGAATCCCCGGTAGGGACGAGGGTTCGCTCCAGGCGCCATGGTGATTGACTTTCGTTGCGGTGTGATTTGGGTGGAAGAGCAGTCGGAACGTATGCTTATACCATGGCACGAATGAGGAAGAGAAGATTAGCCTTAGAGCAGGAAATCGGTGAAAGGAAAAAGAGTGACACTGGTTGGTGGTGTGAAAGCTCAAATAATCATTGTTTTCTTAAAGAGCTCCATCCAAACAATCGCTCGTCGGCGTTCACGATATTCCAGCGCCGATAGGTGCGCCAAGAAAACCACTGGTCTGTGCACGGTTCGTCGTCATGTCCAGGTGCCCGCAGCTCCGCCATGTCCTGTCACCACCAGGTAACGACATTCAACCACATTCACTCCCGTCGCTGCCTCACAGTCACTCCCTCTGTACTCCCTCATTGTGCGCATATATAGATATCCCTATCTCCGAGATCTGACCTGCGTAATCGCCTTCTATCGTCCACTACAAACATGTCGTTCCAGCACTCCTCGGCGCTCGAGTCGCAACCCACCAACTGGCGCCGTGACGATGACCCTCAGTATGCCGATGACCCGGAATTCCAACAGCTGGCGCAGGAACTGTCGGACAAAATATTCGGACTCACACACAACGTAACGTCGTTATCGAACGAACTCGCGAAACTCGGGACAAAGAAGGAGACAGAGCGGGTGCGGGAACGAACTCGTAATCTCATTGATGAGACTGGCGCAAGCTTCAAAGATATCGGCGAGGGACTAAAGAAACTTACATCGTGGCCGGATGTTGGGGTAAGCAACCCTATTCGCTGTAGGGCCTTTTCTAGTGATTAGATGCTAAAATGGACATAGCCGTCACAGAAGTACACGCAGAAGAGACTAGCGACAGAGTATCAAGCGTCACTTAAGGAATTCCAGCAACTACAGAAACAAGCCATTGATAAAGAGAGAGCGTCTGCCTCGGCCGCTCGCGCCGCACTACAAGACCAGCAATCTCCAACGCATGAACGTGGCGATCAGTTTGGCCAACAACAAGAGCAAGAGCAGCTGCGCTTAGCGAATCAAGAAGAAGTGGATTGGCAAGAACAAATGATTATTGAGCGAGAGTCTGAGATCCGGAACATTGAACAATCAGTTGGCGAGTTAAATGAACTTTTTCGAGATGTCGCGGTCATGGTCCGCGAGCAGGGAGATCAGCTTAATATTATCGAGGACCATGTCGAAAATACCTTAGTTGATTCGCGAGGAGCTCATGTCGAACTTACCAAGGCAAGTCGATATCAGAAGAGCGCGAGGAGCAAAGCGTGTATTCTCTTGCTCATTTTGGCGATTGTTTTAGTTATCATCATTTTGGCGGTTGTCATTGACTAGGTTTCTTTGGCTTAGTTGGTTGCATATATCCCTTTCTGTCCAAGTGGCATAAGCATTGTAATATGAGGGTGCGCCTAAGTACCAAGGTGTTAAAGGAGTTGGGGTTTTCATTGATTTGGAGATGAGATTTAACTCATAGTCTCTCCGTACACCTGTTCAATACCAGCAACTTTCCTTTCTTCCATATATCATGGTTCGTTCCATTGGCCCCATGCGGGCAAATATGATACACATGCCAGTCATTCCGATACTCGACTCATAATCCACCTACTCTTACAAAGCATCAATACACCGGTCTTGTACAGGAAGTCGCATCCACACATTAGAAACCCCAAAACCGGGCAACCCTCGTCTTAACTCCCTCCCAACTGTTCAGCTTAGGCCTCACATCCAGGTAAAAGTTCAACTCTTTCCCAGGCCTTTTCTCGTCTTTTCCAGCATAAAAATCAATTACATATTCGATCTGCTGCCCACACCGATCGACAACCCAGTCGTGCCGGTCGAATGGCGGCGTATAGCCTAGTAATGTGTTCCATCGCGCGCGAGGGGTTAGCGAAGACGACAATCCGGAGAAAGATGTCAGTTTAGGGCCACCGCAACTATGTAGCATTGTCAGCTTTACACGTTTCATGACCCGTCATACAAAATGCCAAACGCTCAAAATCTAGGGATTAGGAGATGAGTTGGAAACATAGTGTGGACTTACGCCTCAGATCCTCTCCCCTTCTCCCACTGCTTGATCTCCATCCACGCCCGCTCATTCACGGCATTGTGGATCGGCACTATGGTCTTCATATCGTCCTCGTTTGGATTATAACTCTTCCTCTTCATGGCGCTGAAAAACATTTGTTCGGACGGGTATATCCAGTTCCCTGTCTTCTTGTCGGCGCCCGTATCGCCCTCATTGTTCGCCGGTCGATCTTTTGGACTAGATGTGGTGGATGGTATTGCGCGTGGTATTGTGGAGACTTCGCGGTGCGTCCCTAGTTGTGACGATAGTGTGGAGAAGATGCCGGAGGGCGGTGTGGAGGGCGTTTGGTCAAGTTGTGAGGAGTCGCAGCCGGGGGTTTGCAGTTGTGCGGCTTGCGATAGTGTTCCAGGTGTTGAAGAGTGTGGATTTGCATTGGCGTTTTGCGCTTTGGCTTGGGCAAACCATGCCTCTCGAGCCTTGTGGTCGACTGGGCAGGCCGAGGCGGGGTCGTCGCCTGATGACATTTCGTGGGATGTCGAGCGGAAGGCTGCGCAGATTCTTGTGCAATTGCGGAGCCCTCGGTGATGTGATGGAGTTCAGGAAAAGTTGAGCTTGGACGGAATTGATGGCATGCCATTGGCTGAGATTTGGCAGGGGATCTAGTTCACCGCTTTGGAGGGGTATTTATATTCCGTTCTCGGGGTTCCAGATTCAGCTGAGTTGGAGGTGGCTCTATAAATTTTGTCCAGCTCTTCCTCTCTGAGTCCTCATTTGACTCTGTCCTGAGTCTAATTGAGGCTCTCGATCCGTGCAACTGTTTATCCCACAGAGACCCTGAATAAACAACCTTTCCAACTACCCCACCACTTCCAAAGATTTTCTGCCCTTGAACGGGCCACCTGCCATGGCCGATTCACAAATTTACAAAGCAAGCACGACTGCACCAGTCAATATCGCCGTCATAAAGTACTGGGGGAAACGAGACCCGAAACTCAACCTGCCCACGAACTCGTCCCTTTCTGTAACCCTCTCGCAATCAGACCTACGAACCCACACCACCGCTTCCTGCGCCGCGACATACCCTTCCCAAGATTCACTCCTCCTCAATGGCCAGGACCAAGATGTCAGCGGTGCCCGCACCCAAGCATGCTTCCGCGAACTACGCTCTCTTCGTCAGAAGCTAGAAAAGTCCGACCCCTCAATGCCCAAGCTATCCACGCTTCCGTTGAAGATCGTTTCCGAGAACAACTTCCCGACAGCAGCAGGATTGGCAAGTTCGGCGGCTGGCTTTGCGGCCCTTGTTCGCGCCATTGCAAACTTGTACGAATTAAAGGAGAATGAAACGGAGTTATCAAGAATCGCTCGCCAGGGCTCCGGCTCCGCATGCCGAAGCCTATTCGGTGGATACGTAGGCTGGGAGAAAGGCTCGAAAGAGGACGGAAGTGATAGCGTAGCATATCAAGTCGCCCCTGCGTCGCACTGGCCTCAAATGCGTGCTCTTATCCTTGTTGTTAGTGCGGCGAAGAAAGGCGTTTCTTCCACCACTGGCATGCAGACCACTGTCGCTACCTCGAGCTTGTTCCCGCAAAGGGCAAATGAGACGGTCCCAAGAAGAATGAAAGAAATGGAGAAGGCGATCCAAGAGAAGGATTTTGAGGCCTTCGGCAACATTACGATGATGGATAGCAATTCCTTCCATGCCACATGCTTGGATACGTATCCGCCGATCTTCTATTTGAACGATGTTTCCAGAGCCGCCATTAAAGTGGTTGAGGCGATCAATGTAGTAGCCGGAAAAATCATTGCTGCGTATACGTTTGATGCCGGGCCAAACGCAGTTATCTATTATTTAAAGGAGAACGAGGCGGAGGTTGCGGGCCTATTCAAGGCCGCCATTGGCGAGAAGGAGGGGTGGACCGGCATTCGAGGGGACGCTGTGCTTGCTAACAATGGAGCTTTGGAGCAGGTCAATGCAGGAGCTAGCGTTGCAATTAATTTGTTGAAAGGGGGCATTAGTAGGGTCATTCTAACAGGAGTTGGAGAAGGTCCGATCAAGACAGAGGAGAGCTTGATATAGTTTGAACGATTTAAGTGGGCGGGAAGAGCAACTAGGCGGAACCAGTAGTACGAGAATTTGTAGCCAAGGGAAAGCTACAAGGGTTGTGCGTAATGATTCAAGGAATGTCCACTTCTTGGGGAATAGAAAAGAACGTAGATAGTGGGAAGATACCCAATTATTTGAAATGTCACTCGACGGGCATCTGCCCAGGTACTGACTGAGCTTCAATATCGTAAGCTAGTTAACTTTGATTCTTTTAAAAGCGTCCAAATTTGTCGGAGATACCTTGTCGTCTCTCCCTTCAAGTGACAAAAGGTGTAAAGAAAAGGCCCTATAGATACTTATCAGACTCTCATTAAAGGTGTTTGAAAAGACGCCCATCGTGTTAAAGAACATTTTAGTGGTATTTGAGCTATCCCTCAAAAGGAAAATTTCATTCACGTGTCCGAGAGCTAAGTATTGGGTACATTCTATATTGACCCTCGGCCTTTCAGATAGAAACCCAGGCGAGTAAATCGCTGCAAAACATACTGGCTATCCATACTTTCGTGGCCATTCCTCTATATCTTCACGAATTAGCTCTTTCATTCCGGTGAGAAGATGCTCCTGAAGCTCCGAGATTGCCCGATAGAGGAGGTGGTTGGTTCGAGAACGCCTAGTCGTCGATATTCTCAAGCCGCACTGATTAAATGCAGACCGCATCAACCATTAGCTGAAGCATAGGATCGTTGTCTTGCAGATACTCAAATAAAGATATTGCCGGTTCGTATCGGGCCCGAATCACACTAAAGGTAATTGTATATCGAAGAGGCTTTCTTCAAATCGGGGACTGGAAGCCTATCCACGAGCACATATATTCGAGACCGAGTGAGCGGATCCTTAGCAAGTTCGTCTTCTGACTAAGTTTTGGTCGAGGTCTTGCGCGTATATCTAGTAGACCAAGATGTTGAATGCCATAGTATCAACATCTCGAAGAGACCAGCACTCACTATCAAGATCTGTCCAGAGGAGAAGACGTACCATATGCACAAGAAACTGTTGATGTCGTACTTTGAATGCTTCCTTGGGGCTCTCAGATCAGACAACTCCGTAGAGGAGCAAGATTGAGTAGTCATCCGCCCAGACGTCCATACAATGGCATTCGACAGTTTTGCCGAATGGCTATATTCATAATCGCTCACGCATTGGAACGAATGGACGAAGCAATAACCTGTCCCTGGAGATTCCGCCTTCGATACATCAGGCCTTGACATAAGCATCGTTCTGTGGTTCGCCTTTGCCGATCGATTCCCAGCGTCAGACTTCAAAAAATACGTTTTTATATTATGTATGAGTTGCTCGCTCGTAGTTAGGGGAGCACCCCATCGTATCAGGCTGTTGTATATGCTTTTGAGGATCTCCCATCGGACAGCTCCCTTCTTGAATTACTAGTGGATTGTCACTGCGGGTACTGACAAGATATTGAGACAGATAGATTTGAAAAACAGGAGGAGGTCATGGATAAATTTCTAGCGAAGTTCTGCTATCGGGCTCTGGCAAAGATGATGGAGCATGTCAAAGAGAGTGTCAAAAGCCGGTCTTTTATCAACAAGCGGAAGGAGTATGATGAGATGTTAATAAGGGTGAATTAACAAAGAAAAGAAATAGGGACGAACTCTGGATATTACGAGAGGAGGATAAATAATGAAAGTATAGTTAAAAAAATAGAATGAGCGCTGATGAATGTGGGATGCGAACGCGACAATTCCATATGTTTAGTATGCTTTTTTTTTTTAATCATATTGCCCGATAAAGGCTCATGATTACTAGAGATTATGACCTGTAAGTCACAAAAGGTGTAAAATATACCCGATCACGAGATCGGTACCCTAGCATGTATCATAGGTCAATGGGTAGACCAAGGCGTCTGATGAAACTGGTGTCATGCCCTAAAGTGTAACAGTAACATAACTTATCATGCTATAAAATTCTTAATTTAATATTTCAGGTGATGGCCACCCTATCAGGGCAATGAGATGAAGAGATACGTCATTGACCTTGGTAAAATGACTCAGCCTGTATATCTATACAATATTGGAAAATTCTAATGTCCTTCTAGCTCATGGTGAGCGGTGCAAGGGGATAGAGGCTGATGATGCATAACTTGTATTGGTAGTAGTCTCCTGTATTCGTGCGGGATATAGGATGCTTGTGTGGAGCGGTGTTGAACATGCGATTTAGTTTACTGAGGTGGGTTCTGGGGCTTCAAAAGCATGAAGATAGGTATTCCAATGAAGAGGCTCACCGAATAGAAGAAGTCATTCTGAGATGAGAGATTTGTTGTTTCTACGCTGGTAAGAGATGTACAAGATTCCATGTACATAAATTTTAGAATACAGATAGAATATTTTGAACAGTGGCAAGATATCCTAATCTTTTACAACGCTGCATTAATGGTACAAAGGTCTTCGAAAACATTCTTCTAGGTAGGACGACCATATTTACAGTATTATTTACATATTGCTTTTCCTGTCAATTAATGCTATGAGTGTATCAAGATGAGTCGAGAAGGTTGGTCTTAGGCCCGTGGTTGCTCTTATTGTAGGGCATGCTTGACGTGCATCAGCCCCGTCCCTCTTTTTCTACCTGCAACAGTACATCTTGTGATGATAACTGCTCCTCCGGTGTTGGTCTGGAGTATAAGTTGGCCATCCTCATCTATTAAAGTGGCGGGTTCATGAGGTATACTCCCGTCAGGCTTGGAGGGTACAATCTCGTCTAGAATTATCCTTTCACCATTGGGTAGATAACACCACAGGCCACCTAACACCCGATGACGGATTAGGATATCATCGGCTGTAGCAGTTAGCAAGTCTACAAATCGGTGTTGTTTGGTAATCTTCTCGGCATGGTCGATGGGCCCACCCGACGCACTATACCATCCAGCGTCCACCAGGGGAGGGAGGAATGCACGAGACTCAAGGACATGGAGGAGCATCTGCGCGCCAGCTTCACCCAACAGTGCTGTTAATTTAGCTGTTGTCAGATCGAGCCCGGTGTCGAGTGGGAGGCCAGGGGACGGCGTCTGAGCAAGAATGGTGCCGTGATCAAAATGTACCGGATCTAGAGTTTGCACTGTAACGCCAGTCATTGGGCGTTTCTTTAGCAGAGTATGTTGGATTGGTGCTGGCCCCCAGAAATCTGGAAGGAGTGAGGGGTGGACGTTGACGCCACCGTACTTAGCACTACCCAAAATCCGTGGGGGAACAAAAAGCCCGAATGAGACTGCGATGATCATGTTGATTGACACTGGGGGGATCCATCCGGTAAAGGTATCAATCTCATGAGTATTGAGGTTAAGTTCCTTCGTGGCTATTTGCTTAATGGGAACTGGGTAGATCAATGAAAGCCTTTGGTATGACACAATGCCTAGTCTTACCTTCTCTGATGACTTTTAACCCTCTGCCCGTCGGCTTCCCGGGACGGTGGACGACATCAATTGATTGTATAAGCTTGGGATCTTGGTGTTTGGCGTTGTTGAGAGCGCGCAGTGATGCGATGCTAAACTCGTCTGATCCGCAAAACAATATTTTTAGAGGTTCCGAAGCCTTCGTGGAGTTGCATCTGCGGTAGTTCAAGGAACGAAATGAGCGAACAGGGGCGCTGGGCCGCCAAAGCATCGTGACCCTTAGGGTTGTGGTGGTATCTTGGAGGCTTGGGGCTAGCGGTAACCTAGATCGGGACCTAAAGATTGGCGCCGATTGAGGCGATGGTCAAGCCAATCCCGGCGCAGGCGCATCAACGACAGCGCAGACCCCGACCGAGTAGCTTCTTGCCATGGGGCTTTCTCCAAATACCAGGTCGCGCCGTCCTTGGTGTTCTCCTTCCCTCGTTGTCTGAGATCGGCTCTCCTTCGCGTCCGAACCTCACATGGGCACCCCCGCGAGCCCTCCGCATGTGACGCAATTGCTCGACCGCTCCATTCACGCCCACAAATTGGGCTGAAGCACCATGTCTTCTACAGCCATCCCCAAGGTCGTCCCGGCGCAGCTCTCGTTTCTCGCAATATACAATCCTGCACTGGGCCAGTCGGATGAGGAGTTCCAGAACCAGATCGTCTTCTACTATTCAAAAGCGGCCAAGGCGCAGTCAAGGATCAATAGGGAAAACCTGCAGGCGGAGCGCGAGTTGCGGGAGCAGGAAAACGAGAAGCTGCGCCAGGTTGGCCTTGCCCAGGGCATGGTTGGATTTGCCCGGTATACCTGAAGTTACGCCGTCGCTAGGGCTTGGAATCGTTGGAGCTAACTTGTGCATAGGAGCTTTTCGAACGGCGAAGCGGTCGACTCGGTGGAGACGCACAAATCACGCATTGTTCTGCGTGAATTAGAGAAGGGATGGTGGATCCTCGCTGTAAGTATGTGATGAGAGCGGCAGGTTTTTGGTACTAAGATGCCACAGTCCATCGACCTTACGCAACTCCCTGCGGCGTCCAGCAGAACGGCCGGGTCGGATAGCGGGACTCCGGCCACCTCACTGTCGGCGGTAGAATATTCATCGCGTGAAGTAAGCCCGCCGGCTCTTCTTCTTCAGCAACTGGCCCGCGCCCATTCCATCTTTCTTCTCCACCATGCGGCGTGCCTCAATGACCTCTGGGTAAGACTGGAACGCCCAAAATTCTGTAATATATTGGACAAGTACTGGTCTCGATTTGCAAGCAACTGGGACGTTCTGCTTCACGGGAGTCCGGCTGTGGATTGTTTCAATGGGCTGAAGCTTGCTGCTGGAGGAGAGCTGGGGATTGGAGTAGGGGAAGAAGAATGGGGCAGTGGGGAGCGAGAAGTGCTGGAGGACTTTGCTCAGAGAACCAAGGGCTTGGTCGATATCATGGTCTCCCGCTTTGGAGAGCCGTCGCCTCTGCAAAATCCAAAGGCTTTTGCGGACTCGAAAGTACCTTCTGATATTTCCGGACTAGATCCCTGGATAGGAAGTGGAAAACATGTTGAAGCTGCAGATGGCGTTGTATTTTCTGGCATTGGAGCAATGAGCCGGCGGTCATTACGAGATGTTTCCCACTGGGTGGAGTCTATATACTACTATGGAGATCAAGCGTATGGAGTGCGAGATAACCCAACTACTGACCGAAGGAAACGTCGTAAGAGAAACCCAAAGGCCCCTGAAACAGGCCGTGCATCTCCAGAGCCCCAGAGTACCAACAAGCTAGAAACGAGTGCGGCCGGACAAGATCGCGATCAAGCGCCTCGAATTCCTCCTCCTATTGTGACGGCTGTGGAAACTTCGCTGGACCAGGCATCCAATGCAGTTGATGCAACTGCCAATGAGGACACAAACAAGTCTGAGCCTTTAATAGCCTCACTAGGGGACACCGAGACCTGGATGAAATACCTAACACTTGGTTATGGTACCGCTTGGGGGGGCAAAAGGTCTCAAAGCAGAGAGCAAGTTCCTCAGCCCGAGGCCGAAGCCGAAAGAGATACGCCGCCAGAGGTTCCGATGCGTCTCATTGAACCAGAACCCGATGTGGATCACGTAGAAGAAAAGCTAGGCGCCCAGATCCAAGCTGAAAACACCGGATACTTCATCATTGGTTTGAAAGGAGACATGGCAGACGAAGACTACGATGATGATAATGATGAAGGTGATTGGAATAACCGTATTCCTCTGCGTACTATACACGTCGAACTCCTCAAGGAAGGATTAACCGAAACCCAAGCAATTGAGGATGTGTCGCCTTTCTTTGAAAAGGAGACAGATCACACGTGGGCTCCCTCCCGAAATTTGTCACGTTTACGGCCTGTCGTCTACGCTGTAAGTGTTAATTATTACCAGAAGTTGTTCAGCGCATTAATTTGTATTTCCAGCATCGCCCTTTTATTTATACATTCTTATTTCATCACCGCACAACATCACTCAGCATAGCCTCATTCTACCGAAACTTGCACACCTACTTTTCCCCTCTCCACCGTCCATTAAGCAACAGCACCTCACCCGAGAGGGTAGCAGAGCGTGTCGCAGCCGCCTCCAACCCAACCACAACAATTTCGACTTCTGGGGCCGGTCCTAACCTTCAACCGATTTATGATTTGGTCTATGACCCTCTAACACTTACCGTACATTCCAGCATCCCCAATATCCCGGAGCCCGGCACGCTGATAGCGGAGGGACTAAGCAGCAACGCGGTGGTGGCGGGCTGGAGTCGAGTTGAGGCTCTGAACGTTCACTCTCAAATTCTGGCTACAGTATCCACTACCCGCCGCTCTCTAACGGAGATTGAAAGAACCTGTAAAACGAGCCGCGGGTGGTGGGTCGTCTGGATGCGCCTTCCTCCTTCCCAACTGCCACCTCCGTCCTCTGAAGAAGGACCCGATTCCGAGCCTCCTAATTACGATGCTGCAGATCTTCGGGAAGCGTTCCTGGTGCGACGCGCCCGCGATGTGGTAGCTTCGTCTATGAAGAGTTCAGGAAGTCGGCTGGGAAGTGGGATGTGGAGACTTGGTGGGCAGTCGACGGGCGAGAAGATGGGTGGATCGGCGGCAGGATGGGGTCCTAAAGGGCTGGCAGAGGGGATTGGGGTTGATGCTAGGAGGTATGTTGAGGGGCTTTTGAGTCTGAGTCGGTGATGCGGTGTTAGTATGTCTATGCCATGAAGTACGCCTTCGTAAGGAATGCATTCTAGCATCGATAATAACGTATTTGTTAACTTTGTTTTGATAGTGTTTGAATAATAGGAATTTTAGAAAGACTAAGGTCAATTTGAACTCGAGGATGATTCAGCGCAACCAAGGCGTGCCATTTCTTGTCATATGTATAAGTAGCAAATTGACAAGTTTGAAGGCCTTGTTATGCTTCGTCTCCCAAGGGTGACAGATTGACGTAGATGTAAGTAATAATGACGCCTGAAATGGGCAATTGAACATGTAATGTATATGAACAATGTTTATACATCTAGCGTGACGACGCAAAGAATACAACATGCATACAGGGGGCAGGCACTTCCGTGAGCTCTTTGCGAAGCCCTACTAAATATCAAAATTGCGTTTCGAAATGATATAGAGGATTCCTGATCCTGAGCCTTGCTTAACGCTATATATATTGTTTTCAACCCGAATTTCTCTGGTATATGTTTTTCTCTTTTTTTTTTTTTTTTTTTTTTTTTTTCTGTTGTTCTTGTCCAGACTTAGTATGCTTATCATTGTGTAAGAATGGCTCGTGAAAGGTGATATGGAAGAAGGCAGCTAGCACCCGAGTGAATGTCTGGTTAGGACAGAGGTCGGGAAAAAATGTTGAGATGGCGCAGTCGGGGAATCTATAAAAAGCCCTGCACCGCAGTATATCCCAATCTAAATAAGCCACTTCTACTTTAGCACAGAATCGTTGGTCAACCATTCGAAAATGTCATCACAGTGGGTTATCCTAAGCCAAGCATAGAACCACAGATCCACTAACGTCATCCAGAAACAACGAAATTAGTGAATAGGTAGTTCAGCCGCTTGTCGACTGGGCTGCATCTGCTCGGGAGGATGTGCCGGAATCTTCGCAGGAGAAGAATCGGAAGAGGTGCTCCAAGAAGCCGGAACACAAGGCACACGTCGTTTATTCGAAAGAGGAACTTGTGCCGTGTTCCGCGTGGCGTTTCCGCAAGATATACGAAGACATAAAGTTTGCTTAGGAATTCGTAAGTCGATACCGAACCTTTGAGTAACTAGCCTAATATACCAACCATAGATCAGCCTAAGCATACACGAACGATCTCGTTCCTAGACTTGTTGGTTGAAATCTGCCATCAGATATACTAGTACCACTTCGTCCTCTCCGAGCCCATGGAGCTATTGGGCGAGACAACAATACGAAATCACGACTGGCTTGTCCGATGGATGGGCAAACGGACGAGGATTCAGTCGACGTCTTGACTGACATCGAGCTCCTCTGCCTCTTGCCTGGCAGATTTCAGTCTAATTGGTAAGGCAATTTATGGGGATTACCAAAAAAAAAAAAAAAAAAGAATAATGGGGTTCTCTTGCGGCTCTACTATATTGACGAGATGGCGATTGGTAGCAATAGCTTTACGAGCCATGTACATGGGATGAATTGATTTACTGAGATAGCCTGGATACGTCGTGGGCGGAATGAATGTGTATGATGATTTATCAGACTGATTTACGAAAAGCTTAAGAATAAAATAACCATTGTACAGGCATTCTCGAAAGGGAAGTGATTGGAAGAGTGGCGTAACGCGCGGAAGAGAGCGAAGGGGTAACTTCAAGGATAATTTGAAGCAGGAAAAGAGCCTTACCGTGTCAAATGCATAAAAACGAAAGGAAGCGAAGAAGTAAATTACCAAATGAGTAGATAAATGACTCAATATTCTTTCCGTAATTGTTAAAAGGTGATAGCTGACGGCTGACGGCTCCTTTGCTAGGACTCAAATCGAGACGAGGGCTAGAAGAGAAAGTGAAATGTGATCGAGTCTTGATTCCTGCCATTCGACCTGCTGTTCCGCTATTCTAATCCCACAAGATGGTCCTCTCCGGAATGTTTAGCACGGGTTGTACGAGCATGCCCTTCCTATTATTTCTTCAGCGAGAACCGTAGATGATTGGAAAAGCGATCACAACTCCTCCTTGGAAAACGGTCCCACCGGAATAATTGGTGAATGGGCATCCAACCCCTCGTTTCAAATAACGGGTAGTGGGCTTGGATAGTCAGGGGGGCCGTAGAGTGCCCCCACCTCCTGCTGAACATCAAGCCACTGTCGCAGGACAATCTGGGGAGGTATGCACCTCGAGAACTGACCAGCCGAACCGCGATGGCTCGCTCCCGCCTCCTCCTGACCCTCTTCTCCACGCCGCAGTCAAGATTCCTTCCTGTGTGAATTTGAAATTCCAAAGGTACACGGCGCAGCTGGAGCTGAACCCGCACGAAACGAGCTATCGGACTTCCGAACTCTTCCAAGTACCCTCCCCCTGCTGTCGATCTGTTTGCGGCTCCTCGTCCTGTCCCTAATCCTCCCTCGTTTCTTCCTTCTACACCTTATCTATCGATATTAGAGCCTAGGTCGTCTTAATTGATCTGCACTTAGCTCCTGGTTATTCTCTCTTTTTCTTGAAACAGCAGCACTGCATGCTGTCGCCACGAGCCGAAGCTTAATATAATGCGTATTCCATCTTTTGTATATGCTGCAGCATGTCTGTCAATATCGATCCTACCTACAGTTACAGCATTTTATCCAATCACGCCAGATTATGGGAGGGGCGATAGCACGAAGTCGCAACGTCGAGACCCGCGAACGTTCGCCAGCAATGCACTCACGACGAATAATAGGAAGCGCATAACACTGCCATTGCGCAAAGTTCCGCTTCGAAGAGATAATATATACAATATCCTGAACTCGAATAATCCCACGCAAGAAAATAGCGTGGCGATTGATCAGGATGGAACTGACATGTCCTACATGGTGGCGGTCAAGTTTGGGGAGTCACAGGAAGAATATCATTTGCTGCTTGATTCTGCAGCGAGTAATACGTGGGTAATGAGCGAGTCCTGTATGACAGAGGCTTGTAAAACGCACAATTTGTTTGGGAACGGCGATTCTTCGAGTCTCAAGGTACAAATTCCTGCCTCCGTAATACCGTCTTGAAAATGCTGACAATCGATTTCTAGACTGAAGACACAAAATTCTCTATTACGTACGGTACAGGGTCCGTCTCTGGTACTATCGGCACCGATACTATTCATATCTCTACCATGTCCCCAACTTTGACCTTCGGTCTTGCCACCAACGTTTCCTCCGAGTTCTCGTCGTATCCTATGGATGGTATACTTGGTATTGGACGGGGCGACAACACTGATGGCACCATTGAATCCCCTACAATTATGGATGTACTATCTACGTCGGGCTCAATCAAGAGCAAGCTATACGCCATCCATCTCAGCCGTTCAAAAGACGGCTTGAATGATGGAGAACTCAATCTGGGGGAAATAAATAAAGACCGCTTCAACGGCGAACTGAACTACGTCCCAACGATTCCAAACGATACCGGTTTCTGGGAAGTCGGAATCGATGATATAGGAGTCGACGGCACTATGACTGGAATCAATGACCGAACAGCGATTCTAGATTCCGGAACGAGCTTCATCCTCATGCCTGAAGGTGACGCCGTATCCGTACACGAGCTGATACCGGGATATACGCAATCTGGAGAGACATTTACTGTGCCCTGCTCCACGACTAAAGTTGTGCAGATTGCTTTCGGAGGACAGCGATACAATATCTCAACAGCCGACTACATTGGCGGGGAGCTCGGGAATGGCAAATGCAAAAGCAATATCATCGGCCGCCAAACGTTTGGAGAGAAGGAATGGCTCGTCGGTGATGTCTTCCTCAAAAATGTCTACTCCGTCTTCGACTTCGATAACTCGCAGGTTGGCTTCGGTGTCAAGGGAAGCGGAAAGCAGCAGAGCGCCTCGAGCATCTCGTCTAGTGCCTCCGCGACTGCTACCCCGATAGGTGAGCAATCCTCACCTATTCCTACCTTCGTTCCGACGTCTGCGGGAGAAGCAGCGTCTAACTCGCTACCAATAGGAGGTTCCCCGACAGCAAATCCCACCTCGCCGTCTCCGGCTCCGGCGAATCCCACCGCACAGGCACAGCAACCAGGCAGACCTCAGCAATCCCAAGAGGGCGGCGTAGGCCGAACATCATCGCCTTTTGCATTCACTTTAGCGCTTGGCCTGATGGCTGTTTTCGTATAATGTACACAGTCCCCCGGCGCCTTCAATTAGTTCATTCATCTACTTGTATTGGATACGACTTCCACTTACCATTCTCTGCGGGTGTATCTGGAAAGGAGCTGGATTGCATGACTATTGATTAGTACACGCTGTATTCCGCATAGCTAGACATATAGCACTAGGGCGTTCGTTTCCTTTCTTCGCATTTCTGTAGCGAATTTTCTTCATCTTATCGCATGGAGTGTATAGCTGGCTAGCATCGAGCACGCAGTATTTAGTGCAGGATAGGTAGAAGGACGTAGTGTAATGAATACAAAATAACACCCTGCTACTAGAATGATCTTCTTCATATCTGACGAATGGCCGAAGAGAAATTGACATATTCCCTTAGGCACGCCACATACACCCAAGCTCAACTTCAGCAACGAACCACCGTTTCACCTCGCCCCAGCCAGCAACTAACACGATTGTAGAAACGGGCCCGAGCACACAGATACCTTGCCACAGCACACAGTCCGTGCTTGCATAACACATACACACCGCTCCATTCCTACCGCAACTCTATATCCAAAAGTGAGGCGAGCCAGCACATCCGCCCCCGTCTCCCAGCCGCTCCGAGTCTCGCAGGGTGAATCGAATTGCATCGCGTTTCTAGGCCAAAGCCTCGCTAGCTAGAAACCCGGACAGGTCCGGAAGTCGGGACAAAGCTGCCGAAATGTGGGTCGGCCGGTTTTTGCAGATCAGAAACGAGGCATAACGGTGTGTGTACGTATCTATGCATACATGCGCGTATAGGGATATATATATTTTCATGGTAGATATGTACGGGAATATTAAGTTAAAGGATTGGGGAGAAAAGTATGTATGTGCTGGGGGAATTCGGGATGAAAATTATGGGGTTTATGGGGGGCCTGGCTGGTCTTGAGTATGGTTTCGAGGTGATGTGTACATATATAGTGGTATGGATAGCCCGCCTAATGGATGGATCTCAAGAGATGCTAGTTTAAAGCCTTATTCGGGCCGTCGATGACGCGAGATACCAATGACGACCGCCGGCGAGGCGTATGCAGAGCACTTATCTAGACCTCCACCATCTCGCTAGCCCCGCTCTTGCTCTACAGACTCTGTCTCAAAACGACACCAATCAATCAATCAACACGCGCATTTCAAGTATCACTCACCACCTAAGTTTGCATAGCAAAGGCAGAGGCAAACCCAATATGAAGGACAAAGAGTTATTACACTTCAGATAGATGTGCAGGACTACAAATCATTCAGCCATCAAAAGGAAAGCTGAAAAGGAAAAAAAGCAAAGAAACAAAGATTACGAAAAAAAAAAGGGGAGGACGAAGATATAATTGGGGGGAGGGGAGGGGGGGAGGAAGGACGGGGGGGATATTCTCGATATTGTGATTTCGCTGACCTAGAAAAACCCAAAACCCAACCAAGACATTTGCCTTTGCAGATAAAAGGGAACCAAAGAGGTGTTAGATAGGTAGATGATGGGCTTTGTAAGAGCACAATCAAAAATGACAATGAGAAACACACGCCTAGACTGATATACGTCTCCCCGCCATGTACACCGGTAGCACAGCAAGCAAGCTTAACGTCTAGAGAATGTCCCTGCCATTGCTGAATCCGATAGCTGCTCAATGTCGGCCACGCTGAGAAACCCCATCATGAACTACCCCAAGATGATTGTGCTCAAATATCCAGCGCAGAACGCCTCGTAGGTGCCGTGAAAAAGGCTCTAACTAGCCAGTTACGTGGACTCGCCTTCCACTATGCCCACCATTCACATTGTGCCGATCGAAAGGACTACCATTGAACGCGAGAACCGCCACAGCAGTGTCGTAGCCCACAATAATTATCACGTGGCTGTGTACGGCTCAATACCAGAGCAGAGACAATTCGTTTACAAGATAAGACACTTTGGCTTGTGCTTTTTGCCCGAGGCCCTCGTGGTCAGGGCAGCTCGGGTGGCATGCTCGAATACCTCCCGCACGCCCTCGTTCGTCTTTGCGGAGCACTCGAGGTACTTCAATGCACCAATCTTCTTTCGGACATCTTCAGCCTGGTAGTGGTGTTAGCACTCAGCTGGCTGGCCTTATCGGGGACGGGTACTGACCTGTTCGGGAGTGACGGGCTTTTGTGAGGTCTTGTGTAGTTCCTCAATGGTCTTCTGGTCGTATCGGAGATCCTTCTTGCAGCCAACGAGGATGATAGGCAAGCCCTGGCAGAAGTGCAGGACCTCGGAGATCCACTATATCGAAATGTCAACATGCGCGCCGCTTTGTTAGAGGGTCTGGATCGTGCCTACCTTTTCCTGAACGTTATCGAGGGAATCAGGTGAGTCGATAGCGAAGCAGATCAGGATGACGTGCGAATCGGGGTAGGAGAGAGGTCGGAGACGGTCGTAATCTTCCTGACCCGCAGTATCCCATAGGGCAAGCTCAACGTGTTTGCCATCGACCTCGACGTCGGCAACGTAGTTCTCGAAGACTGTGGGGACGTAGACCTAGAACGAGGGAGATGTCAGTTCAAGTGCTGCAAAGCGTCGATGGGCGAGGACGGGGCGATGGAGACGGTTGCTAGGCAGGCTGACGCAACCCAGGGACCAAAGGAGGCGGGGCGGCGGCTAGAGACTAACCTCAGGGAAGGTGCCCTTGGAGAAGACGCTGCGTAGGGGAGCTGTTAGCGGTGTCCACGACGGAGAAGGGGCTTGCTGTGGGCGACGGGACAGCTGGGGCAGCACTTACATGAGCAGACAGGTCTTCCCACAGGCGCCGTCGCCGACAATGACGAGCTTTCGACGAATCTCCGCCATGCTGGTGGTCTAGGGGCGTGTGATGGAGGTAGTCGGGGGTGAGTCTGGGTGCTGCGGAGACGGAGAAGAGTCGACGGGTGAGATGGGTAGAAGGAAGTGGTTGAAGTAGGTGGTCGTGAGGACTCTTGAGGGAGCAGCTAGGCAGGAACTGCAGCAGCAGGGGCGCACTGACCAGCAGGAGGCTTCTCGCTGCGGCTGTGTCTGTGTTTGCCCAGGCGGCGCACGGTTTGCGAGTGGCTGGTGCAAGCAGATTAGTACGGAGCCGTCTGTGGAGGCAGAAGAGGATGAATAGGGCAGCGGGACGCAGAGGCAGAGGCAGCGGCAGAGGCAGCGGCAGAGGCAGAGGTAGAGGTAGAAGGGACGGGACAAAGATTGATGATGGCAGCAGGGTTGTGTTGCGGGCGTGTGTGAAGGCGACGAGCCAGGCTAGGCAGAGGCAGAGGCAGAGGCAGCGCGGACGCTCTTCGCGGCTTTAGCGCATCAACAAGACAGACACAAGACACAGGACACAGGACGGGGACGGGGACGGGCTCGCTCTCTGCTGGCTGTGCTGATAGCTGGCCATGCACCGATAAAGCCACGCCGCTTCCCCCCCCCTCTCTGCCTCCGCGCGCCGACTGGCCCTCTCCCTTATCCCTTTCACCGTGTTTCCTCCCAGTCAGTCAGAACTCCGTCCCATAGTGGTGAATGCGCCAGCTCGATCCGGCAGTGCAGTATCTCCCGGCCCCCCCTCCCCCCCGGTGTTGCTGGCTGGCAGCAGGCCGCGCAGAATCCGGGGTTGGCCCATACCATACCTACAGCACTATAGCCTATCTTCGCCACGGCAACAGGAGCGAGTGGCGCGTCATTGCCCACGACAACGGACAACGGCCGTGAAAGCAAGAATTGTTTCAGCACTGGCTTTGAGATGCCTGCCATTCGCCCGCCGTGGTCCACCCCAAGCTTCTGCCGCAGACTGACAGGCAAGGTGACGGACCCGCCTCGAACGATCAACAGCCATGATTGATACGATTGATGTTCATGCTCACTACTTCTGCTGCTACTGCTGCTACCGCTACTAGGCACCAGAGGCAAACCTCAGCTGTGCATGGTCCTGCTCCGCTTGATGACTGCCCCCAATTCCTTGTCCGCGCCTCCTGTCGGCGTCCAAGAGGTGTCGGGGAGCTCGTTGCAACCTGGGAAGCGCATTATTAGAAGACGTCCTCTCTGTTTCAGTGCTGTCTGTTTTCATTCAACTGTTCTCCGCGCTCTGCCCTGTGATTACCGTTCCACATGAGCATGGTCTCGCCTCGGATGCAGCCACCTCGCGGTTCCTCGCCTTGGCATGCCAACCCTCCTGACCCCTGCTTGCACGGGGTAGCCGCTAGAACTAGCTTGAGGGATGGGATTGTCACTATTGATTTATATCATATCGAGCTCCATCCGCGTTAGTCCCCGTCAACGCTGTCGTCCTGGTATCTTTCGTTACAGTCACGGCCTTGGGACCCGGAGCCTTGGCTTTCTTGCCGCTTACATTAAGCCCTACCACCCGAGCCCCCAAAGCCCGATCAAGCATGCAGGCCTGCCCTAAAGGGCGGAGGAACTGTGCAGCTCGAGTCCACATAGTGCGCTAGACTGAGTATGCATCAAAGAATAGTGCCGGCCACGACAGATTGATGCC
The DNA here is from genome assembly GCA_010094045.1 of Lojkania enalia. Classification (NCBI taxonomy): domain Eukaryota; kingdom Fungi; phylum Ascomycota; class Dothideomycetes; order Pleosporales; genus Lojkania; species Lojkania enalia. Next base: position 224,675 of record ML986642.1, read on the forward strand.
CGCAACCTGGATTACTTCATTGGGTCGGGCATCATCTTGAGGGACTAACCTTGGAATACAGTCAGTGTTAGCGGTAAAGGCGTCAATTGTTCGTGGACAGTCAGTCGTGTCGCATTGTAACTCCACCTTTGGGATCCCTTATCTAAGGAATATGTTGTGACAGTCCTTCCAACAGTCATTGTCGGCAAGCTATTCCTCCGGGTTTTCAGGCCCTCTGCCCAACAGTCCCTGAGTGCCAACGAGTTGCGCCACTCTCTGCTGATATGGAGTCATATTCAGTTGGACTCTGACCTAGTTTGATAGGCTAGGTGAACTGCTACTACTAGTAGGCACTTTTATTTGACTCGAAATAATCGACGAATTATCACACAGGCATAGGGCGTGCACCTATTTCATTTCTTCTTCGAATACAGGGCGGAAATGGCTTCGATCATCGGCATACTCTTGTACGCCCACTTTGTCAAATAACCAAGCAGGGAATCAACTGTTCTCAATATTGCACCAAACGTACCATAGTAGCATGTCCCGTTATAATTCCATTTGGTAACCAAAGATCCTATATGAAGTTGAAGAACGTATTAGCCATGTCGACAGCCGTCAATTGATGCGCCTCTTGCAGAACCTAGTCAGTGTTCATTGACAACCGAGGCGTTTCTTCAGTTCGACCAAGGCACGGCAAGTCTTCCAGCGAAAATCACACTTGCGACTTTGTTTTATGTCCACGCTTCCGCCAGAGATCACGAGATCACGTGCTGCTGCGGACTTGGAGTGGCGGGGCAGTTCCAAGGCTGGATGGCAAGCTCGCGCTCGGACCCCTGGTTGACGTTGTACGCAGCGGATTTAGGCACCATATAGCGGAGCTCACTCACTCACTCACTCACTCACTGAAGAGCACGGCTCTACCCACACTCCCTACCTCTACCTATATTCCTCCGGGCACCGAAAGATCAAAACAAATCGCCCGTACTATCCGCCTAGACACAGCCAACTAATAGTCTTTTTAGCATGGCTGACCAAGACTCAACGATGTCGGACGCCGACAAGGTGCGCGACACCCTCGAGAGTATTTCTAATACAACTCGCCATTGCTGACACCATGCATAGATTCGGGCAAAGCGTCTTGCAAAGCTCGGCGGCGGGCAACAAGCCGCAAGTGCTACGCCTCGTACATCCACACCTCCAGCAGCATCCCCTTCCAGCTCGACTCCGAAGCCGGACGAGACTCAACCGACGCCAGCAGGACCAGAGGCGCCGGCACAATCACAAACTCCCGAGTCGTCGAACCAGAATCCATTCAGCCAGTTAGGGATGACTGAAGAAAAGAAACCAACGCCGCGAATAAATATCAAACCCAAGGCTGCCGCTCCTGCGGCCAATGTGACCGCCACCCCGAAGCCCGCTCCTCAGAATCAGGAGGGCAGTCTTGAAGCATGGGAAGACCGAACGATAAGCAACATCTTCCGAGTCACCTTAGATTTGAATAACACTCGTGATTCGCATGGACATCAGCTATACTTTCTATCTGGTGTCAAAGGAGATCTTGAAGAGGATGAGAGGCCTGCCCGGTTGACGGTAGACGTATTGGACCAGGCGATCCTAGAGTCTGCGTCAAACAAGGCATTCGGCAAGCCGTTAGAATATCTGCTAGCCTGCTGGAAGAGGGTGTCCAGGCTCTTCCGAGGGATGCACAACAGGAATGACCCCAAGTATGGCATTGTTAAGGAAGCCCGGCGGCTGTGCTTCAGTTACTGCATTTTTGCAGCTACCATCCCTGACATGTTCGGAGAAGAAACACCGATGGCTAACCCGTTGGCTGAATACCTCCTACTAGAGCCTGAGAATGATAACGGTATTTGCCATGACTTCTTGAGTGAAGCTGTCTCGCGCTTTGACGACGATGAAAGCGTTAAAGAAGTCCTTGTTGGCGCCATGGAACAGCTGAGCCAACAACTCTCCAAGCTATCGATGAATGACGATTACAAACCGTACATTCTGGCTCTGCGCAACTTTGTACGATACCAGCCACTAGTAGTTGCTCTCGCCCATTCGCCGACATTCCTTCCATCTGGGGTAGAAGCTCGGCACATAGAGAGCAGGACGTTCCTCGGGCCATTTTTCCGCCTGTCGCCCATGCAAGGCGAAGTTGCTCTGAATTATTTCTCTAGTCCTATGACTCGAGATAAGAACTACATTGGGAACTCACAAAATGCTCTTCGTATGACCCTTCAGACCCATCAAGACGAACTGTTCGACGTCACGAACTGTTTCATCAAGACGAAGGACTCACGCGAGAAGATACTGGACTGGTTCGCATTCACTGTAAACGCAAACCACAAGAGAAGAGCCCTACAAGTCGATCCAAAAAAGGTCTCTTCCGATGGGTTCATGGTGAACATCACCATCATCCTTGACCGTCTCTGTGACCCTTTTATGGATGCTACCTTCTCAAAAATTGACCGCATTGATATCGATTATTTGCGCCGACATCCTCGGGTCAAGATCGAGGATGAGACCAAAATAAATGCGGATCAACAGGCTTCGGACGAGTTCTACGACCTCAAAGTTGAAGGAACGAACAACTTCATAACTGAAATATTTTTCTTAACAGTGGCAGCTCACCATTATGGCACCGAGGCCGCTAATACAAAACTGTCACAGTTACAAAAAGACGTCAAGTGGTTAGAGAAGCAACTACAAAAGATGGAAGTTGAACGCCACAAGTTCACGCAAAATCCCGCACAGCTTGCTGTCTTCGAAGCTCATGTAAAAAAAATGAAGGATCAAATCGAGAGAGGCCACTGCACAATCATGGCAACTCAAGGGGTACTTTTGGACGATGTTTCACAAGCCCGGTCAATGCAGTTCATGCGATATGTTATTGTGTGGATGCTGAGGCTCGTGGCGCCCCGTGTAGACTTCCCTAAGAAACCCTTAGAATTACCTCTGCCAGAAGAACAACCTCTTGCATTTAAGTGTCTGCCAGAGTATTTCCTGGAAGACATCGTGGACAATTTCAAATTCATTACGAGGTTTATGCCACACATCATTACCTCGACTCAGTGCGAGGAACTAATGATCATATGCATAGTCTTCTTGCGGAGCTCCGAGTATATCAAAAACCCGTATCTGAAGGCCGGACTTGTCACTATCCTCTTTCACGGGGTCTGGCCTGTTCATGGCCGTTCGAGAGGAATCCTAGGAGATGTTCTCTTCGCTCATAAGTTTGCAACAAAGCACCTACTACATGCGTTGATGAAGTTTTACATAGAATGTGAGAGCACTGGCACGCACACTCAGTTTTACGATAAGTTCAATATACGCTACGAAATTTTCCAAGTAATCAAATGTATTTGGCCAAACCCGATTTACAGGGACAATCTCGGCACTGAAGCCCGGTACGTTATCAAATGTCGATTTCACCGACTGTTAACTAATTGAATATAGTGTAAACTTAGACTTCTTCGTTCAATTCGTTAATCTCCTGCTGAACGATGTGACATTCGTGTTAGATGAATCATTCACCGCATTCACACAAATCCATGATCTTTCAAAGCTTCTCAAGAATCCACCTGATACCATGGATGCTAATGCACGAACAGAGAATGAGGAAAAGCTCTCGGCCGCTCAGGGTAGAGCCAAGAGCTATATGCAACTTACGAACGAAACTGTTGAGATGCTGAGGCTCTTCACAGAGGCTCTAAGTGATTCATTTACTAAGCCAGAAGTTGTCTCCCGGTTGGCGCACATGCTTGACTACAACCTTGATGCGCTTGTTGGCCCGAAGAAGACCAATCTCAAAATTGAGAACCCAGAGGAGTACGGCTGGAATCCCAGGACCATGCTTGCGGAGATATCCGAGGTTTATCTGAACTTAAAAGATAAAGAGAGCTTTATCAAAGCTGTTGCTACTGATGGACGTTCCTATAAACCGGAAAACTTCACTGCCGCAATGACCATCTTGTCTCGATATACTCTCAAGTCTCCCGAACAGCTCCAGGAATGGAAAGAGCTTTCCACTCGGATCCAAATCGCCAAAGAGGAGGCGGAACTCGAAGATCAAGATCTTGGAGAAATTCCTGACGAATTCACGGATCCAATTTTGGCGACCCTTATGGAAGATCCGGTCATGCTACCAACTTCTAAGAACATTGTCGACCGCAGCACAATCCGAAGTCATCTCCTCAGCGACCCGCATGACCCTTTCAACCGTTCTGACTTGAAAATTGAGGACGTGGTCCCTGTCCCAGAACTAAAAGAACAGATCCGGGCATGGAAAGCCGGGAAGTTGGCTGAGAAGAGGGCCCAGAGGATGGCTGGTCTCAATAATGCAAATGTTGGTGAGCCAATGGACACCTCTTAATTGGGTGTAACCCGACGGGAACTACTAGAGGCAAAGGATGTGTGGCATTGCGATATCATGGTACTGTCCAGGAATTTGAACATGAATCTACATTGCAGGCGTTCCGGCGTCCTGTTTACATGCTCTAGACGGCGAACGGTATGGAGTCTTAGAACTTTGAGAGGTCTCGTGGGCGACTTAGGCATGTAGAGCGCAATCATAGAGGGACTAAAATAGGCAATCAATGGATATTTCCATCCGCTACCTTGGAGATTTGCTCCGGTCGCCCTTTCATGTTACCTTTGAAATCGATATTGATTACAATATATATAGTACAGAACGCAGATACTGCTTCACTCACTATTTCTTCGACGTATCCTCCTTCTCTCTTCGCCCAAAGATATATGCAAGACCGCCGCCTACTACGTTGACTGCGCAGAGAGCCAATGAAGCTCCCCGAACAGCCCCCCTTGCGGTGAGTTTATTTCTGAATTGCTAAGGGAAGTCAGAACCGTCTTGCAGAGATATAGATAAAGACGACAGAAAGTTCCGTTATACGTCAAGTCTGCATTGGAGGCCAACTTACTTGCTTTCTCCTCATAGCCAGCAGTGCGTATAATCCACTCCATGCAGCCGTAATGCCAGCAGCATCGGTTTTATAATCATTGAGATTCAGATAACTCGAAAACAATAACACCGGCGGGAAGACCATGGGAAGAGGCTGGAAAGGCCTCATATGTTGTGCTGTTATTAGAGTAGCGAGTAATGTAGGCGGAACGGAGTTTTCTGTATACAATAGGTGAATATAAAGCACGCAAGTGACATAGTGGTTGAAAGGTTGGTGACGAACCTCCCCATTGGCGCAGTGATTGGAGGACACCTTCTTTCGATGGATCGGCCATTTTCAGAAAGTTTGTGTTTGGGCGGATGGGACCGTTTCACCAAGCAATCAACAGAACGTGATAAATGCGGGCTAATATTGAAGTTGCAAAATGCAAGCAGTTTCCCAGAAGGTCTACTATGACGTTGGTCCGTGCGGACACTACTTTCTTGTTGCTGTGGCCTCGACCGTAATCACAAACCGAGAGACCCTTTCACGCCCCCCACCACTCTCTTGCCCACTACCGTCGCGATATCCCGATAATACTAATCCCGTCGCCACAATCCTTCTCCACTGGCCTCGCTCCTGCGCGCACCCAACAGACGACAGGCCACGTAAAGGCCAACCTAGCGTTTGCGCCCATCGCATCAACTATGTCTGCGAAGGCGAGCGGCGCGGACCCTCGACCGAACGGCGACGCCAAACATCGTCAACACCACGATGGCAGCGCCGGACGAGCCTATACTGTTGAACAAAAGGCCGCAGTATTAAAGATAAAGAGATGTTCCCCGACTGCCTTCTACGAGATCTTGGGGCTGGAGGAAGTCAAGACAACATGTTCGGAGGGCGAGATAAAGAAGGCATATAGGAAGTTGAGTCTATTAACGCATCCGGATAAAAACGGGTATGAGGGCGCCGATGAGGCGTTTAAGAGTACGGGCCCATTTTGTGATTCGATTGGGTCGTATGCGGATAGACACTGATTTGTGCTACAGTGGTATCAAGAGCCTTTCAAGTCCTCTCCGACCCGGACAAGAAAGCCAAATATGACCGCTTTGGCGGCGACCCTGACAATCGCTTCGCCGGCGCCTCATCCGCCGGCGCATCACCGTTCAGCAACTTCGCGCGCGCATCGGGTACACAGCGGCAAGGCCCCATGTGGGAAGAAGAGATATCACCGGAAGAGATGTTCAGACAGTTCTTCGGTGGAGGGATGGGCGGTGGGTTTGGAGGTCCCTTCGGTACGTTCCCGAGCCGGCCCCGGTACAAATGTGTATATTGCCGAAGAATGAAAACCGTATATTAATAAATCCCCCAGGAGGCGGTCTCTTCGACACTGGTCCTGGCTTCGTCTTCAACCTCGGCGGCGGCCCCGGGATCCGCGTTCATCAGTTCGGCGGTGGACGACCCCGACGACGTCCCGGCACCGCGCAACCCCCTGGCTCGGAACCACAACCTAGCATATCCAATGCCCTATCCTCGCTACTCCCGCTCCTATTCCTCTTCATCCTCCCGCTACTCTCGTCGATATTCTCTGGTCCGACCACGCCCCAAGGTCCTAGCGTGATCTTTGAAGGCCCAAAAGGACCTTACACGCAGCTACGGACGTCCCACCGCGTCAAAGTGCCCTACTGGGTCAATCCCGTCGAAGTGCAAGACTTCACTAAGAAGAAATGGCAGCGGCTGGACCAGGAGACGGAGACCAAGTACATCCACTCGCTCAACGTTGGCTGCGAGTATGAGAAGCGTGAGCAGCAGATCCTGGTCGAGAATGCGCGAGGCTGGTTCTCGGACGACGAGGTCAAGATGGAGCGCGCGAGGAACATGGAGATGCCCAAGTGCAAGAAGTTGCAGGAGATTACGAGACAATATGTTTTATGATTTTAGGTTAAGAGGTGGAGTGTGTGGGAGCGTTGATGTCCCTGAGCCTTTTTCCTTTTTTTTTTGTCTTCTTGTAATACTCTTGTGAAGCGGAGACGTGGGGGTTTGGGCATGGCATGGGGAAACCCCCCCTTTCTTTCTTGTATAGGATTGGATAGATATCATGTCGTCATGTCATGGCGCGTATAGGCGTTAGAAAGCCAAGAAAGCATTATGAATGCAGCTTAGTTTTGCTATCAAGACTTGCGGCGTGTTGTGCTTGTTCTTGTATTAGGTGTCACGTATTGTTTTTCCTGCGCTGGGTTTTGGTGATAATTTTTTTTTTTTTATGTAGGTGTTCAGTAATGGGAGGTAAGTAGGGATTGGAGAGGTTTGTGGCACGGGACTCCTGCGTTGACTGCGTTCTTCTCTCTTTTTTTTTTTTTTTTTTTTTTAACACCTTTCAGCTTCTTTCTCCGATACATATCTACATCTCCAACCGTGGGTACCGTAGGTTTCTAGGACCGCGAGTTTTGAAAGGTATCGGAAGACTGCTCTTGTATTCCCGACTTTGTGGCTTGTGTGGGATTTGTGGACGATGTTTATTTGTTTATTGAAGTGAGGTTTTTTTTTTTTTTTTTTTTTGCAAATAGGGATATGGTATGCGTAAGGATGCTGTAGCGTTTAGGTTTTGGTTGTAGTTGGGTTGTGGGTTTTGGGATGGTAGTTTCGGGGGGTGGGTTATAGGTGGGAGATATGGTTTTCTTGTGAACGATAGGTGCGTCTTTGTTGGAGAGTCGTTTGAGTTCCGGGTTGCCTAGAGTAGAAGGTTAGGCTTTCCTGTGGAAGATAATAGGTGTGTAGTTGTTGGAGGTTTGTTCGAGTGTTGGATTGTATAGGGTAGAAACATAAGGTTTTTATTTTGGTGAGAGACACTAAGAGGGTATTTGTTGGACTGTATAACGAGGTATTGTATCCCCAGCGCTCTAAGATAATATACGTTGGCTCTAAGTATTTATTAGAGATGTTATACTCAAGTGTCAGATATTAAACCGGTGTAAGATGGGCTACAGAGGCGGCATCCGGTGAATAGAACAGTGATGGACATGCCTGGTTATATATATTCCCGAAATGTGCTTTCACTTGAGTGTCATCAGGTAGTGCCTCCTACAAGGGCTTCTGTTAGTGAAACCTTAGATATTAAAGAGCCGTGGGGCGAGTCACGGAGAAGGTATAGTAAAGTATCTGTTAATTGGAGAGTGGCATACCTGCCTAGGCATAGGTATGCAAAGACGCTGCCTCCTCGCTAGCTTAGGCTACCTCCGTGTAGAAAATTCAACGAATACAACATACACGAAATGGCACTCACCACAAGAACCAGGCCAGCAACTATGGACAGTACCCTAAAACCACACAGTATGAAGTAAGTTGAATACTTTACGATAAGCTAGGATGGCTCTACTAGCAACTGTCGATACCGTGTATCTGCGCGCGAAAATTTTGAAGGATAGGTAGTTGTCGAAGTGGGACCAGACCATATCAAGTACACGGTTCGCAAATCCTCCCTCGCCCACTACTCAAAATATTTTCAAATGGCCTTCGATAAACTTTGGAAAGATGCAGAGGACAAGGTGATAACACTCGAGGATGTTGAAGCCGGCATCTCCAGCATCTTCATCGACTAGGTTTATACTCAGAAGCCTCCACAAACGAATAGAGCCTATATCGAGGCCGCTAGCGACATAAATATGACCGGAGAACCCAATCGCCAGCATACTGCTGCAAACATAGTACGGGTCAAGGCGTGCATCTTGGGCGATCGCCTTCTAGCTCCCGGTTTTCGACGCGCAACCAACAACCAGTTCGCAGATAAAATGCTCGCCAACCAATTCCTCCCTACGCACGAGATAGTTACATTGGCCTATGATAAGTTTCGTAAAGACTACCCTATATTAAAGCTTCTAGTTGATTGCCATTGCAAGTTCTGGGACCGATTTTGATTCCTGACGAGGAAGTGAAGCTTCTGGTTGAATGTCCCTACGAGTTCTGAGTTCCAATTGCGACGCGCTATATGCACCTTAAGAGTAGTGGGGACAAGGAAGAGCAACTATTTTTTACACCTATATTACGAGTATATTTCGCCGAAGGAGAATGAGAGATTTAAGAAAGAGCTTGGAAAGGTGTACGAGGTCTATGGTCTGAGGAGAAAGAATGAAGACATGGGGTTTGGGCTGCTTGACTAGTTAGTGACTTGATTAATGGCGTCTGATTTAACTGAATATTTGATAAGTTTAGAGATATGCTCTAGCCACGTAACGCCCTAAATTCGATGCCGCCAACTCGACACCCAGGCTCACACTTCTACACTCTTTTAATATTATTACTCCAAAATATCCTCCTATTCATCAGACGCAGTCTTTGGGACAAACTCCAATCGTCTCTGTATCCAACTTGTCCTTTTGCCTGCGTTGCTACACACTTCTCCACTTCTTCTAGTGCGTGTTCATATTTAGACGATGTGTAAATCAATATGAAGAGAAGATAGTTCGAAAGAATTTTAGACTAGAGGAAGATGACGTATTTGTCGAAAGGGCGAGAGATCAAGAGATCTATTAGATTTCAAAGTTATGTCTTTAGGGGCCACTTCCTTATACAAACATTTCGGCAACCTGTCGACAACTATTTCATTATAGAGCATATCGAGCGGTTGGCTTTCTATGAAACAATCATATATGTATTTAACGGCTTGCCCTCGGATTGCCCCATTCTTGGTCCTCTTGTCCACACACACACTGTTTGCTCTAAGAGGATCTTGATACTTATGAGGAGAAAGAACTTCGGGCTCATTTCCCGCATGAATTCTTGATGCGGGTTATAATTGCGTATGACAAGGCAAAGATTTTCCTAAGGGAAAAGAAGGAATGCTTTTGCCATGAACATGCTTCGGAAGCGGGAAAGGCAAAATGTCCCAAGGCTGCAGTAATACCTGGACGTTAGAACCCAGCTACTGTCTACCCTTGCGGATGGTAGCTTTGCTGAAACGGCATGAACTAGGGAAGTTAGCGTAGGGCTGGACTGTAGTGCAGAATATCGATGTAGCTTCTTTGCTAGGTAAAATCACACCTGCCGTAACTGGACAGAAATTCATCATGGTTATTGTGACACATCCTTCTTTTGGTTAGTGATGGAAAAGTAAATAAAGTATAGTCTATTATCTCCTGAAGTTCTATCGCCCAATATATAATTGAAGATACTGTTATTTCCCCCTGAAATTCGCCAAAGGCGTATTGCATGATAGTCACAATCACAATGGTACTTGACCTTTTCCAATTCCATATTTTCTTTTGATTTATTGATACATTATTGAAGCAAACATACCATTTACACTCTATTGTCTTCAAGAATTTTAGTGTGCATAAACGAAGCCGCCAATATTGATATCACACTTTCGCTTTCGGCAACTGTGGGCAACTAAACCTCCAATGGGAACTGTGCAAGTCCCAGCGCACTATAACCCCTAAGGCCCTATGGTTTTATGTATACCAGCCCACGACGTCTAATAGACCACTATAAACTTTTGAGTCTGCAGTGAGACTTTTAGGTTCTTCACTACGTCTAAGCCTCGCTATTCCGCAATGGTGGATTAAGAATAATTGTCCTATATACCGCAAATCAAACATCTCTCCATTCAAGCCGCTGCTACACCTGCAAATATGGGTTTAGCGAAAACTCCATAAATTTGTCTCAAATCAGCAATTCCAAGCGTCACCCCTTCCGCCTTTGATATCCCTAGTTTCACGTCGACATCTAACCCTAGCTCTCCTACCGGTGCGAACCTAATCTCCGTAGTCATATCGCCTGGCGGCTAGGGCCAGATGCATAGAATTATCAATACAGATCTGAGTATTTGTGATAATGGGTTGAAAAGAATGGGCTTGGATAGCGGGAAGACAATTAAACTAGACTGGGTGTAAATGTGCTATTTCCCAACCTACCAAGGTTATTACTTTGAAGGCAAAACAAGATACCCAAATATCACGAAGCAATATATCTGGGAACCATGCATAAAAAGGTATACAGAACCTGCGCGGGCTGTAGCCTTGACACTGCCGTGCGAGCCTTCCGGAATTCTAGGCATGGAGGACATGCTTGAGGAGAGGTTTTTGGAAGGAAATAGTAGACGGGGATGGGCTGTGAATCAGCACAAACAATGCAAAGCATGCATATTCAAGCGATGACTATGAAGATAAGGATTAATGAGAAATTGTCTCGGCTAATTTCACAAGACCCATGATTCATAGCCTTTCTCTAAGTGCTGACCGACAACCACTACTACCATGCGACTACAGAACCACCAATCATAACTCCAGCGCCTTTGCTGGAGGAGGATATTCAATAAGTATTGCTCGTCCACTTTATCAACTCTGATTCCAGCTCCTACATGTTTCTTGGTACCTTAACTAGTTCCCGATACCGCAAGCTTCATCAAATGGTCCATGAAGGTCTGTAAGCTGACGTCGTCGGTGAAGATAGTCTGCGCAGTCTGAGTCACGCCACCATAAGAACTTGTCGTATGAGTGGTTGACGGGTTCAGCTTGGAGAGTAAGAAACGAGCCTGCGAACCCCCAGCATCACAAACGATGAAACGCGGAAGGGGGAACCGGTCTTGAATCAATTCCTTTGCATCTTCCTTGGGCGCCTCGAGCAAGGCCCGGAAGTTCTCATAACCTTCTTGTTCCTGATAACCAGCCTTCCGCCACTCTGCCATGGTCTCTCCGTGGAAGATGAGGATATGGAAGAAAGTATCTAGGAGAAGGATAGTCTCTGGCTGAATGGAAGTGGAGTCGAGGAGCACTGGTTGGCTACCCTCATGATCGAAACCGTAGCTATCCAACGTAGGTTGGATCATAATGAGGGAATTGCTGACATCTTCATGGAATAGGACGTGTCGATAGAAAGCTGTCTCGTCAGGTGAGTTGTTAAAAACTTGAAGGAATTGTGAGCGGCGGAGATGGAACATGAATTGCGGATATAGAGTGAAGTTCTTTTCGAGTCTAAATACGATTAGTGAATACAACTATTCAACTTCACGAAGCGGACGAACCTGAAGGATGATGGATCGTCCTTCCTGTACTCTGCAAATCTCGAGCAAAGACGGATGAGCATACGATCGACCCATCGGAGAACATCTGGGCCATCATCAACGTCGGCCTTGAAAACTGCTATCCGCGACATAAGAACAGCTGCGGCTTCCTGATCGAATGATTGAGCGATCGCAGGGTCGCCTGAAGGGCCACTAAGGTTTCGAGCGACGGTCGTGACTGCGAAGGAGTTAAGTCAATATCATGTTCTGAGCGTTCAAAGCAAAAGGAACTCACCCCTTAGATGATATTGACCAGCAGAATGCTGGTAATATGTGAGAAACTGCATCATTCCCTTCTGAGGCCCTTGCTGTAGCTGGTTCGGACCCCCTTGGCTAGCGATCTCAAAGTAAATACCATAACTGGCCTCAGGATCAATGCCACACATCTTCCACGAGCAGGTATTTCCGATACCGCATTCGGTCTCACCGACCGATGCGGACTTCTTGTTCATGGATACGGCGTGTCCGATCAAGCCAGTAACTTTTAGCTCTTTTGTCGTCAAGACTTCAAGAGAAGCATTGAAACCCATAAGGAGGTTGTCGTCAGCGTCCTTATTGAACACGCGGGCGAATGACTGCTTGTACATGGAAGATGTGAAGCTGTCCGTCAAGATCATGTGTCCACCAGTTGAGTTCGAGAGGCCCTTCATTTCGAGCAAACCAACTTGATCCAAACAACCGGCGAAGATATCAACTATGTGACCATTATGCGCAACGCGCTTAGCGAGATTGTCGTAGAACTAGAACTGTTAGCTCTATCCTGCACAATATGAATAGACATTTCATACTTTGAGAGCCTTCTTATAGTACTTGATGTTGTCCCTGTCAATATCGTGGTGCGATCTAATCGGCTCCCTGAGTTCGGGACCAACAACCATACCAGGACCCTCAGTCGCGGGGCCGCCGCAGAATAGCATGATTCGGCTGCCCATGTTAACGTACTGAGTCTCCAAGAGTCCAATGGCCACACTCAGGGCAACTCCAGTGCATCTTAAGGAACGTTTGTCATTCGCGACTGGCCAGGGATCCTTTTGCAGTTGTTCGAGAGCATTGGTGAGTTGAAATTCGCACTGCGACACAGGAAGCAGGAAACGCGCGCCGGCACCGGTAGGCACGGGAGGACGTCCAGGTTGCTGTTGCACATTAGGGCGTGGGCCCATTGTACCTAGGCCAAGCATTTCCTGCACTTGCTTGGAGGTGTAATCTTTGCTTCCGCGGAAGACGTAGGATTTAGCGCACTCGGTATATCCGAGCTCGTGAACCTGTGCCTGCATTTCATCAGCGGCTAATTTTGTATCTAACAGGATAGAAAATTTACCATGGTTCCAAAGGTGATTAGGCCCACCAGAGCATATGGCGGAAGCAAGCTCAAGCTCATGATGATCGAGTCCTTAAGCGCTTTCAAGCTATCCTCCTCCTGGCAAGTGTCCACTACAAATAGGAAGATGGGTGGAGAAGGGGCGGGCCTTCCTAATCGGTACTCAATGGTAGTACTATTGGGATGTAATTCTGGTGGAATGGCATCTTGTGAGATGTCCTTGTAGTGGGGTGGTAGAGCGTTCCGCTGAAGACAAAATGGGCATATCCAAAGTCGGGCTCGCGTATCGACTTGACTGAGTATATGTTAACCTCTTGTACACTCTGAAGCGTTGTAGATTGTATACCAGAACGGGTTGAGCACTGCCCTGCAAGGGGCCTTGCAAGCAACAGGCTCATACTGCAACAATGGAGTGTCCGTTTTCTCCTTCAATGGTGTGTATAAGACGCCGATAGGGACTGGAAAAAATTAGCAAATAAGGTTCCTAGGGTTAATATAAGCTTCTTACCAACGAGCCGCGATGCTTCCTGAGCAACTGTTAGCATTCCACCACATTAAGAAGCTGTTGGAGAGCATCTTACCATTCGCGAGCTTGGGAAAGTGTTCCAACTGAGGCGCACTCCATCTCTGTCCTCGATTTCACTCCACTGGTCCTTCAGCGACTCGTAATCCATCGTGGATGGTGATTAGGCGGGGGCCGTTGAATCGCTATGAAGGTGGGACCGCCCACAATTCGAAATGGCGGCACAGATGCCGGCGAGCCGTTGCGTGGTTAAAATTCTGGGTGGAGCAAGAGTGAAGGTGTGTAATACTGGGAGGATACGGCTGGCCGTCGGAGCAGGCTGCAATGAAAGCTCGAACTGGCAACGTTCCCAATATCTTGACGAGGTGGGTTCGCTGGGTGATAGAACTGTAATGCGGCCAGATTGGAGATTCAAGACCGCTAGTCCCGTTAAGGATTGGTGCGAGGCTAGGGTACCGGGGGTCCTGCAAAACGTCGCTCATTTCTCAATTTTCGTCTCTTCTTTTCTAACAACATCGCCAGCTACAAAAACACTACTTAACCACAGTCTCGAAGTACCCGTACCGAGACTGTTTTCGCGCTGCGCGTAGATTAGAACTGGCCCATGGCTGGGCGCCCGATCTGGAAAACCCGTCCCGGGTATTCTGATAGATTGGGAATCAGCAGAGGTCACATCTGATACAGTAAAGCACGAAGCACGGAATTTATTTCTTGAAAATACCATAGGAGCGGAATGGGTTCAAGCAGCCGGCTTATGACCCATGGAACTGTTCGGGAAGCGTTTGAGCTGGATAGATAGGACAACATTAAGTTCTGTTTCGAGTGCAGCTCGGGCTCGATATCTGGACAACTCCCGTCTGGCAGCTTGATTCCTAACACCTAGGTAGAACCCCTCACATCATCGAGTATAATCATGCATTGAGAACTAACATGCTTTGAGAACTAGAAACGATGTAGAGTAATCTCGCAAGGTCTTTATTCTTCAGATGCAATGCACTGTAGATGTTGGAAATATGAAATGATATTTACACAGCTGATAATTTCGCTGGAAAATGCTAACTGAAACTTTTGAAAGTCACATGCGTGTGGCAATTGCACCCCAGCAATGGTGCATATTTGTATAATACATTTGACCTACAATTCCATTATGCTCTCACGGGTAATGCCTTTCCCTGCGCATCCTGTCTTCTGGGTATACCCTTCTCTTCTCTGGTGGCTCCTCGGTGTACGTGGAGTTGTGGAGCTTCATCTTTGTAATCATTTCACGCAACTCCTTGACGCCGTCCTTCCGGAATTGTGTGACTTTCTTCACGTTCTTTGCCGTTATCTCGTTCATCTGTCTGTCTCTCGGTAGCCGCGCGAGCGATTTAGCAGTCATTGCGAAGCGCATATCTCTTGGTCCATCCACGAGCTCGAGTATGGCGGATTCTGCTTGGTCTTCCTTGAGCGGTTCAATGCGAAGCACCCGGGTATAGCCACCAGGCCGCTCGAGATAGCGTTCTTTTATAGGGCCAAAAAGTTTTGGTACGAGTCTCTCTGGGGTCTGCAACAATCAGTATGTAATCGCTACAGTTTGTTCTAACATGTCTTACGTAGAAAATCTGGTATGCTCTCCGCCTAGATGCTTCGGTGTCCTTCTTTGCAAGAGTAATTAACTTCTCTGCTAACCGCTGCGCCTCTTTCGCCTTGTGCCATGTCGTTGATATCGTTTCGTGCTTGAAGAGGGAGGTGACGAGATTTCGCAAGAGTGCTTGACGGTGGGAGGATGAACGACTTAGATGCCGGAATTGGAGACGTCCGCCAGCCATGGCGGCAATCAATTGGAGGGCGAGAGTACACCAAAGGAGAGCAATATATAGGCTGGGATGGGGTAGCTGGGGCTGGTGGTCGACGAAACGATCGGTGGTTCGGCGAAAGCTTCACTCGAGGCTCCACAGGCGCGGCGCCAAGAATACGCGCATCAATTAAAGGCACGTGACACTTATTAATCGTGTTTTGCATTTTACGCGTGTAGTAGGCGCGTCGACCCGTAACCATTTAAGATCTCCAGCCCCGCCGACTCTTGTACTCTATCCGCACACTACACGCGCAAGATACCCATATACCTTTAACTCCTTTTCTTGTCCAACATGTATGTCTTCAAGCGCGGTAAGTAATATTCTTTTGTCTCTTCAATTGCTATTCCAACCCTCCACTGGCTGCATATCGTC
The DNA here is from genome assembly GCA_010094045.1 of Lojkania enalia. Lineage (NCBI taxonomy): Eukaryota > Fungi > Ascomycota > Dothideomycetes > Pleosporales > Lojkania > Lojkania enalia. The sequence continues at coordinate 240,669 of ML986642.1, forward strand.
GCCCATGCTAATTGTCCGACGCTCAGATGGACGTAAAGAACGCGTGCAGTTCGACAAGATCACTGCCCGTGTATCCAGGCTGTGCTATGGCTTGGATCCGGAGCACGTCGATCCAGCTGCAATTACTATGAAAGTCATCTCCGGCGTATACCAGGGCGTCACAACGGTCGAGCTGGACAATCTGGTATGCCGTCACATTCTTGTATAGCCTCCACCAGGGATGTTAACCACGTGCAGGCCGCCGAAACAGCAGCATATATGACTGTTACACATCCAGACTATGCCATTCTAGCTGCGCGTATCGCCGTATCGAACCTCCACAAGCAGACAAAAAAGCAATTCTCCGCTGTAGTGCAAGACCTTTACAATTATGTAAACCCTAAGAACCAGAAACATCAGCCTATGGTCTCAAAGTCGCTTCATGATCTTGTTATGAAGCATTCCGACGAATTGAACTCAGCCATTGTATATGATCGCGACTTCAATTACCAGTTCTTTGGATTCAAAACTCTGGAGAGATCATACCTCCTCCGCATAAATGGCAAAGTTGCCGAACGGCCTCAGCACATGCTAATGCGTGTGGCAGTAGGCATTCACGGAGAGGATATTGAGAAGGCTATTGAGACATACGATTATATGTCGAACAAATTCTTCACACACGCGTCGCCAACCCTCTTCAACGCTGGAACACCTAGCCCACAAATGTCGTCTTGCTTCCTGATCGACATGAAGGAAGATAGCATTGAGGGTATCTATGACACACTCAAGACATGCGCGATGATCTCCAAAACTGCTGGTGGTATTGGCTTGAACGTTCACCGCATTCGCGCGACTGGTTCATATATTGGCGGGACTAACGGCACATCTAATGGTCTCATTCCGATGCTTCGAGTATATAACAACACTGCGAGATACGTTGATCAAGGTGGCAATAAACGCCCCGGCGCGTTTGCTATATACCTAGAACCCTGGCATGCGGACGTATTCGGGTTCCTTGACCTTCGAAAGAACCACGGCAAAGAAGAAGTTCGAGCCCGAGACCTCTTCTATGCTCTTTGGATCCCCGATTTGTTCATGAAACGCGTGCAAGAGAACGGTGAATGGACTCTATTTTGCCCCAACGAAGCATCTGGTCTTGCCGATGTTTACGGGGATGAGTTTGAGGAGCTATACCACCGCTATGAGGCCGAGGGACGCGGACGAGAGACCATCCGAGCCCAGAAGCTTTGGTATGCGATTCTAGAGGCCCAGACCGAGACCGGCAATCCTTTTATGCTCTACAAGGATGCTTGCAACCGCAAGAGCAATCAGAAAAACCTCGGAACCATCCGAAGCTCTAATCTCTGCACCGAGATCATCGAGTATACCGCACCTGATGAGGTTGCCGTCTGCAACCTGGCCTCCCTTGCACTGCCCGCCTTTGTTGATTATCACCGCGGCGAGTATGACTTCCAGAAGCTCCACGAGGTTGTCCAGGTCGTCACTCGTAATCTTAACAAAATCATTGACGTCAACCATTATCCTGTAGAAGAGGCTCGCCGTAGCAACTTCAGGCACAGGCCCATCGGCCTAGGTGTTCAAGGTCTTGCAGATGCTTTTCTCGCTCTGCGTATGCCTTTCGATTCCCCCGAAGCGAAGAAGCTCAACATTCAGATCTTCGAGACAATTTATCATGCTGCTCTCACTGCATCCTGTGAGATTGCTGCGGAACTCGGACCCTACGCCACTTACGAAGGCTCACCAGTATCTCAAGGCCTTCTGCAGTATGATCTATGGAATGTTACCCCAACTGATTTGTGGGACTGGGGTGCCCTGAAAGCTAAGATCGCTCAGCATGGTGTTCGCAACTCCTTGCTCGTTGCTCCCATGCCAACTGCCTCCACCTCCCAGATTCTTGGCAACAACGAATGTTTCGAGCCTTACACATCGAACATCTACTCCCGCCGTGTATTGGCTGGTGAGTTCCAGGTCGTAAACCCATGGCTGCTTAAGGATCTCGTCGACATGGGCTTGTGGTCAGACAATATGAAGAACCGTATCATTGCCGAAGGCGGCTCCATCCAAAGAATCCCCAACATTCCCGACGAAATCAAGGCTCTTTACAAGACCGTCTGGGAGATCTCGCAGCGAACCATTGTACAGATGGCTGCTGACCGCGGCGCCTTCATTGATCAGTCACAGTCCCTAAATATCCACATGAAGGAGCCCACGATGGGCAAGATCACTTCAATGCACTTTGCTGGCTGGAAGCTTGGTCTCAAGACCGGCATGTACTATCTTCGAACTATGGCCGCGTCTGCTCCTATCCAATTCACCGTAGATCAGGAGGCTCTCAAGGTAGCCGATACAAATGTTGCACGTGCCTTGGGAAGCAAAAAGCGAAGCGGGCCAGGTGCTAGTTATGCGAGCTCACCAGCTCCTTCTGCGGTCCCACGGCCAATGTATACGACTAAAACACCCAACGGTGCTGCCAATAGTGTCGCTCCTCCCAATGGTGTCCCTACGCCATCTGCCACGCCGCCTCCAGTCTCGGAGAACAAGCACACAATCACTGGTACAAAAGATGCTCTCTCATCTAAACCATTCACGGCGGACGTCGAGGAGGGCGATAGCCCAAAGCTTCTTAGCACCGCTCCTACCGGCAAGCCAGCCGAAGAGGAGGCCCTTCCTGAGCCAGTTGTCAAGCAAGAGGAAGACAAGGATGAATCACGAGAGGGCGACATCTATGCCGATGCTGTTCTTGCTTGCTCGATAGAGAACCCTGAAGCATGCTTGATGTGTAGCGGGTAGTCGGCTCGTAACTTCACACTGTGTACATGTAGACTCTAGAGATGGGAAGACAGGAAACTGCCTTGTATATCATTTCATTTCTTTTTTGTGTATGGCATCGGCGTTATAGAGATACTGGCTTTTGGGTATGGTGAGGAGGAAATGAGTTTATGAGGATGGTACCGTGGGATTTATCATTTTTGACGTATATCTGCCCCTAATAGCTGCAGCGAAATCGTATATTATACCCCATTTTGCTGATTCTACAAGTGCATAGTCGACTAGGGCTAATTGCCTTTTGCGTAGAATACTCAGGACATTAACAACCTCGGGCATTCCACATTTACCTATCCGTGCCCCTCTACCCGCAGAATTGCCCCGCATTAACATGAAACACGACCTCACGCCCTATGCACGCCTTGCGAACTACAGCCACTTCCACTTCGCCTAGATAAATCACGCCTGTGAAGCTTGCCATCCTAAGTTCGGCTCTTTCTCTAGCTACTCGCGGCACTCGGCGAGCAGTCAATAGTGCATCGGCACCAAAAGCACAAGAGGACCCCACATCCACATATATGCCAGCTCTACGGCCCCGATTCTCCGCTCCAATCTTCAAGCCCGCTTCACAACCACTGTATCGAGCAGCTCCAACATCACTCCACGTTGGACAATTGCAATTGAGAAGCATGGCATCGAGTTTAGCACCACTGCCAGAATGGCTTGTCATCGCGCCGGACCACGACGGCGCATTGCAGAAACGATTAGCTGTTAGGGAGGAGCATTTAGGCGGCTTGAAAAAGGACCCTGAGACCTTCTGGTTGTGGGGTGGTACGTGTATTTCCTCTACCATCTGCGTGAAGAGAGTGCTGATGGGACATAGGAGCCATGCTCGAGGAACCGATCAAGGAAGGTGAGCCGATGAAGTTCAAAGGGTCTGCGATGTTGGTTGGGGCGAAGACGAGGGAGGAGGTTGTTGAGCGGTTGAAGAATGATGTATATGTTAAGGGAGAGGTGTGGGATTGGGAGAAGGTGCAGATTATTCCTTTTAAGAGTGCGCTGAGGAAGCCGTTGTGAAGGATTATGTTCTACCATGTGATAGGAGAGTTCCAGTGATGGGATTCGAGTTGAGTATTGGGGACGTTGCAGGGATTTGAGGGTCACAGTGATTGGATGACATGAAGGAATATATAGTGCGGTATGTGTATATATGCATTTCTATGGGGCAAAAGCATTTGGCATTTGCGTGGGTTCCAATGAGTATCTCTCTAAATCATACCAAGTGAACGCCTCTGCTGTAATAATTGTACAGGATGACCCGATACTATCTTCATTCTCCTTTCCATTAAGTATCCCTTCAAGCGCACACCTAAGGCGCTTTTCTCTTGCCATGCACGGATCGATGCTTGTGTTCTGATCTGTTGTGGATTGGAATCCACAAGGCTACGCTCTGTGTCCAAGCCCTTCCTCGTGGCATTTAGCACTTCCAGATCTTTGTCGATGGGTCGGTCAGTCCTTTGATGTCTAATGGTTGAAAATCTCCAACAAAACTTCAATGTCGGATCTAGATTCAAAGGGAGATCCACAGACCTTCTTTGATCTGGGCTTGCCTCCTAGTGGGTCCTCGGGTGTGTGAAAATTTTGGATATCCCGAGACATTCACCTCCCATCAAGACTCTCAGCCTTGGTAGAAGCTGCATGCTCAAGCAAGCCTGAGATTGTCGTAATCTGATATCCCCTCCTCTTAATCTCGGGAATAACTTTCCTTAACATCGGCACCGTCCAACTCCTCCTATCATGACAAATAATAATAGCTCCCGGTTGTAACATGCTTAGAATATGCCTCGCATTAACTCTCCAATACGGAATATTAGGATCATGAGGATAAATATTCCCCAGAACGAGCCTATACTTCATTTTCCTCACCACCTCCCGCATCCTCATTGAAAAGAATCCAGATCCCGGCCGAAAAAAGCGTTGCGGATACCCAACCTTAGCATCGTCGTACGCTCGATTAATCATAGATTCTACGGCTCCGATCTGCTCTTCCAACTCAGCGTCGGACAAGGAGCGCGAAGGCTCATCGTGCATAGCGTGATTCCCCAACTCATTCCCCGCCTTCACCACATCGTTCAACACACCCTCCCGTCCCGCAACCTGGCCCCCAATAACGAAAAATGTAGCATGCGCATCCTGGTCTTTCAGAATCTCTACGATCTGCGCCGTGTATTCACTCGGTGCGTCATCGATGCTCAGTGCCACAATCTTTTCTGAAGTAGAGATGTGGAAAAGCACATCTGGCCAGCGGTACTGGAAGTACTTTATCAAGAGACTTGGAGGCTTGTAGATAATGTAGAAAGGTGAGAGGAAAGAGAGCAGGACGAATAGGAGGGTTAGCATGGTGAAGAGGCGGGAGCGACGGGCGCGTCGCCGCAGTTTGGAGGGTAGACGGCAGAGACAATAACTCGGTCGATACATGTGGGAAATTGTTATCGGAACGAAGCAGAAAACATCCTTGAATGGTGGAGTCCGGGGTGAGAGTGTTGTGAGAGTAGTTGATAGTCAGGTGTCAGCCACTCAGGGGAGGAGGTTAGCCAGATTGGGCGTTCCGGCTCGGCGGATTACTTTCGCTTGTTGACCTCTACGAAAGTTTCTGATTCCCTTCTCTATCGCTACAGGCTCGACGGAACTTACGACTCAGCTTTGGACACTCTCGAGTTAGGGCGATATTTTGTAGTTCAATAGTTCTTATATCGGCACGTCTGACTCTGTGCATTGATGTTCTAGCTGTAGAGTACTATGTCAAAATTCTAGCTCTAGAAACCCTGTGGACATGTCATGAACCATGACTGATTCATTCATCATGAATTGGCGCATAACATTTCATAGCTCGGAACCAATTTGTCACGCTTATACGAACTCACCAACTTCGCTATAAGCCCTCTAAGAATGTTCCAAGATCAACTGAGCGTTTAAATTGACCAGCTTGCCATCCTTTATGACTCTCCAGGTCTCATGGCGCTCAGACACACACCTCAACCTAAATAACTTAACAAATTTGTAATGATCAAGGATTGTTCGCATACTGTATTCTATTGAAACGACTATGAAGGTCTAGGTATCTTTCGTCATATAATCAAAAATATAATCAGTTGAAGAGAGATAATTGGATAATTCATATCCAACACATCATCGCTTCCACTGTTTCCATGCATCTATAAAGGATTTATTAGAAAGCCTTTCGCCTTCCGAATCGAGGCTCAGCCTAGGGTCGTCCACGGATCCTTCTCCTACCTTTCCCAGATCAACGAGGGGTATCATACTTGGACGTCCATGTGCGCACATGAACGGAAACACACACTTTGACAGCTTTTGGACAAGTTCCTTACACTCGGTAATACTTAGCTCATCATTGAACATGATTGCGGAACGACAAGCGCGGGAATTGATGAGATCGATTAAGCCTTGAGGGCAGCTGGACAATCGTCTTAGCCAGAGCGGGCATTTCTCATCCGTCTCAGAAGAAATCGGAGAACCTAAGTGGGATGGAAGAAGGGGAAGGGTGGATGCGTCAGCGTGTTTCCACAAAGTGGAGCGGAGAAAAGATATCAAGACTTTGGGATCCCCTTTGCACCGCTCTGATACACTCGGTGGTAGAGTTATAACTGATAGAAGGGGCTGAACCCTTCTGGTCTGTCTAGACATCGATTCTGGAGGCTTTGCTGGCATGACGTCGTAAAGGATGCCCCATACGGCAAATATCGCGGCATGGGTTACAAAGAGGTCGCCTTCTCTGGATGAGATGGAAAACTGCAGCGGTCTCTCGAGTATTGTGAAGTTCACGTATGATTGATGGCCAAGTCCCGAGCGGTATTGCGATTCGGCGTCTTTATTGGGTAACGGAGTGCAAAGCTCAGCGAGGAGAGCTTCAACGCGGATACGTTCATCTGCAGCGTGTTGATCTATTAAGACGAGTGTTTTATGACTTTTCTTGGGCTCTTGAGATACTCCGACTTGAGCGTCCATTTTCACAAGTATGAATTTCTTGTCCAGCTGTGAAACCACTGTAGCATCTGCTAAACCAGACTTCGATAGTTTATTACTTGAAGCTACCAATGACTCGTCGAATGCTTGCTCGACATGGACTCGTGGGCAGCCAACATGGTTCGAATATGCATTGTCATTTTGCTGTTCGTCTAAGGAAATTTGTTGAACGCCTTTCTCAGCGGGCTTGAAGATAGGATTGTCCCAAGAATCGAGTAGGCTAGTAAGCCACGGAGTATTAGCTTCACTCTTACCCCTAGAGTTTGGAAGACGCAAAGATTTATTGTGTTTCTGAAGTGTGCTTGGAGCAATCTGGATGGAGTGTTTAGGGCAGGGCCAGTCTGGTTTATGCGGCATGACACAGCCGGTACGTGCATTTAGAAGGAATTTATTTTTAGTGAATGGGTCTGTCCATTCGACGGTATTGTCATGTTCATCTTGATCCGATTTCTCCTTGTTCCCTTCAAGCAAATCTTGTGGCGCGTCTCTACCAGGACTAGCAAGGTTATCGAGTACTCCGGGCAGAATAGGTTCTACGTCCAATAATGCAGGAGACGATGAATCCTCGCATGCACAGTCAAGATTGGTGGCAGGAAAATATGGCTCTGCTGCAGTATTATCTCTCCTTCGCTTTCCAGACGTCCAGAGGTCGTCGTAAAAATCAAGTCTTCCGCTCTTGATTCGAGACCAATCAGTAAACGGTTGCTGATGCACTGTCTTAGAAACGTCGTTCGAAGCTGACCCTGCTTTGTATTTCATCTTCACCTTCTTTCGACCGAAATGGGAGGCTGCGGGACTAGATGGAGCCGATGTGGCTTCGGAGATTATTATTCTAGTTTCAACCCCAGGTCGTTCTACAGGAGAAGAACCGGGAGATAACCCTTCAAATTCGCTAGAAAATGTTGTCGCCGCGTTGGGTAGTTCTCTTCTCGGCCTCTTTTTGCGAGGTTGAAAGTGATGAGCAGCCAGCCACTGTGTGATCATAGCATTCAAAACGTCAACTACTGCTTGTAGGTTTGACTCTCTGTCGAAATATTCATCATCAGTCTCGTTGGTCTGCTCCTCATCTTTCAATGATATGCGCAAGTGGAACATTGGGTATCGATCGACACCTTTCCTGCCTCTCAATTGACGATTTGTGTAACCATCGCCTTTGAAGCGCTTGTCATGAAGTCGACGGGCCTTTTCCGCCTCATCAAACTCGACGTCGTCCTCGATGGTCCCAAAGCTAGAGAGACTAAATATCCGGTTGACTTCATCATATAGTTCATTGTGCCCTACTCCAGCGGACAGCGGTCGAATCCCAAAAGATATGAACTGCACACGCTTGGTGGGAGCCGGGTCAAGAGAGATGGCACCTTTTATTGATACTTGGGAGGTGGACGCAGATGCAGCGACCCATGAAGACCAGTCGTCAATAGTCACCAAGTTTGCTTGAGTCAATATGTTGAGCATAAGCCGGAGATCACCGGACCACAACTGAGGAGCGCCTGCAGGGGATGGCCTAGCTGAAGCATCTGGTGCTTGGCAGTTGATACTGATAATCGGTCTCGACGTAGCGTCCCGGATTCTCAAATGGACCGGTCGCCTCCAACTGAGCAGGAGGCCAGTGACCTCTCGTCTCAATGTATCCCACAAACGATCGGACTCGTTTCTCTGCTCCACTGCCACAGCCCTCTGCTTGACACGCACAGGGAGGTTGCCAAACAGATTCCGCACCGTCACCCTAGTACCGTGCTTATGGTAACTGATTCTTTGGTGTGGAAGCGCGGGCAGCTGCCTCTCTATCACTCTGGAGTGGTGATATGTCATTGAGTTGTGCGAACGATGTTCATGGTGGCGGGAGGTCACGGTCAAGAGGGACGTTGCGGCGAGCGACGCCAGAAACGTCCCGTTGCGGCCGAGGCATAGGTCTTGGGAGTGGAATTTGGATGTGCCTGTTGCATATTAGCATCTCCGCAAGTGTGCCGGCCACGGACTGGGGCCCTAACAATACAGCTTGCCCAAGCGCCCTGCTTCGCTGAATTCAAGCGGTGCTATGCCCAGCCCGTTGTCTTCCACGGAGCAACCGCCCCGGCCAAAGTCTACGGTGGCTTCGATCTTGCCCGCGCCCGCATCGAGAGCATTCTTGAGAAGCTCCAGGACGACTCCAGTGAGGGAGACAATAGCCGTCGACGACTTGATCTGGGCGACGACCTCCTCGGGCAGGGGCAATATCGAACCCTTTGGCGTGGTTCCCATTGCAGCTGCCCCTCCTGCTCCGCTTGTGCTATCTCAGTCGTCTTCGGGGGGGCTCATCCGCCTCTCTGAGGGAGTTTGGCGCCGCTGCCGGCCATTCTCGTTGCGGTTCGGGTTCGCGCAAGCTGTAATGCTGCTCCTGCGGCGGCGATCGACGGTGGCTGGGCGGTATTCTCGAAGCGGGCTGCTGAAGACGTGCATCATGGCGACTTGGCGCAGGCGCGGGCCGCAGGAGACCCTGGGAGAGCCCGGAAACAGCATAGGGCCATCCGTCGTCTCATCGTCCGCCCGCAACCTGCAATTCATCGCTCCCCAAGCCTCAAAGAGAACCAGGCGGCCTGCGAAACAGCGCGCTCTGCCAGTCCCGCCGCCGAGTTGTCGACGCTACCGCACTCTCCTCCGCGCGCTCGCTCCCTCTGCGCCGCCGCGACCGCTGTTCTGTCCCAGGCCTGCCAGCTCGTAGCCTCGTCATCGACCACTCTAGCCCACGTGGAGCGCCCCCGGCCCAGTCAATTACCCGCCCAGACTTCCGCCGGCCAGACGACACAGCCTCCATCTTCTTGCCTCTCCCCTCTGCCATTGAAGCCGAGCTCTAGCGTTGAACCGGAATGGCCACCGCCGAAGCCGCGTCGAGACCCCATGGTACGTCCCCCCAAGCTTAGAGCTCGAGCCTATTAGATCAACGCCATATATTCCACGCCTGCTGTCCGGATTCTCCATGTGCTCCTGCTCTCACAGTCCCTTTTGATCGTCGCTAACCATGGCAAAAGACCGGCAGACGCGCAAGCGGCCCTTCACGGGCTGGATGAAGCGCCTGGCAAACTTGAAATCCTCCGCTTCCGATTCCCCGAACACTGCTGGGAAGAAGGGGCAAGGCGCATCGCAATCCAAGTCGAAGAAGAGCGCCGTAAAGAACAACCCTTACCCAGAGTCCGGCACCTTCAACAACCGCGGCAACGGCCATCTCTCCTTTTCAAGCCCCGTCTCTCCGCGCTCACACGAAAGCTTCACTTCGGTAGAAGAGGGCGACGCGGACCATCATCGAGCGCTGGCGAGCAACAAGTCAACAGCCCCGACCGTTGCAACGAATCCAGAAACGGTACATTCGGCTAGGTCCAAAGCAGAGACCGGGAACAGCAACACCATAGGCGGCGGCAGCACATTCTCTTCCCCCAATCACTCGGAACGTTCCCTTACCACTACTCTCACTACCATTCAATCGAGTGCCCCCTCAAACGTGTTGGGCCACCAGACGCAGAATGCACAAACCACAGGCGCGCAACCGGTCCACTTCTCCCACCAGTTTCCTACCTCTCCGCCACCCTCAGCCATTCCCCTACACCTGGCACCTCAACCACATCCACATTCATATCATGCGGCGACGGCAAACAACATTCTTACAGACAATGCCTCCATCTTGACTCTGGCGTCATCATCGAAACGGCGTCGTCGCAATTCGCTCGACACGAATGCGTCTGTCCGGGCCCTGGCGCCGTCTTCTGTTTGGGGAGGCAGCCGGGAGTCGCTCCCTCTAAGCGTGTTATCTGGCAATGCAGACAACAGTGCGATCTACAGTCCCCAGGGCAGAGCTGGTGTCGGCGGTTTCGCAAATGCGGAACGAGCCAGTGTATATTCTTCCTCTGGGGTTGCAGCTCCAGTACTCAGCAGCGAGCGCAATAGCTACTATGCGAACAAGCAGAATGCTGACGGATTGAGTGTCCGGAGCGGGCTGCTTGGCCATGGAAGGACAGACAGTATCACTGGCAGCATTGGACCTACGGCGACAAGCCCCTTGGCAAGTCCACGGGATCCTGTAGGGCCAGGAAGAGTGAGCCGGCGAAGCTCGGAATGGAAGGAAGCTGAGGAAGGCAGCGAGCTCGGAGACGAAGACGGATCGCCTTCTAGTCCTGTGGCGGCTGAGCATGAGGGCAAGGGGAAAGGCCCCGTGGTTTCTTGAATCATTTCATGTAGTCGTTTTATTTATTATGCATTTGCCTGGCCAGGCAGGACGGCGTCACGGTGGAGGCGGGTTGCGAACTTTAGCATGCGGCTTTGAGATTCCCCAGCTATACCCTAGGCTTTATCAAACCTGCTTTCCAAGTGCTATAGTAGTAGGTGGAAATTTACAGACAATTCACTTCCATGCTGTGATCATTTGAGCATTCGGCTCTAGTGGTAGTTCTTTCCTTCTTTGCCTTCACCACCTCGCTCCAGCCCAGCCACCTCTTCTCTCTGCTACACCTTGCTCCTCTCCTTACGAGCCTCTCTACCTCTATCTCGTCCGCTCCTCCCAACCTTCCTTTCTGTGACTGGCCCTATTCTGCATCTACTATACCGTCTCGTACTTGCGGTCACGGCAGTGACCTTCCGGTATCTACCAACTACTCGCGGAAATTTCACCGTATTCACGAAACAACTATATCGGCCTGAACAATATCAAACAATAGAGCGCGCACCTGAGCTTCCGAATTCTATTCTCGCTCTGAGACAACAGTAAGGGACTGAGGAGCCAGCCGCCCAGTATATGTCCCATCTGCCATCCTCGCTTCCTCTGTTCCTCAATTCCTCCAAACATCTCCATCTTTTGAATGCAAACACTCCGCTCAACTCGAATAGTTCTGCCACCGCGGCCTACAACCTTCGGAGACACTATGATTGCCCCACTCAGTGAAATGTCTGGCAACAGTGCTGCCCCTAGCACTCGACTCACCGTCGCCCCCAACGGTGATCTCATCATTCGCCTTGCTCCGCCAGCGGTTCTCCAAACCTCCTCTGCCGGCAGTCCCTTGGTCGTGCCCAAGTTTGAGTCTCCCTCCATCCTCGCCTACAATGGAGCAAATCGACCTCGCCAGTTTGAATTCCGCGTTTCACGCAGTATTGTTACCGCCCATTCCGACTGCCTTCGAGCCACGATCATGGCCAGCCCCAATTTGTCCATCATCAATGTCAATGATCACAGTATCCGTCATGCCTTGGAGCTCTGGCTTCGAGCCGTGCATGGCAACGCCGATAATCTCCCGCAATACCTACAAGCTACGCATGCAAAGCATGCCTGGAACGCCATCGCCATCGGCGAACAATACGGGTTCAGTCCGCAACACAGCAACGCTATGAAGACCTGGTTTACGCTTTTTCTGCCAAAACGCACTTCAACCGGACGTCACTATCAATCTTGCCCAGCGTCTGGCGTATCCGTGTTACTATTTCGACCACCAGGGAGCTTTCATGAAATTGACCAAGTACCTTGTCTACAACACGAGCGATATCTTCTTCTCTCGAAACCCTAGCGACCACGAATTTCTGACCAACAAAGCTCGATTCTTCGATGGCGAGTCAATCACGTGCGAGCGTATAACTCGTAGGCCTATCTTCTGACTGTTCCAGGGCCTCTCTTATCTGCAAGGTCTCATTTGCTGAGCATCCTTGGAAAGGAGCTCTACTTTCCTCTAAAGATACTCCGTCAGGCTAGCTGCCACTGCCGAAAAGTGACCACTTTCGACTACGAAAGTGCTCTTGAGTCACTTGGAATTTGGCCTATCGCATCAGCAATCGAGCGTTTCACCGTCGCCCAGATTATCGAGAAACTGAAGAAATTCGAGTTCAACCCGGATCCATCCGGGTGCAATTCTGGAGCTTGTCGTCATGATTTCAAGAAATCCGTGGAAATCGCGATCCGTAGGGTAAATGCTGACTTTCATGGTCTCTGCCTCAATTGCATGAATCGAAGTGAGCGCGGTGTAGGCCAATCCAAGCAAGACTACTTCAGAAAGAATAGCCCTGACAACGGTTGCTGGGATATGGGCTGTCGGTTTGGACATGGTCACTCGACCTGGCGCTACTCCTGGATGGGGCTTGCTGCAGATCGTAAGGCTATTTCCATCAAGCACCAACGTAACAATGAGGAGAGGATTCAAAAGGTTAGAGCAGCGAAAGGACTCCGAGCCGTGCAATCGGGTCTAAGTGGAGGTAGTGATGAGAGCGACTACGAGGATGAATTCTTTGATGCTAAAGAAGAGACTTATTGAGTTGGGTACTACATGCTTGTTTCTAGGAGGATGTCAGGAGGGAGCAATATCAGTCATAGTGACCTGAAGTAGGTGTAAATTCTGTTATACCATTTGATAGAATATAAGAACTTTCGGCTCAATTACATTACCACGCATACCTCTCTCATAGTGTCGACTCCTTTCCCTTGTATCTCAATTTTTTCGCCATTCTTCTTCCTCTTCCCCTCCGTAATATTAAATCCCACGCCTTTCTCCCTAACAACTCTCTCTTGTGCCTTCTCCCAAAAATGCTTTTGCTGCTGTCTATCCATTTTCACGTGTTCGATCCAACCCTCCCATTCGCTGGCTTCCATCTCTTGCCTTTTACATTCCGCGTCGTCGAGAAGTCTGCTCACATCCGCCCAGGCGCAATGGGGGCACAGAGTTTCCATGGCACGGATCCCAAACTCCTGGCTCCTGCAATAAAAATCATAGAAGTGTGCATCAAACGGCGAATACAGCTCCCGCTTACACCCCTTCCTCGTACACGGCCTGGGCGTATACTTCCAGTCATACGCCTTCCCCCTTTCGCCGTGTCCCTGTCCCCTGTTACCCACGCCTAGAACCCGCTCCCTCAACCTCCGTTCCAGAGCCCTAGCTTCCTCATCCCGAATCCGCCTCACGATCCCGAGATAGGCGTCGAAGTCCCGGGCCACCTCACCCATGGTCTTGCGGCCGGCGCCCTGCCGCATTTTCTCCCATTCCTGCTTGCAATCCGCGTTTGCGTATTTGAGGTCCTGGGAGGCGTGGTGCGGGCACAGGGCCGGTTTGCGGGTTAGGTTGTATGGAGGCTGGGGGAGGTGGAAGGTGGGGCCGAGGTGTGTGGGGAGGGAGTGGGTGGTGCAGGATGGGTGGAGGCAGGGGGTGAAGTTTTCGAGGGGGTTGTAGGATGTTATAGTAGGTTGGGGGATTGTGGATGGGGTGGTGCTGGACTTGGATTTCAGTATCGGTTTGGGTATGATGGGGGGATTGGAGTGGCGGGGGGTGCGGTTGAGGGTGTGGTTGAGGCGGTAGAAGAGGAAGAGGAGGAGGAGACTGTCGATGAGCTGTTCGAGTAGGAGGTTGTTCGTAGGGAGA
>ML986643.1:0-17656 GCA_010094045.1 Lojkania enalia
CTATTAAAGCGGCTAAACTATTAAAGCGGCTAAACTATTAAAGCGGCTAAACTATTAAAGCGGCTAAACTATTAAAGCGGCTAAACTATTAAAGCAGCTAAACTATTAAAGCGGCTACTTTTTCTTAGTATTATAAATACTATATATAAACTATAATAAATTTATAATATAACCTTCTATTAATTTAATAAGAAAGTAGAATTAAGCTTACTTTATCGGTGTATAAATTAGGCTAATTTAAGAGCGTATAATATACTACTATAACTTTTAATATATAATATTAATAACTCTCTATTTAACTTTATAGAATCGTATTTTACTCTTATATACAACTAAATTGCTAGAAGCTTATAGTAACCAAAGAATAAATAATCGTATAATATATTTTTAACTTTAATTTATAAGAATTTACACCCTAACTATATAAGATAGTAAATATAGTAGATAAACTATTAAACGTATATAGTAGAATATTTATAGAAAAGAATTAGTTTAAACGATTTATAGTATATATAAATAAGTTTAAAATAGTTTTTAATTAAGTAAGAAATTACTAAAGAATAAAATAAGAGAATTTAAACGTTATTAATATATAGTTTAAATTCGTATAGTATATAATTATAAAATATAGTATATATAATAATAATATCTACAAATTTAATAAGATAGGCCTTTAGATAGATGTTATTAATACTATAAAGGTTATTATAAGTTTAGAATATTATATAAAACCTACTCTTATATAGCTAGATAATTATAAGTAGATTATAATTATCTAGAGTATCTATACTACTATAACGTAAAGTACTACCGAGCCGGCTATACTACCGAGCCGGCCACTTTTTCTTAGTATAGCAACTTTTCCGTATACAACGCTATATCTTAATAATACGAAGCTAATCTATCTAATTAAGAAGGTAGAATTAAACTTACCTTTTAGGCCTATACTTTAGGCCAATTTTAAAGCGTGCGACGCGCTGTAGTAGCTTTTAATATATAATACTAGCAGCTCTCTAACTAGCTTTTAAAATTACTTTTCGACCTTAAACTTAACTAAATTATATAAAGCTTATAGTAATTGAAGAGTAGACGATTATACGATATATCCTTAACCTTAATTTACGAGGATTTACGCCGCGGCTTTATAAGGTAGTAGATATAGTAGATAAACTATTATATACGCGGGGTAAGATATTTATAAATAAGAACTAGCCTAAACGATTTATATCGCGTATAAATAAGCTTAAAACAGTTTTCAATTAAGTAAAGGACTATTAGAGGATATTATAAGAAGATTTAGAGGTTATTAACGCGTGGTTTAAACTCGTATAAGAGACGGTAGCTAAGTATAGTATCTATAAAGATAATATCTATAACTTTAATAAGATAGGCTTCTAGATAAGTATAATTAGCTCTATAAAAGTTGTTATAGGTTTAAAACGCCGTATAAAACCTATACTTATTCAACTAGGTAATTGGGAGTAGATTATAGTAATCTAGAGCATCTATACTACTAGATATATAACTCTACTATTTATCATCTATAAAGAACGTATCCATATCTTAGTATAGTATAAGGAGATAGATATACTATACGACTAGAAGCTCTTAATTTTTGAGAATAGATAGATAAATAATAAGCTTAGTTTTAAGTAGTTAAAGTACTTTAACACGTATATAAAGACGCGTTAGGTAGGGTTATATAAACTACTCATTCTTAATAGCTATAAGAGCTATCTAAACCAGGATTTTAAGGATTATTACCTTATACGAAAGATTCTCACCCTCTATATACTAGCACATTTATTATATATCCTACAGCTACTTAATATAGTATACTTCTTACTATTAAAGTTAAAGTACTCCTAGCGTATATAAGACTTAGCACGCTAATACGTCTACTATATTAATAAGAAAGGCTTCCTACCAGCCTTTAGAGACGCGTTTTTTAATATATTTACGTATAAGAACTATAAAAAGGCTTTTAAAACATTTAAACTAGTTCCTATCAACGTATAGATTGTTTTTAAACACCTTAAAGTCCGGTTACGTATACTACTAGAAGCACCCCTACTAGAAATACTATAGTAGTTAAAAATACTAAGTAACATATAAGAATTCGGGTTACAATTAACTCTTATATAGAGGTCCTTCGTACGATTACTAAAAGAAGCTAAAGAAGGCTTTTCACAGCTAATAAAAGGAGCTGAATTAATACTACATTAAAATACTCTTATAAGCTACTAGATTATAGAGCTTAAAAAGTAATTAGAGGTTATAATAAAGTGTAAAACACGTAAATAGAAGCGAATCTAGTATAGTAGTATAATAGAGTATAGTAAGGGAGCTTTATATAAAGCTGCTAAGGTATCTATAACTCCTCAGCAATTTAAGAAGACTCGTAGTAGTAGTAGCAAGGAACCAGCTTAACCTAGTTAACAGTACTATAGAAATTGTAGAAAGACCGGGTATAACGCTTATATATGCTAAAAAGATATAGAAGCTTCTTCTAAATCTAGTCCAAGTGTCTCGTATACAGGTTCTCTTATAGATAGCGAGTAAATTAAGGTCTTATATATAGTGTTGGTAGTGCTAAGAAAAAGTGGCCGGCTCGGTAGTATAGCCGGCTCGGTGGTGCTTTACGTTATATATAATCCCGCTATTTATTATCTATAAAGGACGCGTCTATATTTCTATATAATATAAAGAAGTAGGTATACTATATAATTGGAAAATTTTAGTCTCTAAAAACGGCTAGATAAATAATATATTTAGTCTTAAGTAGCTAAAGTATTTTAATAAGTATATAAAAATATAATAATATAAAGAAATTGTTCTATAAAAAGCTTTATATATAATTTTATTCTAAAGCTTTTTACTTATCTTATTTTACCCCTAGCTCCGCTTCTTTTTCTATTTATATATAGTTATATACTCTTTTATAAGTAATTTAGTAGTTCTTTTATATCCTTTTATATAAGGTCTATAGGTGTTAATAGAATTCTTAGATCCTTAAACCTCTATATACTCTTATATACCTCTAAGTAGATTTATACTATATTCGGATCTATTATCTTATCTATACTATTATATTATATAGAAGAACTTAATACTACTAGTAATAGCCTTTTTAATAATATTGTATCGATTATTTATTTAACTATATTTAAATTTAAGATATATCTAATTTAGTTTAGATTATAATACTTATATACTATTATTTTAAATTATTTAGTTACTTAGATAGGATTTTAGAAACCTTTTATTAACCGAAGTTTTTAAGTTTAAAACTTTCTATCTTCTACAATTAGAATTGCTTTTAGAAAAGCCGTATAGAGTACGCCTAGGTAGAAACTTAGAGACTATTAATAACTTATTAGAATTAGAAGTAACCGCTAATATCTAACTATAATTTACCTTCTAATTCTTATATTAGAACTAATATACGCGTAAGTTATAGTAAGAGTAAGCTTCTATCTATACGTATAGAACAACTATTACCTCTTATAGAGGGTCTTATAATAGGCGAACCCCTCTTTATAGAGCCTATAATAAAGAACCTATCTAATTTAGAGGGAAATTAGAGTAAACTAACCCTTAAAGAATAAATTATAATTTTATAAGAGGAGATTATATATTTACTATAATAGAGAACTATTAGTCCTAATTAATTTATATAAACTACTAAATTAGAACTAATAATATATTAAGAAACTTTTATAACTCCTCTAGTAAAAAACTTCTTAACTACTACTAAACCCTTTTAAGCCTATTTTACTAAACATATACCTAAGATTAAAAGTCTTATAAATAGTAGTAAACTAATATTTAAATAATAGTAAGTTTTAATTTTAGACCAACTTAAAATTAATATAGATTACTATTAGATAGAATATATATATATAGTATTAGTATAGAGATATACTTCTAGTACTATAAAAAGATATCTAGAACTAAAATACCTAGCGAAATCGGACTAGTATTAGTTTAAAAATATTAAAGAAATAATTTTACTTCTATAATCGTATTTTATTATAGATAATAAAGAGATAGAAGTATAATAGACGTTTTAGGTCTTAAAAATAAATAAGAGAGAAGTATTCTTAACCTTTAAAGCTTACTTTATTAGTATAACTATTAGAGGATTTATATCCTAATTTAAGTAGTTCTTCTATTTATAGAATAAGATTCTCTCTAACCTAAAGATATTAAACCTTAGCTTTAAACTTATATAGAAAAGCTTTTTTAATATTATAGTCGCCTACTTAACAGCTTATAATATAGAAAGAAGAAATATTCTTAACCTTTTAGAATAAACTATTAGTCTATAAGTTTTAATTAAAATAAATTCTAATTAGTACTAGAAGGTTTTTAAGAGTTTATCTAAGGTAACTTATAATTTAATACTACCCTAATCTACTCTAGTATTAATACTTTATTCTACTATAATTACTTTCTAATAATCTAGTAAGACTCTTATACTCGAAAGGTATATAACTTTAGATGATTACTATAATTATAGTAAACTAGAATACTTTATAAATAAATATATAGTTTTTAGAGTATAAAAGATAGAAGTTAAATAAGAGAAGATTAAAGAAGAAGAGTTTTTAGACGTAAATAAGTACTACCTAGATAGTTTTTAGGTGGGAAATAGAAATATCTAAAAAAACTCTCTATCTTAAACTTAAGTAAGTATAATTTATTAAATATTAATTTGTTATATTTATTTAGAGGAAAGTACTTCTAAATTTCTACTATTCTATATTTAAAAGGCGTTAGTATATAACTAAATACCCTTATTAATACTAGTACTTAAAACTTCCTATTTCTTAATTTTATAGTAGTTAGATTACTCTCCTAAGTTCTATATATATTAATATAGCGTTTACCTTTTGAAATTACTGTTAAAGGTTTTTAGGACCGAATTTAAACTCTAGTTAATTAGTATATCTACTTATACCTATAAATTAATAGAAGAACTATTTAAAACTACTTATTTATTATTATAGATCTAAATACTTAGGATTGTATTATTAGTATTAAATAGTTATATTATTTTTAACTCTAGCTAGATACGGATAAGAATTAGATTATATAGCTCTCTAAGTATTTTACTACTTATAATTCTTTACCTCCTCTTCTTATATAATTAATTTAGCTAGTATATAATAAAGAGGTAGAGCTAGATATCTAGCAATATAACGCTCTATAGGAAAAGAAATAGTATTAGTAGTTCTATAGTCCGACTATCTATTATATTAAAAGTCTATTAAAACTACTAAAACTATATTAATCTTTTATAACTTATAGTTTAAATAAGTTTAGAGCTCTTATATACCTGTATATAATAAAGTCCGAATCTAATTTAAAGGAAGTTTATTCTCCTATTATTACTCTTATCTTAGCTAATACTTTCTACTTTAACATAAAGAGGAAAGAGAACGAGTTTTTCTCTACATCTCTATATAAAATCGAGCGGCTAATTAAAGATAAGTAAGTCTTAGAGCTAGAAGATTAGACTAAAAATAAAGTACTAGTAAATCTCTAATTACTATCTAAATATTATAGATATTAGGATATATTTAGTAAAACTACGGCTTATTAATTACTAGAATACTACTCTTATAATTATAAAATTATTCTTATAGAACCCCTCTCTAATAGTTATAACCTATTATATAAATAGAATATTAAGGAGCTAGAGGTAACTAAAAAGTATATTATAGATAATCTATAGTATAGGTATATTAAGTAGAATTAGAACCCCTTTATATTTCTAATCCTTTATATCTATAAACCTAATAGCAACCTATATATCTATATAGATTATTGTAAACTTAATACTCTTACTTATAAGAATATATATCTAATATTATATATAGATAAACTTCTATTTAAACTTACTAAGATAATAATCTTTATTAAATTTAATATTTATACAGCTTTTAATAAAATTAGAATAGACTTTAGTTCTAAAAAATATACTATCTTTTAAACTTAATATAAAACCTATAAGTATAAAGTTATATCTTTTATATTATATAATAGTCTAGTAACTTACTAGTATTATATAAATAATATACTAATCGACTATTTAGATAACTTTTATATTACTTATCTAGATAATATTCTTATCTACTCTAAAGATAAAATAATATATACTATCTATGTTAAGAAAGTTTTTAAAAGATTATATTAAGTAGAGTTATAAGTTAATATTAAAAAGAGCAAATTCTATATTATCTAAACTAAATATCTTAGCTATATCTTCTTAAATAAAAGCTTTAAAGTTAATCTAGAAAAGATAGAAGTACTATATAACTAGTAGCTACCTACTACTATAATAGGTGTAAAGTTCTTTTTAAGTTTTACTAGATTCTATTAATAGTTTATACTAGAATTCTCGCGTATTATAAAGCTAATTATTATACTATAGAGCTTTATAACCTCTTTTATATAGATTTTAGAATATAATATTACCTTTAAGAAATTAAAGTTAACTATATTAAGTATACCTATACTCTACTACTTTAACCCTATATTAGAAATAAAAATAGAAACTAACGCTTCTAATAGAGTAGTTATAGAAGTACTATTATAGAAATATTTTAATAGTAAATAGTACTCTATAGTATTTTATAATAAGGTTCTATCCGGTTTAGAACTAAACTAGAAAATTTATAATAAGAAACTGTTCGCAATTATTATTATATTTAAGTAATAGAGGGTAGAACTTACTTCTATAGCTACTAAGACTCTAATATATACTAATTATCGTTTACTTAAATATTTTATAACTATAAAAATACTTAATACTTATTAAATTTATTAGATCGAGGAATTAGTTTAATATTAGTTTTAAATCGAGTATACCCTAAGTAAAAATAATACTAGAGTAGATATCTTTAGTTATTATATAAATAAGATATAGAAAACTTAAAAGTAGTTTAAACTAATAACCGGTCGAAAGTTCTATTTAAACTATATTAACTTTACCCCTAAATTAATACTAAATTAGTTTAATCCTATATTATTTAAATAATAATTTAAGCGGCTATATTAAATATTATTAAAGGCTAGAAGTAGATTATATTACTAGACTCTCTAGAGTTAATTAATATATTATTATAAGAAAACTAAGTCTCCTTTATATAGAAATATATTCTTTTACCCTATAAGTATTAAATAGAGAATAGGCTACTCTTCTATAATAATCGCTTATATATTCTATTAGATTTAGACCTTTATATATAGCTTATATAAGAGGTTTATAACTAATTATCTTCTATATACTTAAATACTACTAAAACCTATTAATTACTATTTTAGAAGTACTACTAGAAGAGTATAAAGGCTACTTATAAACGATATATACGGAATTATATTCTATATTATAAAGTTTATCTAATATAAACTTAAACTCTAGGTTTTATCTACTTACTTTCTATATTAAAGCGACTAATATAGTATCTATATATTAATTTTAAAGATTTCTCTATAGATAAGTCTAGATATAATTAGATTATAGTAGTAATTAATTGCCTGTCTAAATAAGCTATATTTATTCCCTACTATTATATAATTAACGTATAGGGAATAGCCGAATTGTTTATTTAATAGATATACCGCTTTAACTATATACTTAAAACTATTATTTTAGACTAAAGACTTTAGTTTATATCTAGTTTCTAGTTCGAATTCTACTATATTTTAGGCGTAAAGATTAAACTATCTACTACTTATTATAAAGAGACTAATAGATAGATAAAAATTATAAATAAGTATATTAATTAGAGACTACGCTCTTTTATATCCTTCTACTAGAATAACTAGAATTCTCTATTACTTATAATTAATTAAGTATAAATAACTCTACCCTATATAACTATTAGAATATTCTTATATTAGATTTTATACGGATTTAAGCCCTATTAGAATTAGGATTAAAAATATTCTATTAATCTTATTACCGTAATAGATAAATTAAATTATAAGAACGTTTTAACTCTAGTAACTTATATATATATAGCCTAGAAAACTATAAAGGTTTATATTAAGAAAGTTTAAGATTATATATAATCTATTATTAACTATTACTAGTAACCGATTAATTAGTAGATTAGTAATATAGTCTACTTAAATACTAAGAATCTTACGGTCTAGAAACTAAGCTAAAAGCTATTCGATTAATAGAAGGGCCCTTTTAAAGTACTAAAGTAGGTTAGAAATTTATACTATTTATAGCTATCCTTAGGGTTAAGAATATATAATATCTTCGCATTAAACCTACTATATAAGAACTCCTAGAACCTTCTACTAGAGTAAAAAGCTCTAAAACCACCCGCTATTACTATTAATAGGGTAGAAGAGTAGAAGGTTAAAGAAATATTAGCTAGTAAGCTATATTATAAAACTTTTAAATACTATATAAAATAGGTAAGATATAATTTTAACCTAATCTAGTATAAAGTTTTAAATTTTATAAGTTTATTTTATAAGCTAAAAGCTTTTTATAATAAGTATCTAAATTAGCTAGAACTTTTAAAAGCTCTAACTAAATAGATTAAGGTATATAAAAATAGTATAAAGAATATAGATTATCTAGTAAATAATAATATATAAAAGTTAAGTAGTAGATTAGAAAACTAAATTATAGGCCCGAAATTACTCCTCTATAGTATCTAGAGGGTTTAATAGTAGGCTATTAGATACTTCTCTAGTTCTCTTCTCTTCTACTCTTCTTTCTCTTTCTTTCTTCTAGACTCTCTTTAAACCTTCTTTACCTTATTTTTAGCTACTTAAGAGCGCTGTAATATTAGCTTAAAAGCTAAATATTAAAGTCTTTAGGGCTAAAATCTAATAGAGTAATTTAGTACTCTAGTAGAATAAAACTATCTAGATATTAGTTATAGAAAAACTAGCTTCTTAACTCTTTACAACCTAGGCTATAAACGCTAGACTATAAGTAAACTCTAAAATAGCTTTAAAAACTACCTTTTTATTCTCCTTATCCCCTATATATTAGACTACTATCTATAGTTTAAGATAGCCCTAGAGGACTAGAAACTCCTTTTTATAATAGAAGAAGATCTATAAATATATTAATAATAAATACTCTATTAGTATTAGATATAATTTATATAGGGTTGTACTTTTTATTTTATAAGATATAATACTTGTATTTTTTTAATTTTAGGGACTGAAAGGTAAATATTATATACCGCCTACAGGCGAGTATATATATAGTTTAAAAGTAGATAACCTAAAAAGCTTCTAAAAAAGCTTTAAAAGGTAAGTAGAGTAGTATATTAATTAATTTTTTTTCTATAAAGTATTAGTAATACTTTAATAATTAATAGTTCTAGAGATATATAATAATATATATAGAGTAGAAGTTATTATTTAGTTAAGAAAGCTTAGTTAATAGTAACTTAGTAATATACTAAGGCTAGTAAATACTTATTACTATATACAACGAAATTATAATATTAATAAACTATTATAATAGTAGTTACTAACTAATATATAGGTTAATTATACTTACTATAAAAACCTTACTTAATATTATATTAATATATAAACGTATTTCTATAAATAACTATATATATTAGTTCTTACTAATAAATACCTCTTTAAAGAAATTTCTTTATATTAGAACCTATCTATAATAACTCCAATTCCCTCCTAAACTAGTATAGATAAGAACTATCAGCCTATAAGAAGGGGGGTAGTATAATAATACGAAGAAATTGTTCTACGAAAAGTTTTATATATAATCTTATCTTAAAGCTTTTTACTTATCTTATTCTACCCCCAGCTCCGCCTCTTTTCCTATCTATATATAGTTTTATACTCTCTTACAAGTAGCTTAATAGTTCTTCTATATTCTTTTATATAAGGTTTATAGATGTTAATAGAATTCTTAGATCCTTAAACCTCCACGCACTCTTATATACCTCTAAGTAGATTTATACTGTATTTAGACCTATTATTTTACCTATACTATTATAAAAGATATATTAGATAGAATTATATAGGCTACTTATTTTAGATAGTTATAAAAGCTACTTTAACTAGAAATTTAAAGATTATTATCTTATATAAAAGATTCTAATACTTTATATACCTTTTTATTTATTATATATACTTTAACTTCTTAATCTAGTTTACTTCTTACTATTAAAGTTAAAATACTTATAATATATATAAGACTCAGCGCGCTAATACGTCTACTATATTAATAAAAAAAACTTTCTTCTAGCCTTTAAGAATGAATTTTTTAACGTATTTATATATAAGAACTATTAAAAGGTCTTTAAAATAATAGAAATTATTCCTCTAAACGTATAGGTTATATTAGATCGCTTTAATATATAATTATATATTTTACTAAAACTACTTTTATAAAAAGACTTCTAATAGTCTAAAACTCTAAATAATATATATAAATTTAGATTATAATTAATACTTATACGAAAGTTCTTTATATAATTATTAAAAGAGGTATAAAAAAGATTCTTACAGCTTATAAAAGGTGCTAAGTTAATACTATATTAGAATATACTTCTTTAAGCTCGCAATTCTAAGCTTAAAAGGTAATTAGAAGAAGTAACTAAGTATAAAACGCGTAAAAGAAAGTATATTTATTATAGTAGTATAGTATTATATAGTAAGGGATTTTTATATATAACTACTAAAGTATTTATAGACTCTTAGCTCTTTAAAAAGACTAGTAGTACTAATATTTAAGAAAGAGCTTAACTAGCTTAATACTACTATAGTAACTATAGTAAGACTAGATATAACGCTTATATATACTAAAAGAATAGTAGAGAAAATTCTAAATTAGATAAAAGTATATTATATATAGAATCTCTTATTAGTATTAAGTAAATTAACTTTTCGTATATAGTATTTATTATATTAAGAAAAAGTAGCCGCTTTAATAGTTTAGCTGCTTTAATAGTTTAGCTACTTTAATAGTTTAGCTGCTTTAATAGTTTAGCTGCTTTAATAGTTTAGCCGCTTTAATAGTTTAGCCGCTTTAATAGTTTAGCCGCTTTAATAGTTTAGCCGCTTTAATAGTTTAGCCGCTTTAATAGTAGAATACGTTATAGCTAGATAAATTATAAGTAAGTTATTATTATCTAAAATATCTATACTATTATATATATAATTCTACTATTTATTATTTATAAAAGACGTATCTATATCTCTATATAGTATAAAGAAGTAGGTATATTATATAATTAGAAGATTTCAGTCTCTAAGAACGGTTAAATAAATAATACGCTTAATCTTAAACAGCTAAAATACTTTAATATATATATAAAGATATATTAGGTAGAATTATATAGGCTACTTATTTTAGCTAGTTATAAAAGCTACTTTAACTAGGAATTTAAAGATTACTACCTTATATAAAAGATTCTAATACTTTATATACCTTCTTATTTATTTTATATACTTTAGTTTCTTAATATAGTTTACTTTTTACTATTAAAGCTAAAGTACTTATAGTATATATAAGACTTAGTATACTAACACGTCTACTATATTAATAAAAAAAGCTTTCTTCCAGCTTTTAAGAACGTATTTTTTAATATATTTACGTATAAGAACTATTAAAAGGCCTTTAAAGTAATAGAAATTATTCTTTTAAACGCGTAGATTATATTAGATTACCTTAATATATAATTATATACTCTACTAGAACTACTTTTATAAGAAGATTTCTAGTAGTTTAAAACTCTAAGTAATATATATAAATTTAGATTATAATTAATACTTATATAAAAGTTCTTTATATAATTACTAAAAGAGAAATAAGAAGAATTCTTATAGCTTATAAAAGGTACTAAGTTAATATTATATTAGAATATACTTCTTTAAACTTATAACTCTAAGCTTAAAAGATAATTAGAAGAAGTAACTAAATATAAAATATATAAAAGAAAGTATATTTAGTATAATAGAATAGTATTCTATAGTAAGAGATCTTTATATATAGCTACTAAGATATCTATAAGTTCTTAGCCCTTTAAAAAGACTTATAGTACTAATATTTAAGAAAGGGTTTAACTAGCTTAATACTACTATATATAATAATGCGAAGATATTGTTCTATAAAAAGCTTTATGTATAATCTTATCTTAAAGCTTTTTATTTATCTTATTCTACCCCCAGCTCTACTCCTTTTCCTATATATATATAGTTGTATACTCCCTTATAAGTAGTTTAATAGTTTTTCTATATCCTTTTATATAAGGCCTATAGATATTAATAGAATTTCTAGGTTTTTAAACTCTTATATACTCCTATATACTTCTAAGTAGATTTATACCGTATTTAGACCTATTATCTTACCTATACTATTATATTATAGTAACTATAATAAGACTAGATATAACGCTTATATATATTAAAAGGATAGTAAAAATTCTAAATTAGATAAAAGTATATTATATATAGAATTTCTTATTAGTATTAAATAAATTAACTTTTCGTATATAGTATTTATTATGCTAAGAAAAAGTAGCCGCTTTAATAGGATAGCCGCTTTAATAGTAGAATATATTATATAATTTTTATCTCTTTAATAAATTTAAACTATATACTAATAATATTAAAATTTTTCTACTATATTCTCTAATAGTTTTTTATCTAATTAAATACTATTTTAAGCTTATTTATATATATTATAAATTATTTAGTCGAATTCTTATCTACTAGCTCTTTACTATATATAGTTAATAGTTTATCTATTATATCTACTATCTTATATAACTAGAGTATAAATCTTTATAAATCTAAATTAAAAATATATTATATAATTATCTACTTTTTAATTATAGTTAACTTTTAGTAGTTTATATAGTAATTAATATATATAAAAGTTCTTTTATATTTCTATTAGAGAATTAGTTATAGTATACTAAATATATTAATATATTCTACTATCGAAGCAGCTAATCTATTAAAGCGGCTACTTTTTCTTAGCGTAATAAATACTATATATAAAAAGTTAATTTACTTAATACTAATAAGAGATTCTATATATAATATACTTTTATCTAATTTAGAATTTTCCCTACTATCCTTTTAACACATACGAGTATTATATCTAGTTTTACTATAATTACTATAGTAGCGTTAAGCTGGTTAAGCTCTTTTTTAAGTATTAATACTAACGTACCTTATAAGTAAGCGGCCTATATAAGTAAGTAGTCTACTCTATTACTAAAACGCGATACCTAAGCTTTTAATAATAATATAATAATAAAATAATAAGAATATAGCCTAAAACGAGAATTAAGTAAATTTAGCCTTCTTAGCTATTAAAAGAGGTTAATTAAATAGTAAAGGACGCGCTACTTTAATATTTAATATAATTTAAACGACTATATATTAATAATATACTAGAATCTGCTTATAGTATAATTATAAGTCTAACTTAAAGAGACTAATAAAATTTAAAGAGGAGGTTATTATTTAATATATATTTAACCTAGATTTGCGAGGATTTATACTTACCTTAGCTACTATATAAAATATAGTTAATAGCTTACTTACTAAATATAGTATAAGCTAGATTAGTATATATTAGCCTAGGAACTTTATTAGACGTACTCCTAAGCTTAAAATATACTTAAATTAGCTTTATAATTGCTAGAAAGCTCTATATAAAAATTCTAAAGTAATTAAAAGCTGGTTTAAATTTATATAGTATATTAAAGAGAAGTATAATATTATAGATAAAGATATATATAACTTCGACGAATCTAGCTTTTAAATAGGCGTTATTTTATTATAACTAGTTATTATAAGTATAGAGAGATATAATTGACTAAAAGCAATTTAATTAGATAATTATAAATAGATTTTAGTAATTTAGGGGATTAATACTACTAGCTAAACGCTTCTACTCTTTATTATTATTACTAGCTACTACTATCTCTCTATCTAGTATAAAGGTAATAATATACCTAAGAACTAGGCAATTATAGTTAGTAAGAACGGTTAGATAATAAATAAACTCGATATTAAGTAGTTAAAGTACTTTTATAAATATATAAGAGATTATATAATAGACGTACGTTAACTACTAATTTTTAATAGCTATAATAGTTATAACTTACTTAATTTCTAGAAACTCTACGAGGAATAGAATATTATTCTACTCTATATACTAGCTTATTTATTACACCTATTATAGCTACTAGATATAGGCTACTTCTTACTATTAAAATATATATATAGAAATTAGATCTTAGTCTTAGTATATAATTATATTAACTATATTATAAAACTTAAGTTCTTTCTAGTTTTTAAAGCTACTTTTAATATATTAATTATAAAGGATAATATCTATATAAGCTTTTAAGAAGTTAGTCTAGTCTTATTTAATCTAAAAGTAGTACTTTTAAAGCTTAATATAAAGCTTTATATACTAATACTACTAGTATAAGATAATACCTTATAAGAAGTAAAAATACTAAGTAACACGCACAAGCTAGAAGCTTAATTAATATTAATTCATAATCAGATTTAAAGGAATATAAGCTCTTTACTAGCTTCTATTATTAAGAAGCTAAATTAGCTTAAAAAAGGCTCTATAAAAGTAATATATTAGATCAGGTTAATATATAATAAAATTGTTAGCCTTTAAAAAGTAAATAAAGTAGTAATAAAATGGAAATAGTGGAAAAAAAGGTAGATTTAAGCGTAAGAGACTCTAATAAAAATATAAGGAGAGATGATTATTACTAAAAAAGATAATAAGGAGGAAACTTAAGCTATAATACGCTAATTTAGGATGCGATTAGATATAAGCAGATAGTATAAAGCGTATTATAGCTGCTGCAGTAAAACTGGGTATAATTCTTATATATACTAGAAGGATATAGAAGTTTCTATAGAAGAATCGCACAAGTTGTAAATTACTATTATATTATTTAGTTGTTAAGCTATACGTATATAAAGGTTGAAAAAGTTAATAGGGTAGACTACTCGCTTATATAGGCCGCTCGCTTATAAGGTATATTACAAGTTTTCTTAAAAGATTAAGAGTTTATAGATACTTTAGCAGCTATATAT
The DNA here is from genome assembly GCA_010094045.1 of Lojkania enalia. Classification (NCBI taxonomy): domain Eukaryota; kingdom Fungi; phylum Ascomycota; class Dothideomycetes; order Pleosporales; genus Lojkania; species Lojkania enalia. Next base: position 15,100 of record ML986643.1, read on the forward strand.
AAAGATCCCTTATTATATAATACTATACTACTATACTAAATATACTTTCTTTTATATATTTTATACTTAATTACTTCTTCTAATTACTTTTTAAACTTAGAATTATAAGTTTAAAGAAATATATTCTAATATAGTATTAATTTAATACCTTTTATAAGCTGTAAGAATCCTTCTTATACCTTTTTTAATAATTATATAAAGGACTTTTATATAAGTATTAATCATAACCTAAATTTATATATATTATTTAGAGTTTTAGACTACTAGAAGTTTTCTTATAAAAGTAGTTCTAGTAGAGTATATAATTATATATTAAGGCGGTTTAATATAACCTATATATTTAGAGGAATAATTTCTATTACTTTAAAAGCTTTTTAATAGTTCTTATATATAAATATATTAAAAAACGCATTCTTAAAAACTAAAAGAAAGTCTTCTTTATTAATATAATAGATGTATTAGTATACTAAGTCTCGTATATATTATAGGTACTTCAGCTTTAATAGTAAGAAGTAAACTATATTAAGAAGTTAAGGTATATATAATAAATAAGAAGGTATATAAAGTGTTAGAATCTTTTATATAAGATAGTAATTTTTAAATTTCTAGTTAAGGTAGCTTTTATAGCCGTCTAAAATAAGTAACTTATATAACCCTATCTAATATATCTTTATATACTTATTAAAATACTTTAACTACTTAAAATTAAGCGCGTTATTTATTTAGCTATTCTTAGAAACTAAAATTTTCCAATTATATAATATATCTACTTTTTTATACTATATAGAGATATAGACGCATCTTTTATAGATAATAAATAGTAGAGTTATATACGTAGTAGTATAGATATTCTTAATAATTATAATCTACTTATAATTATATAGCTATATAAAAATAGGTTTTATATAATATTCTAAACCTATAACAACCTTTATAGTACTAATAGTATCTATTTAAAAGCCTATCTTATTAAAGTTGTAGATATTATTATTATATATACTATATTTTACATTTATATCTTATATAAGCTTAATCTATATATTAATAACCTCTAAATTCTCTTATTTTATTTTTTAGCAATTTTTTACTCGATTAAAAGCTATTTTAAACTTATTTATACGCGTTATAAATTGTTTAGACTAATTCTTTCTTATAAGTATTCTACTATATATATCTAATAGTTTATCTACTATATCTACTATCTTATATAGCTAGAGTATAAATTCTTATAAATTAAGGTTAAGAATATATTATATAATTATTTATTCTTTAATTACTATAAGCTTCTAGTAATTTAGTTATATATAAGAGTAAAATACAATTCTATAAGGTTAAGTAGAGAGTTGTTAATATTATATATTAAAAGTTATAGTAGTATATTATATACTCTTAAACTAGCTTAATTTATACGCTTATAAGATAAGCTTAATTCTACCTTTTTATTAAATTAATAGAAGGTTATATTATAGATTTATTATAGTTTATATATAACATATTCTACTATTAAAACGGCTACTTTTTCTTAGTATTACAAATACTACATACGAACTATAATAAATCTATAATACGACCTTCTATTAATTTAATAAGAAGGTAGAATTGAGCTTACCTTATAGGCGTATAAATTAGGCTAGTTTAAGAGCATATAACGCGCTGCTATAGCTTTTAACGTATAATATTAACAACTCTCTACTCAACTTTATAGAATCGTATTTCGCCCTTATATATAACTAAATTACTAGAAACTTATAATAATCGAAGAATAAATAATTGTATAATATATTCTTAACCTTAATTTACGAGGATTTATACCCCGGCTATATAAGGTAGTAGATATAGTAGATAAACTATTAGGCGTATATAGTAGAATATCTATAGAAAAGAATTAGTCTAAACAATTTATAGCGCGTATAGATAAGTTTAAAATAGCCTTTAATTAAGTAAAAGATTGTTAAAAAATAAAATAAGAGAATTTAGAGGTTATTAATACATAGTTTAAGCTCGTATAGAATATAATTGCAAAATATAGTATATATAATAATAATATCTACAATTTTAATAAGACAGGCTTTTAGATAGGTATTATTAGTACTATAAAGGTTATTACAGGTTTAAAATATTATATAAGGCCTACTCTTATATAGTTAGATAATTACGAGTAGGTTATAGTTATTTAGAGTATTTATACTACTATATATACAACCCTACTATTTATTATCTATAAAGGATGTATCTATATCTCTATATAATATAAAGAAGTAGGTATACTATACGATTAAAAAATTTCAGTCTCTAAGAACGGCTAGATAAATAATACGCTTAGTTTTAAGTAGCTAAAGTACTTTAATAAGTATATAAAGATATATTAGGTAGGGTTATATAAGCTACTTATTTTAGACAGCTATAAAAGCTACCTTAACTAGGAATTTAAAGATTACTACCTTATATAAAATATTCTAACACTTTATATACCTTCTTATTTATCGTATATACTTTAGCCTCTTAATATAGTTTACTTCTTACTATTAAAGCTGAAGTACTTATAGTATATATAAGA
>ML986643.1:19296-35088 GCA_010094045.1 Lojkania enalia
TATAATATTTACCTTTTAGTTTCTAAGATTAAAAAAATGCGAGTATTATACCTTATAAAATAAAAAGTATAACCCCGTATAAATCGTATCTAATACTAGTAGAGTATTTACTACTAACGTATTTATAGATCCCCTCCTATTATAAGGAGGAGTTTCTAGTCTTCTAAGGCTATCTTAAACTATAGGCAGCAGCTTAATATATAGGGGATAAGGAGGATAAAAAGGTAGCCTTTAAGGCTGTTTCGGAATCCGCTTATAGCCTAGTACTTATAGCCTAGATTATAAAGAGTTAGAAAGCTAGTTTTTTAAGGCTAGTATTTAGGTAGCTTTATTCTACTAGGGTACTAAGTTGCTCTATCAGGTTTTAGCTCTAAAGGCTTTAGTATCTAGCCTTTAAGCTAATATTACAGTACTCTCAGGCGGCTAAGGATAAGATAGGAAAGGTTTAGAGGAAGTCTAGAGGGAAAGAAGGGGAAGAAAGGTAGAAGAGAAGAGGACTAGGGAGGTATCTAACAGCCTACTATTAGACCCTCCGGATTTTATAGAGGAGTAATTTCGGGCCTATACTTTAGTTTTTAAATCTACTACTCAACTCTTATATATTATTATCTACTAGATAATCTATATTTTCTATACTATCCTTATATACTTTAATCTATTTAGTTAGAGCTTTTAGAAGTTCTAGCTAATTCGGATACTTATTATAAAAAGCTCTTAGTTTATAAAGCGAACCTATAAAATTTAAAACTTTATACTAGACTAGATTAGAATTATATCTTATCTATTTTACACGGTATTTAAGGGTCTTATAATATAGCTTACTAGCTAGTATTTCCTTAACCTCCTACTCTTCTACCCCCTTAATAACGATAGCGGGTGGTTTTGGAGCTTCTTACCTTAGTAGAAGGTCCTAGGGGTTCTTATATAGTAGGTTTAGTGCGAAGATATTATATATTCTTAACCCTAGAGGTAGCTATAAATAGTATAAGTTTTCAACCTATTCTAGTACTTTAAAAGAGCCCTCCTATTAATTAGATAGCTTTCAGCTTAGTCTCTAGACTATAAGATTCTTAGTATTTAGGTAGACTATATTATTAATCTACTAATTAATTGGTTACTAGTAATAGTTAATAATAGATTATATACAATTCTAAGCCTTCTTAATATTAGCTTTTATAGTTTCTTAGACTATATATATATAAGTTACTAGAGCTAAAGCGCTCTTACAATTTAATTTATCTATTATAGTAATAGGATTAATAGAATATTTTTAATCCTAATTCTAATAGGGCTCGAATTTATATAGGATTTAATATAGGGATATTCTAATAGTTATATAGAATAGAGTTGTTTATACTTAGTCGATTATAGGTAATAGAAAACTCTAGTTATTTTAATAGAAGGATACGAAAGGGCGCAGTCTCTAATTAATATACTTATTTATAATCTCTATCTATCCGTTAGTCTCTTTATAATAAGTAGTAGATAGTTTAATTTTTACGCCTAAAATATAGTAGAATTCGGACTAGAAACTAGATATAAACTAAGGTTCTTAGTCTAAAATAATAGTTTCGGGCGTATAGCTAAAGCAGTATACCTATTAAATAAATAATTCGGCTATTCCCTATACGTTAATTATATAATAGTAGGGAATAGATACTACTTATTTAGACAGGCAATCGATTACTACTATAATCTAATTATATCTAGACTTATTTATAGAGAAATTCTTAAAGTTAATATATAAGTACTATATTAGTTAATTTAGTATAGGAAGTAGATAGATAAAACCTAGGGTTTAGGTTTATATTAGATAAGTTTTATAGTATAAATGTAATTCTATATATATCGTTTATAAGTAGCTTCTATACCCTTCTAGTAGTACTTCTAAGATAGTAACTAATAGGTTTTAGTAGTACTTAGGTGTGCGGAGGATACTTAGTTGTAAACCTCTTATATAAGCTATATATAAAGGCCTAAATCTAATAGAATATATAAGCGATTATTATAGAGGAGTAGTCTATTCTCTATCTAATACTTGCGGGGTAAAAGGGTACGTTCCTATATAAAGGAGGCTTAGTTTTCCTATAGTAATATATTAATTAACTCTAGAGAGTCTAGTAATATAACCTACTCCTAGCCTTTAATAACGTTTAGTATAGCTGCTTAAGTTATTATTTAGGTAATATAGGACTAGGCTAATTTAGTATTAATTTAGGGGTAAAGTTAATATAGTTTAAGTAGGACTCTTAACTAGTTATTAGTTTAAGCTACTTTTAAATTTTCTATATCTTATTTATAACGACTAAGAATATCTACTCTAGCGTTATTTTTATCTAGAGTGTACTTAATTTAGAACTAATACTAAACTAATTCCTTAGTCTAATAAACTTAATAAATATTAAGTACCTTTATAGTTATAAAATATTTAAGTAAGTAATAATCGGTATATACTAGAGTTCTAGTAGCTACTAAAGTAAGTTCTACCCTCTATTATTTAAACGCAGTAATAATTGTAAATAGTTTCTTATTATAGATCTTCTAGTTTAGTTCTAAACCGGATAGAACCTTACTATAAAATACTATAGGGTACTATTTTCTATTAGAATATTTTTATAATAGTACTCTTATAACTACTCTATTAGAGGCGTTAGTTTTCATTTTTATTTCTAACGTAGGGTTAAAGTAGAAGAGTATAGATATACTTAATAAGGCTGACTTTAATTTCTTAAAGATAATATTACATTCTAAAGTCTATATAAAAGAGGTTATAAGGTTCTATAGTATAATAATTAGCTTTATAATATATAAGAATTCCGGTATAAACTATTAATAAAATCTAGTAAAACCTAAGAAGGATTTTACACCCGTTATAGTAGTAGGTAGCTACTAGTTATATAGTACTTCTACCTTCTCTAGATTAATCTTAAGGCCTTTATTTAAGAGGATATAGCTAAGGTATTTAGTTCAGGTAATATAGAATTCGCTCTTCTTAATATTAACTTATAACCCTACTTAATATAATCTCTTAAAAACTTTTTTAACGTAGATAGCGTATATTATCTTATCTTCTAAGTAGATAAGAATATTGTCTAGATAAGTAATATAGAAGTTATCTAGGTAGTTGATTAATACGTTATTTATATAGTACTAGTAAGTTACTAGACTATTATATAATCTAAAAGGTAGAACTTTATACTTATAGGTTCTGTATTAAGTCTAAAAGGTAGTATATTCTTTAGAACTAGAATCTATTCTAATCTTATTAAAGGCTATACAAATATTAAATTTAATAAAGATTACTACTTTAGTAAGTTTAAACAGGAGTTTATCTATATATAGTATTAGATATATATTCTTATAGGTAAGAGTATTAAGTTTATAATAATCTATATAGATATATAAGTTGCTATTAGGTTTACGGATTTAAAGGATTAGAGATGTAAAGAAACTCTAACTCTACTTAATATATCTATACTATAGATTATCTATAATATACTTTTTAGTTGCCTCTAGCTTTTTAATATTTTACTTATATAATAGGCTGTAACTATTAGAGAGGGGTTCTATAAGGATAATCTTATAATTATAAGGGTAGTATTCTAGTAATTAATAAGTTGTAGTTTTACTAAATATATCCTAATACTTATAGTATTTGGATAGTAATTAGAGATTTACTAGTACTTCGTTTTTAGCTTTATCTTCTAGCTCTAGGGCTTGCTTATCTTTAATCAGCCGCTTAATTTCGTATAGAGACCTAGAGAAAAACTCGTTCTCTTTTCTCTTTATATTAAAGTAGAAAGTATTAGTTAAGATAAGAGTAATAATAGAAGAATAGACTTTCTTTAGATCGGGTTTAGACTTTATTTTATACGGGCGTATAGGAACTCTAAGCTTATTTAAACTATAGGCTATAAAAGACTAATATAGTTTTAGTAGTTTTAGTAGACCCTTAATATAATAGATAGTTAGACTATAGAACTACTAATACTAGTCCTTTTTCTATAGAGCGTCGCGTTGCTGGATATCTAGCTTTACTTTCTTATTATATATTAGCTAAGTTAATTATATAAGAAGAGGAGGTAAAGAATTATAAGTAGTAAGATACTTAAAGAGCTATATAATCCGATTTTTATCCGTATCTAGCTGGAGTTAAAAACAATATAACTATTTAATACTAATAATATAATTCTAAATATTTAGATCTATAATAATAAATAGGTAGTTTTAAATAGTTCTTCTATTAATTTACAGGTATAAGTAGATATACTAATTAACTAGAGTTTAGATTCGGTCCTAAAAACTTTTAATAGTAATTTTAAAGGGTAAATACTATATCGATATATATAGGGCTTAGAAGAGTAATCTAGCTACTATAGAATTAAAGAATAAGAAGCTTTAAGCGCCTATATTAATAAGAGCGTTTAGTTGTATACTAACACCTTTTAAATATAGAATAGTAGGGATTTAGAAGTACTTTCCTCTAAATAAATACGATAAATTAATATTTAATAAGTTATACTTATTTAAGTCTAAGATAGAGAGTTTTCTTAAACATCTCTATTTCCCACTTAAGAACTATCTAGGTAGTACTTATTTGCGTCTAGAAACTCTTCTTCTTTAATCTTCTCTTATTTAACCTCTATTTCTTATACTTTAAAGACTATATATTTGTTTATAAAGTATTTTAGTTTACTATAATTATAGCAATTATTTAGAGTTATATACCTTTTAGGTACGAGAGTTTTACTAGATTATTAAGAAGCGATTATAGTAGAACGAGGTGTTAATACTAAAGTAGATTGGGGTAGTATTAGATTATAGGTTACCTTAGATAAACTCTTAGAAACCTTCTAGTACCGATCTAAATTTATTTTAGCTATAACCTATAAGCTAGTAGTTTATTTTAAAAGGCTAGAAACGCTTCTTCTTTCTATATTATAGGCTGTTAAGTAGATAACTATAGCGTTAAAGGAGCCTTTCTATATAAGCTTAAAGCTAAGGTTTAGTATTCTTAGGCTGGGGAAAATCTTATCTTATAGGTAGAAGAACTACTTAGATTGAGATACGGATCTTCTAATAGCTGTACTAATAAAGTAAGCTTTAAAAGTTAGGAATATTTCTCCCTTATTTATCCTTAAGACCTAAAACGCCTATTATACCTCTATCTTTTTATTATCTATAATAAAATACGATTATAAAAGTAAAATTATTTCTTTAGTATTTTTAAACTAATACTAGTCTAATTTAGCTAGGTATTTTAGTTCTAGATACTCTTTTATAGTACTAGAGGTATATTTCTATATTAATACTATACGTATATACTCTATCTAATAGTAATCTATATTAATCTTAAGTTAGTCTAGAATTAAGGCTTATTATTATTTAAATATAGGTTTACTACTATTTATAAAGCTTTTAATTTTAGACGTATATTTAGTAAAGTAGGCTTAAAAGGGTTTAGAAGTAGCTAAGAGGTTTCTTACTAAAAGAGTTATAAAAGTTTCCTAGTATATTATTAGTTCTAATTTAGTAGTTTATAGAAGTTAATTAGAACTAATAGTTCTCTATTATATTAAGTATATAATCTCCTCCTATAAAATTGTAATTTATTCTTTAAGGGTTAGTTTACTTTAATTTCCCTCTAAATTAGATAGGTTCTTTATTATAGGCCCTATAGAGAGGGGTCTGCCTATTATAAGGCCCCCTATAGAAGGTAACGGTTATTCTATATGTGTAGATAGAAGTTTACTCTTACTATAACTTACGTATATATTAATTCTAATATAAGAATTAGAAGGTAAATTATAGTTAGATATTAGTAGTTACCTCTAATTCTAATAGATTATTAGTAGTCTCTAAATTTCTACCTAGGTATACTCTACGCAGCTTTTATAAAGGCAATTCTAATTATAGGGGATAGAAAGTTCTAAACTTAAAGGCTTCGGTTAATAGAAGGTTTTTAAGATCCTATCTAAATAACTAGATAATTTAATATAATAGTATATAAGTATTATAATCTAAACTAAATTAAGTATATTTTAGACTTAAATATAGTTAAATAAATAATTAATACGATATTATTAAAGAGGCTATTACTAGTAGTATTAAGTTCTTCTATATAATATAATAGCGTAGATAATATAATAGGTCTAAATACAGTATAAATATATTTAGAGGTATATAGGAGTACGTAGAGGTTTAGAGACCTAAGAATTCTATTAACACCTATAGGCCTTATATAAAAGGATATAGAAGAACTACTAAGCTACTTATAAGGGAGTATACAACTATATATAGAAGGGAAAAGGGGCGGAGCTAGAGGTAGAATAAGATAAGTAAAAAGCTTTAGGATAAGGTTATATATAAAGCTTTTTATAGAACGATTTCTTCGCATCGTTACATTTAAAAGATAAGTTTAATTCTACTTCTTTATTAAGTATTATCTTTTTATAGGTATAAAGGTATTATATATTATAGTAATTATATTTACTACTAAGAAATTTTAGCTTACTTAATAGGGTAGCTTACTCGATAGTACTTTATATTATATAATATAGTAGATAGTACCTTTTATTTCTATATTCTTAGCTAGAGGGGATAACTCTAGCTACTTATTATAGTAGTAGTACTACTTCTTTCTCTAATACCTTACTACGCGTACATATCTAGTTCGCTTAATATCTAGCCCCTTTTCTCCTCCTATCCTCTATATATATACCTGCTCTCTAGTAATCCTCTTATAATCACCTAAGTACTATACATAGCAGATTAATTAAGCTTCTATAAAGCGATGATATTATCTCTTATTATCTCTCGTGACACTACTACCTAAACCTAGCTGTAGAGGATGTCTATAGCATCTAGACTCTGGCCTTAACCTTTACGTAGTGTCTAGGATAAGTAGCCATATAAGGCGAAACTAAGATAGGCCTTTTGAATATAGATTTGGAAATAATCAAGTATAAAGGTTGACGTTGGTCTGTGCACCGATATCGGTTCGAGTCGATTGGCAATATATCGGCAATCTCCGATATTTTATCGGTTCTGATTGGTTTGATCGGTGCCAGGTCTGTTCGAATCGATTTGTAATATATCGGCAATCTCCGATATTTAATCGGCTCTGATTGGTTTGATCAGTGCTAGGTCTGGCGACGTTAGATCACTTTATCGGTCATGTTATACATATTTTACTACATCCCTCTAATGCTGGTCATAGACTGTACGAGTTTTATCCTGCCGTGACCATGTATCCTTGGTAGATGCTCTCGTTGTGCCTAGTCTGGTAGACGCCGTATACACTCCACAACCGTTTCCAAGGGAAAGTCTAAGCTGGACTTGGTGGACTTTTATTTCCGCTACCATTGCTATGTCTACCGAGGAAGAGCTTGAGTCGTTCCGCCGGCAGTGGCGAGAAGAGGTGACGGCCAAAGCAAAGGGAAAGGCTCCTAGTACAGCTAGCCCATCAAAGACGACGCAAGCATTCTCGAGCAGGGCGCGAGCTCCCAAGAGCAATGCGACTGAGGCATACGGTCATAAACGTCATCAGAGCTTGGATTCATCGGACGAGATAGACGAGATCGAATCCCACGCCTATCACGAACTAGGAGAAAAGCGGCACGAAAGATGCTTGGATGAAACTGGCGAATTAGTCGCGACTTCTGTACGGGAGCCGCGTTCCGCTTTGGAGCACTATGAAAGAGCTGTAGAGAAGGAAACACAAGGTATCTTCGGAGACAGCGTGAACTTGTACAGGAAAGCATTTCGGGTAAGCATCCATACCTATTCTATTTGACGGAGGCGGTGTATTCCAATAGATTCATCCTTCAAATCTTGATATAGGTGTTTCTTGAAAACGCCATACAGCCCATTCGCAACCGGCCGGTTAGGCGAATGTGCCCACGTTCAAAGACATACAATTCTATGCTAACTAGGCAACAGCTCGACTCTCGCGTCCACGAAACCTACAAAAACAAACACTTCCCAGCCTCCTCCTTCCCAAAACCCAAAACCCAGGACCCCAACCCATCAAATGCAGCCGTCAATGCCCACCACTTCCTCCATGGCCTCCCCTCCACTCTACAGTCTTTAATCGAAAGCTTCTCTTCCCTATCCATCCAAAGAGAACCACCGCCAACGGACCTCTCCCCAGCACCATCATGTCCCATTGCTTCTATCCCCGAAGAGATACTCGCAGATATCCTAGTCCATCTTGCTATCCGAGATGTAGCATCGTTTGTCCGTCTTGCTCAGGTTTGCAAGCGCCTCGCCTACCTCGTGGCCACCGAAGAGCGCGTCTGGAGACGGGTAGCCCTAGGCCATGAATTCGGATTTGCGGCCATGCACTACACCTGGGCTTGTCAAGTAGATGGCAGGCCTCTCGACGACAACAGTGGGAGTGGACACGTCCTGAATTCCGCCTCCGATACCGAAAGCCTCGATATTGCTCTGTGTCTTGGCAAGCCTGCAGCCCTATCCCCGCCCTCTCTTACCCAACTACTCGTTCCTACCGTATACCCCACCTACCGCACTCTCTTCCGCCACCGCCCGCGCCTCCGCTTCAACGGCTGCTACGTCTCGACCGTAAACTACACGCGCCCAGGTGCCTCCTCCCCAACAAGCATATCCTGGAACTCGCCCATTCACATCGTAACCTATTACCGCTATCTCCGCTTCTTCCGCAATGGGATAGCCATCTCTCTGCTCACGACCGCCGAGCCCGCAGATGTGGTGCCTTACCTGCATATAGAGCACGTACACAAGAACCACGGCAACCTGCCCCCCGCACCTATGAAAGATGCATTGCTGGGACGCTGGCGGTTATCCGGGCCAGAGGTCCTGGGGGATAGGGAAGATGAGCCAAAGGGCGAGAAGGAAGGCACGCTATATGTAGAGACAGAGGGGGTAACACCCAAATATTTGTACAAGATGGTTTTGGCGCTAGGGAGCGCTGGAAGGGGCACTAGGAATAATAAATTGGTATGGCAGGGGTATTGGAGCTATAATCGTCTGACGGATGATTGGGCTGAGTTTGGGTTGAAGAATGATAGGCCGTTTTATTGGGGTCGGGTGAAGAGTTATGGGATGGGGTTGGGGCAGCGTAGTTAGCTTTTGATGGGTGTATGTATTTGCTAGGTTAACATTTTGGAGTCTAGCATGGGCTATTTAACTATATTGTGACAAATTCGAGACGATTTTCTATTGTAGACCTACTATGCGCAATGGCGCAAACACTAGAATTGCCTACATGATGGTATACATCCCCACCTTAATCATTTCCATTTCTCACTCTCTACCGCCTTGGCATGCCTCTACCACGTCCCCTCATTCCAAGTGACCTTTGCGCTGCTCCTGGAGGCAATGGCTTATTCGGCGCCTGTGGTTGCGCTGACTCTTGATTTTCTGTTGCATTTATTAATCATGCATTCTATCGGATATCAAGGAATTTGGAAGTCATACTTATTGTCTCGTCCACACTCATTATCAGACACGCAGCCTCGGTCGCAGCCTGAATAGCATTGATCTTCACTAAGCTAGGCTCCCAAACAAACTTCTCCATGTTATTCGCAATACCCTCGTTCACAAAATCTACACCAGCCCAAATATTGCCCCTCTTGTGTTCGACTCTGAGGCGGTTCAGGATATCGGTAGCATCGAAGCCAGCATTGTCGCAGAGCTGCCTTGGAATGACTTCAAGCGCCTTCGCAAACGCTTTGATGATGGACTGTTGCTTGTGCGGGATGTTCCTGTCGGCGTATGCATGCAAGTAGGATGATATCTCCATTTCGCAGGCTCCACCACCAGCAACAATGCTCCTGTTCTTAATCGCTCGCTTAACAATCATTATAGCATCGTGCAGACTTCGCTCTACTTCAGCGATAAATTGCTCAGCGCCACCTCGAAGAACCAGCGTGCAGGCTTTTGCGGCGGGGCATCCTTCAAAGAAGTTAAATCTTTCACCGCCAATCTGTCGCTCTTCGAACCTCGCGCAAGTTCCCAGGTGTTTCAGCTGGATATCCGAGCATGTGGACTGAATGCTAGCGCCCGTGGTTTGGCACACACGCTCCAGGTCATCTGAAGCAACGCGTCCAGCGCAGAATACGTCTCGGTCGGCAAAATATTGTGTGGCGAGATCCCCAATAGGCAACTTGCTGAGCACCACCTTGGCACCAGTCTTATATAAAGCCTCCATCTTGTTGAAGATGATCTGCCATTCCGCGTCTACGATGGCCTGGTACTCTGAAACTTGTTCGACTCTTACTTCTGCATTGTCCTTCTCGCTCTTGAGTTCCAGCTCCACGTTTAGACAGGCAATCTTGGGGCTCTTGAAGCATTTAGGTTGCTGCTCAAAGCCGGCATAGGAGAAGGTCTTTTTGAATGCGACGCCATTGACGAATATAGAGTCTTGGAGGGCGCCGCCGGTAATCTTCTTAATGCCAATGAGCTTCTCGTTTAGATCATCCTGGTCGAGCGAAAGTACAGCATTGACAACCATTTTTGTGAAGAAATCCGAGTTCCGGTGAATCAACTTGCTGCTCATGGCCGTCGCGGCGAGCTTCTGTAGTGTCTCCCTTTGGTTAGCCTCAGCAGTATCGACGGCAATCTCCATGATCTTATTTATGGAGATGTCTGAGGCTCTCCGAAGACCCTTGGTGATGATCTGGCTGCTCACACCCTGCTCCACATGGTCCCTAATCTCCTTGAGGATCTCTCCCGCCAAGACAACCACGGACGTTGTTCCGTCTCCAACTTCAGCGTCTTGCGAGCGCGCAATGTCTGTAAGGATGCGAGCGGCGGGGTGGACAATGTCGAGAAGCTTCATCACTGTCGCCCCGTCATTTGTGATTGTCTGCCTTCCATTCTCGTCGACCAGCAGCAGGTCGCCGCCGTACGGGCCTAATGTGCCTTTGATTGTTGACTGGACAGCGAGACAGGCATTTATATTGGATAATACCTGGCCGCGGCCCTGGGACTGATCGGTTCCTTGCAAAAGTCAGCATCTCCTACCCGGAACGGGGTGCACGATTCCCACCTACCCTCCTTCAGCACAATGATAGTTGGTGTTTGACCTCCGAACGACATGACGGTCGGGTGCGGACTACGGCGCCCGGGCTCCAAAACTGAACGATTACCTAGGTGAATGCTGTGGCCTGATATCTGGGAAGAAGAGAAGGCGGGGCGAGTGCAGAGCTCAAAGTTTTCCCGTCCCTATCCAGGCCGCTAGAAGGCGGGCGCGTCCCAAAAATTACCGCCCGGAACAACGCTCTTCCGTTTCCCGACGCCAAGCCCAGCCTCGCTCACCGGGCGTCTACCAGCTGTCCACCTTCCGTCGCGCTTCCATGCATTCTGCCGCTGCCCCTCGCACGTCTCTTCTAGTTGCTGTGAATTTTTAATTGATATACTCTCCTTCATGCCCCCGTTGCGCGTTTTCCTACCCCCAACAGGCCCCTTCTTCATCTCCTCGCAAGCCAATATATAATACCAGTCACCCGCCCCCGTGACCGCGTGCTTTGCGCTTTAATTTCCTTTGACTACCTCGGGTTTCGTTCCTTCCATTCGTCTCGATCTGTCGCTACATCTATATATACTTATTTTTTCCTTTGTTGTATTCATTCTTCCATCATGCCGGCCAAGACCTTGTCGAAGAAAGTGAGCCATCGTTCTACGTCCAGTTCACCTAAGAAAATATTTTAATTCTAGGCTAGTCTGCTCCTGTCGAGGCCAAATCAGCTTCTAGAGACACATATCAGGCTCCGAAACGGCGTTCACGCGAGGCAGTCGTGAAGACTCAGATATCGATCCCGGAGACAATAACCGCCCTGGACAATTACCCGCCACTACTACGCATCCCGTCTGAAATACGGCGCGAAATCTTCAAGTATCTAATCCCCTCGTCCAACAGAAAGTTCCGACTTTACACCGACTGCGATTCCACCGCCATCAGCAAGAAATGGAACCGCCAATGCCGCCCGCACCCCGACAAGTTAACTCTAGATATCCTCCGGACCAACCGCCTCATCTACCATGAATGTCTCGCCATGCTCTATTCCGAGAACCTGTTTCATTTCTATGCATTTAATTATCTGCCTGTCTTGGACTTCATACGACATTTGAGCCCCGAAGCCAAGAGCCTAGTGCGGAAGGTCCGGCTTACACCACTCTCGGATCAGCAAAATGAACAGCCAACCAATCACGACGCATTCTGCACCGTCGTACACGACTTCCTGCCCGGTTTGACTACCCTGCAGGCTGATCCGGTAGTGTTTTTTTGAGCCATTTTACTGACCGTGGAGGGATGTCCCTTGAAGCAATATGTCGCTGTTTCTCCAAAGTCCCCGATATATGACGGTACCCAATCGAGACACATTGTTGTGTTGGAAGCTCCATGGACGACCTCCATATTGTGCGCGCGACCTGATGTTGTCCAATTGGTGTATGGTGAGGGCTTAGTCACTTTTTTCATGGGTCCTGTTCTGATCGTTGATGGAGGTTCTGTAACGATCGGAAGGAAAATGGGGATGGACCAAGCAGCGTCCAGGTTCCTAAGATGAAAGTCTTCATCAAACACTCTCTGCAAAGATTCATTTCTGGGGTCAATTTACATTGCACAATGGCATTGCCTAGGGTTAGCGGTATCCCAGCGAGTTATAGACATTTCTTTCACCTGTCTACGATGCCAAACGGTGCAAGATTTTGCAAAGGATGGCGCCTGACGAGGGCATGATATGTCTTCCACGAGCGTCTTTAGACATTGATAGATTTTCGGGTCGAATACGACCCTATGCACGTACGTGACCGATAAGCCTACACTTCCTTGCTCCCTAATAGTCCCATCTCATATCCAATAAGTAGCTTGCTATTCCATGATGCATCTCTCGTCCACCCTCTTATCCGCTCGAATTGTCCCCGCACGATCAACTATTGCCGCAAGATTGACCTTGAATCGCGGTCCCAAGAGAATACAGTCCAGTCCCACAAACTACGGCCCCAATCCCAAAAATTACAACTTTAACATCAGCCAAACATAGCTTCCCCCAATTCTCCTTATACCGCCGTTAGTTCAGGAACAACCAGCAAATTATGTCCAACCCATATGTGGACCACGGTGTGAACAGCGCGGAAATGGGTCTAGGAAGTTACTAAAGTTAGAATCGACTCGGCTATGACCTATGCGATGAGCTAGAGTGTGAAGGGTACGGCAGCCTAGGAGCTGATGGCGAGCCACGTGCGTTGAGACATGTGCTTTGTGCTGCGGAAGTGGCGGACATATATAAACTTTGAAGCGACATGGCCGTAAATCACGCCAGCTAGGAGAATTTATTATATACTCCTTCGTTGGTACGAGACATTGCTCTATTGTACGAAGTATATAAGCGGTACAGAATGAACGACTCACAGTCGGCAGCGCAATCCATACGCTATCTTTATCCTCACATCACTCGCACTATCTAGCGCAGGACTTGTCACAAAGTCTCCAGAATACCGATAGATGACAATAGTAACCACAATGTACATCGTCGTATCCGTGAATTGCAACAGGTAGAGTGCCTTAGTAAACTCCTTAGGGTTTCGAAATTCACTAATAGGGGAGAAAATTGCGATGTGACCCATGAACACGGAGATTACTTTTACTACGCTGAGAAGGGCTGGTACGAGGGAGCTCTAGGCTATGGCTTTAAGGCCCAAGTTTGCGCGGGTTAGGTTTGTTAGGGCGCGATAGGTAGAGAGATGGGAGACTTACGATCTACGCCGATGACTATCATGGTTATAGAGACGCCTCACGTATAGAAACGAATGCTAGGTATTAGTGCTAGATTTCGTAACATAATTTGTAGGGGCTGAATGCATACAGGCAATGCTTAGATAGGAGACTTTCTTTAATGTTCTGGGAAGCGTGATGACCCACAACACCACGAATCCAATAATACCCTAAGCTCGGCTATATAGTTCCTGCGCACATAGGGTTCTTGCGCACCCACACCAACACGCGTATCCATCAAGTAATCGCGATTTCTCTCCACACCAGCTATTTACTATGGATACTCGCGGAGAGGCAATTCAGCTAGCTACCGGCGATTAATACGCAGGTCTCTATCCTAGTAAACGAGCTGCGGCGAAGGCCTACAATATCCTTGAATCGACCCTACGAAATCGCCCGAATGGCGCGACAAATAGCGCGACTAGCCATCAACACCAGCAGCAGCTCACCTCTAAGCAAGAAGAATTCTTAGTTGAATAGATACTAGAAGACGCCCGCGTCTGCCCCCCTATACACGCCCGAGCCTGTAAAATAGCCAATCGAATCTTACGAATAAATGGTGATTACCGTGTCCGTGAACCCAATGCACGGATTCAGCCAATGCACGCCGAACACCAGACACGTCAAAACTCCCTAATCTTCAACACGCGATAACTCCACCATTATGGACCCAATTCAGGCTGCCATTGATGAAATCGAATCGCGAGAACCAGGAGAAGATTTCTCATATACAGAAATTGTCACTAGACGTGGTGTTGATCGCAGTACACTATCGCGAAGACACCGAGGTGTTACAGCATCGCGTGCGGCCACTGCAAACAATCAACGAGAGCTTAACCCATAGCAAGAGCAGGAGCTTATACGATATATTAAAGGACTTACAGAGAAATATATACCTCCTATAAGAGAGATGGTACGAAATTTCGCATCAATAATAGCCAAGAAGCCAGTCAGCGAAAGCTGGGTTACCTGCTTTATCAACTGACACAGCGTTCGTCTTATATCACAATGGATAGTCGGCGTAGATAGTAATCGCTATAAAGCTAATTTAGAGGATATATATCGCCTGTATTTTCACCTACTATACAGCAAGATCGATCAATATTAGATAGATCCTCGGCATACTTATAATACGGACAAGAAAGGCTTCCTAATCGGTATTATTAGTAGATTAAAAAGGATATTTAGTAGACGAATATATGAGAAGGAAGTTAGGGTATTCATCTAGGGACGTACCTTACAAGCGAGCGGCCCATATAAGCAAGCGGTCTACTCCATCAACTTTTTCAACCTTTATATACGTATAGCTCAACAACCAAGTAATATAATAACAATTTACAACTTGAGGGATTATTCTATAGAAATCTCTACATCCTTCTAGCATATATAAGAATTATGCCCAGTCTTACTATAGCGGCTATAGTACGCTTTATACTGTCCGCTTATATATAATTGCATCCTAAATTAGTATATTATAACTAGAATTTCCTCCTTATTATTCCTTTTAGTAATAATTATCTCTTCTTATATTTTTATTAGGGTCTCTTATACTTAAATTTACCTTTTTTTCTACTATTTCTATTTTATTACTACTTTATTTACTTTTTAAAGGCTAATATACTATATAAATAAGCTAATTACCTAAGCGAGCTGATTATAATACTAAGACTATACTAAAATTGCGACTACTTTTTGTAAAATATTATACTTTCTTATATTCTATTATATTATATAGTATAGTAGCCTATTCTTCTATATCTATAGTATTATTTTTATATATCTGTAAGTTATATCTAGTCTTACTATACTACCTATAATACTTTTAAGTTGGTTAGCCTCTATTAATATATACCTTCTTTCTACCCTTCTTTCTATTAGTATAAGTACGAAACTCTTTTAGAGTAGTTAATTAAACGCTTTCTTTAATTATTAGATTACCTTTCTTTTATATATACTTTCTTTTATATATACTTTCTTTTATATATACTTTCTTTTATATATACTTTCTTTTATATATACTTTCTTTTATATAT
>ML986643.1:35238-64380 GCA_010094045.1 Lojkania enalia
AGTAATTTTAAAGGGTAAGTACTATATTAATATATATAGGGCTTAGAAGAGTAATCTAGCTACTATAGAATTAAGAAATAGAAAGCCTTAGGCGCTTATATTAACAAGGGCGTTTAGTTGTATACTAACGCCTTTTAAATATAGAACGGTAGGAATTTAGAAGTATTTTCCTCTAAATAAATACGATAAATCGATATTTAATAAGTTATACTTACTTAAGCCTAGGATAGAGAGTTTTTCTAAACGTCTCTATTTCCCACCTAAAAACTATTTAGATAGTACTTATTTACGTCTAAAAACTCTTCTTCCTTAATCTTCTCTTATTTAACCTCTATCTCTTATACTTTAAAAACTGTATATTCGTTCGCAAAGTATTCTAGTTTACTATAATTATAGTAATTTTCTAGAGTTATATACCTTTCAGGTGCGGGAGTCTTACTAGATTATTAGAGAGCAATTATAGTAGAATAAGGTGTTAATACTAGGGTAGATTGAGGTAGTATTAGATTGTAGGTTACCTTAGATAAACTCTTAGAAACCTTCTAGTACCGATCTAAATTTATTTTAGCTATAACCTATAAGCTAGTAGTTTATTCTAGAAGGTTAGGAACGCTCCTTCTTTCTATATTATAAGCTGTTAAGTAGGCAATTATAGCGTTAAAGGAGCCTTTCTATATAAGCTTAAAGCTAAGGTTTAGTATCCTCAGGCTGGGGAGAATCTTATCCTATAGGTAGAAGAACTACTTAGATTAGGATACAAATCCTCTAATAGCTATACTAATAAAGCGAGCTTTAAAAGTTGGGAATACTTCTCTCTTATTTATCTTTAGGACCTAAAACGCCTGTCACGCCTCTATCTCTTTATTACCTATAATAAAATATAATCGTAGAAGTAAAATTATTTCTTTAGTATTCTTAAACTAATACTAGTCTAATTTAGCTAGGTATTTTAGTTCTAGATACTCTTTTATAGTACTAGAGGTATATCCTTATACTAATACTATATGTATATATTCTGTTAGATAGTAATCTATATTAATTTTAAGTTGGTCTAGGATTAAAGCTTACTATTATTTAAATATAGGTTTACTACTATCTATAAAACTTTCGATCTTAGGTATATATTTAGTAAGATAGACTTAAGGGGGCTTAAGGGTGGCTGAGAAGTTTCTTACTAGGGGAGTCGTAAAAGTTTCTTAGTATATTATCGGTTCTAATTTAGTGGTTTATAGAGGTTAATTAGAACTAATAGTTCTCTATTATATTAAGTATATAATCTTCTCTTATAAAATTGCGATTTATTCCTTAAGGGTTAGTTTACTCTAATTTCCCTCTAAATTAGATAGGTTCTTTATTATAGGCCCTATAGAAAAGGGTCCGCCTGTTACAGGGCCCTCTATAGGAGGTAACAGTTATTCTATACGTATAGATAGAAGCTTACTCTTACTATAACTTATGTATATATCGGTTCTAGTATAGGAATTAGAAGGTAAATTATAGTTAGATATTAGCGGTTACCTCCGATTCTAATAGGTTATTAGTAGTCTCTAAGTTTCTACCTAGGTATACTCTACGCGGCTTTTCCGAAGGCAATCCTAATTATAGAGGATAGGAAGTTTTAAATCTAAAGGCTTCGGTTAATAAAAGGTTTCTAAGATCCTATCTAGGTAACTGAATAATTTAATATAATAGTATATAAGTATTATAATCTAAACTAAATTAGATATATCTTAGACTTAGATATATTTAAATAAATAATCGATGCGATATTATTAAAGAGGCTATTACTAGTAGTATTAAGTTCTTCTATATAATATAACAGCGTAGGTAAGATAATAGGTCCAAATATAGCATAAATCTATTTAGAGGTATATAAGAGTATATAGAGGTTTAGGGATCTAGGAATTCTATTAACACCTATAAGCCTTGTATAAAAGGATATAGAAGAACTACTAAGCTACTTATAAAGGAGTATACAACTATATACGGAAGGGAAAAGGGGTAGAACCGGGGGTAGAATAAGATAAGCAAAAAGCTTTGGGATAAGGTTATATATAAAGCTTTTCGTGGAACGATTTCTTTGCATTGTTACAGCTTTAAAGTAGAGTAAAAACTCGATTTTTGTAATATAGTTAATATAACTATATATTAGCTGCTCGACTTAGCGCCCGTATATAGTTTTTAAAAGTAAGAAACAATCTATATCTAGTAGTTATAGTAGATGCGACGAATATAGAGGTATATAAAGAGTAATAATATTCTTTTCCTCGTAGAGCTGCCTAAATTTAAGTAAGTTATAGCTCTTATAGCTGTTAAGAATTAGCAATTAATATATACTAATAGTATAATCCTTTATATACGCGTTAAAATACTTTAACTACTTAATACTAATATTATTTATCGTCTAGCTGTTATTAGTAACCTATATAGCCTAGGTTAGTAGAATATCGTCTTCTTTATACTATATAGAGAGGTAGTAGGTACCTATAAAGATAATAAAAGGTAGTATTACCTATCCTATCGCGTTAATACCCTAGATAACTATAGTCTACTTATAATTACCTAGCTAGAGCTGCTTTAGTCGATTCTATCTCTTAGAGCTAATAACTACTACTTCTATTAATATTACGCCTATTATAAAGCTTAATTCGTTAAAGTTATATATATCTTCGTTAATAATACCGTATTTAGCCTTTATATTCTATATAAGGTAGAACTAGCCTCTTATAACCTTAAGATCCTTATATTTAGCTCTTAAATAGTCGTACTTTTAATTAAATTTAACTTTAAGCTTAGGTATACGTTTAATAAAGTTTTCTACCTAGTTTTTTCTAACCTAGCTAGTAGAGCACGCAGCTAGTAGTAAATTAGCTATATTTTAAACAGCAGCAAGCTGCGGCGGAAATCCTCTTATATCTAGATCTAGTATATATTAAACAATTACCTACTCCTTAATCTTACTAAGCTTTATTAAATTAGGCTAGCAATTGTATTATAGAGCTGTTCCTTACTTTTATATACTAAGTATACTTTAGGAGATATTATAGATTAATATAACGCGATATATAGTTAGTATTACATCTTATTAAAGAGCTTAGAGTATAAGTTATATTCTAGCTTCTTTCTAAATTAATTCTATAGTTGTTAATTATAGTATAATACTATAAAGTATAATTATCGCGATTTTAGTAGTATTTTAGTATTATAATCAGCTCGCTTAGGTAATCAGCTTGCTTATACTATACGTTAATTAAATTATAAATTATTAAAATTTAAGTCTAACATCTATTATAAAAGCTATATATTAGATTTAAAAGAGTATACTTATTCTTATAACTAAGCTGGCGATGCTTTAAACTAAGAATAAGATACTGTAAGAGGTAAATAAGGTAATAAGCAAGCGAAAATAGCGTACGAAATAGTAGATTTAAAGATAAGATATCTTAATAAAATCTAAGATAGGAGATCTAATTAAATAGATTAATTTAACTATCTAAATTAGGTAAAAGACTACTATATTATAGTCGCGTTATAGAACTAAAAATCGACTATAGTAATACTGTAAATACTATAGGCAGCTAGGATATTAAATTAAGATATATCTAATATAATTATCTAAGTCGGATAGTAATAGTAATTATATTACTATATTATCTAATTAATTAATCTAGACGTTATTAGATAAACTGTCTCTAAGTTACCTATAGGTAAAATTTAGGTGGTAGAGTACGCCGCTTACTATATCGCGCTATTTACTACATTATTACGTTAACTATTATAACCTAGAATAGAACCCGACTAGTAACTTTACTAAGATAACTACCGTAGAAAATTACTATATTAGAAACCTAAATAAATAAAATCTAAATATAATATTACGTCTAAATTTTTAATTAGGTGCTAGAGTTTAATTTAAGTATATTTTTAAACGCTTATAATAATACTACTACTAATCCCTAGTATAGTACTATTATATAAACTAAACCAATCTAATCTCTAATATAGTACTACTATATAATAATAACCGGTCGCGCTAATATACCTATAACCTAACCTAATTCCTAGTATAGTATTATTATAAGAACTAAACTAACTTAATCTCTAGTATAGTACTACTATTAACTATTAGTTATACTAATATACCTATAATCTAACCTAATCTCTAGTATAGTACTACTATATAATAATAACTAATTATACTAATATACTTATAACCTTAACTAATACTAGTATTAATAACTACTACTTAATTATAAATAATCTAAATATAATATAAAGACTTAACTCGTAGAAACTTATAATTAAAAGAAGAGTACTATTATAATAATACCGTAATACTTCTATACCTATACTATTCTTATTATAATACTTAAACTAGCTACTAGTAATAGTTATTAACTACTAGTTAGAATATAACTAACTTGTTTTAACTATAATAGAGAAAGGTTTTACTAACCTAGCTAGCTTATATAGTAGTATAAATCTAGTTTCTATAAAAACTTATATAATATAGATATTTCTATTCTTTATATAATATTTTAATATTTATATATAATATATAGTAATAGAGTTAACTACTTAAAGTATAATTAACTAACTACGCGTAAGCGTTTATAATATATATTTAAAAACTAGAGTTTTTAAATAGGCTTAGAATTTAAAATAATTTATTAGATACTTTATACTATTATAATTCTTATTTAGATATATAAGTTAAAAACTATAGTAGTAATAGAATATAAATAGGTAACTATCTAAAAATTATATAGCTTTTCTAAATTATCTCTAAATTTTACTATAATAAGTAGTTAAATTCTACTTTAGTTTATTAAATATATTTAAAAGATCCTAAACTTATATTATTAATTTCTACTATACTATCTATATATTAATAAGTTCTATTACCCTCTATCTATCTTTTTTATCCCCTATCTACAGATATATAATTAGCTAATAGGTTTCTTAGAAACCTTAATAGGAAATTAATAGAGTATTAATTATAAGATACTAGATTTATATTAGTATTAATATAACTATAATAAAACACTATAATAAAGAATAGTAGAAATATTATAATATTACAGGTATATAAGAAGCTAGAGTTAACAATTAAGAGTATCTAGCTATAAATTATATTTGTAGACTACTACTACTACTACTACTATTACTACTACTACTAATATATATAAAACTCTAGTAAAATAGTAGTATATTATACTATTATATTAAGTATTTATTTTTAGAGATAATAGGTTTTATTATTAAATAGTATACTAATACTATACTTCTAATAGTATATAAGAGTCTACTATAGTATATTATAAAATATTATAGTCTAGAAAATACTATAAAATATAGTAAATTACTATTATATATTATAAAGTATAGTTAATTACTATTATTTAATATACTGTAATATACTATAAGATACTATAATATAATATACTACTCTAGTTAATTAAATTTATATATATAGGGAAGTAGTATAAATAAAATTTATATAGTATTAGAGAAGTATATTAGATTTTTATCTACTAACTACTAGTAGTAAAGGCTAAGCTAATCTTTATTTATTAAAGTATTATTATCTAAAAAACTATTAAAATTAGTTATATCTTTATCTAAAAAGCTTTTAAAAGTACTATCTAACTTCTTACTTAATATCTTATACTTATTCTTATATTATATAAGCTTAGCTTTAATTTTAGAATTATTATTAACTTCCTCTTCGTATATTACAGTATCCTCGCGTTCCCCCTAATACTTGTATATAGCGCGCTCGCTTCAGCGCACGTGCCTTCTTCTTCTCCTTTATCTTCTTACTTACCTCACGTTCAGCTTACTCCTTAGCTATCCTCTTATACAACACCTGAGATCTATACGTAGCATACTATACCAAGCGTTAGATAAGCCTTATCGTCCCTGCTCGTAGCCTCTTATAATATTAGGATAGCTCGCCTAGTTATACAGTAATAGTAGCTAGACAGCTGCTGCAGATCTCCAGACAGAGATTTTCGTTATTCCTTATCCGGATTTTTTCTTCCTTCCTAGTAATATCTAGCCAGATTACCAGCTTAACAGCCATCCTACTGCTCGTACAGCAGCAGTAGTAGGAGCTCTAGAACCAGCTATCGTCCTCCCTCGACGCGCTATCGTCCTCTCTCCACCGTAGTCTTCGCTCCTTATTCCGCCAGCTTCTCTCTATACCAGTTCCCCGTTCTATCAGTAATACGACAACTATATTAAGCTTGTTCAGCATATTACTCGTCGTACTAGACGCTAGTTTCTGTTCCGCCAGCTCCTTAAAGAGTCAAACGACTCCCCGTTCCGTTATACTAAACGCTAGTTCCCCGTTCCGTCAGTAATACAACGACTATATTAAGCTTGTTCAGTATATCGCTTGTTATACTAGACGCCAGTTCCCCATTCCATTAGTAATACGACAACTATGTTAAGCTTGTTTAGCATATCGCTTGTCGTACTAGACGCTAGTTCCTGTTCCGCCAGCTCCTTAAAAAGTTAAACAACTCCCCGTTCCGTTATACTAGACGCTAGTTCCCCGTTCTGTCAGCAATACGACGACTATATTAAGCTTGTTCAGCATATTACTCGTTATACTAGACGCCAGTTCCCGTTCCGCCAGCTCCTTGAAGAGTTAAACGACTCCCCGTTCCGTTATACTAGACGCTAGTTCCCTATTCTGTCAGTAATACGACGACTATATTAAGCTTGTTCAGTATATCGCTCATTATACTAGACGCCAGCTAGCTAGAAACAGTTCCACCCTATACAAAACAGACAACCAGTTGCACCGGGTCCCTATATTACAGCCACAATCATTGATTGCGGCTACTTTCTAAAGAGGGGGGTACTATCACGGTATCCTTGCGTTCCCCCTAATACTTATATATAGCACGCTCGCTTCAGCGCACGTACCTTCTTCTTTTCCTTTATCTTCTTACTTACCTCGCGTTTAGCTTACTCCTTAGCTATCCTCTTATACGACACCTGAGATCTATATATAGCATACTATACTAAGCGTTAGATAAGCCTTATCGTCCCTACTTATAGCCTCTCGTAACATCGTACTTATCACTTTTAATACCTTTAATATAGGGTAAGTTCGAATTAAGAAGAAGATTATTATCGAATTAATTATATACTAATAGAGGTTTTTTATATTTAGGGTAGTAATTAATATATATTTATAATAAATAGATATAATAAAAAATATAATAAACTTACTTCTACTCTAGCTTTAAAACTATAGCTAACTCTTTCTTAAATAGTCCCTTAATAAACTCTTACTATTTATTTTAAGTATTTTTACTTTTAAAGCTATTATTTTATAGTTTAAGAAGGCTATCTTAGTATATTTTATATATAACCTTCTATATAGCCCCTCTAGAGCTATATACCTATAATAGACTTTAAACTAATTCTTATATAGTAGATATATTTTTTTCTTAACTAGTAGCTTTTAATAGAACTACTTAGTAATATCTAAAGCTAATCTTTTAGTTAATATACTCTTATTTTAAGTAGATAACCTTTAGTTTTACTTTTAACTAATTATCTATTTACTTATAAATATATATATATATATAATAAATAACTATAATAATTTACTAGACTTATAATTATTAAAGCGCTTTTCTACTATAACTTTAATAACTTTATCTAATATCTTTTTTTTTTCTTCTTCCCCTAGCGCTATATATTTAGCACTTTTCTATAGCTACCTCTTCTTAGTACTCTTAGTAGAGTAATTAGTAGTATAAGTACTCTTAATAGCCTTTTTCTTAGTAGTAAGTAATATAGCCTTATCTTTCTATTAGATAGCGCGTTTAATATTACTAAATATACCTTTAAAGGGTATTATAAGGTTAGTTAAATAGCCTTTTTAAGAACTAGTTTAACTGTATAGTAAAAGAATATATTTAATTTTATAATCTTTTAACTACTAGCTCTATATTTATTAGTAAATTATAATAAAAGACTAGTATAATTACTTATCTATATTAACTTTACCTACTTATCTTAATTAGAGCTAATTAGTAGCTCTAGTAACTTTAATAGTAATAAGCTATCTAGACTATTAAGAAAATTATTATTAATAGATTCTACTTTAATAATTAATATTTTATAGGAACTGTAATAATATAATAGTATAGATAAAATAATAGGTCTAATATTATAGTATCCTCGCGTTCCCTCTAATACCTGTATATAGCGCGCTCGCTTTAGTATACGTACCTTCTTCTTCTCCTTTATCTTTCTACTTACCTTATATTTAGCTTACTCCTTAGCTATCCTCTTATACGACATCTGAGATCTGTATGTAGTATACTATACTAAGTGTTAGATAAGCCTTATCGTCCCTACTTATAGCCTCTTATAATATTAGGATAGCTCGCCCAGTTATATAGTAATAGCAGCTAGACAGCTGCTGCGGATCTCTAGATAGAGATCTTTATTATCTCCGTTCGGATTTTTTCTTCCTTTCTAGCGATATCTAGCTAGATTACCAGCCTGACAGCTATCCTACTGCTCGTACAGTAGTAGCAGTAGGAGCTCTAGAACTAGCTATCGTCCTCCCTCAACGCGCTATTATCCTCTCTCCACCGTAGTCTTCGCTCCTTATTCCGCCAGCTTCTCTCTACGCCAGTTCCCCGTTCTATTATACTAGACGCTAGTTCCCCGTTCCGTCAGCAATACGACAACTATATTAAGCTTATTTAGTATATTACTTATTATACTAGACGCTAGTTCCCGTTCCGCTAGCTCCTTAAAAAGTTAAACGACTTCCCGTTCCGTTATACTAGACGCTAGTTCCCCGTTCTATTAGTAATATAATAACTATATTAAGCTTGTTTAGTATATTACTTATTATACTAGACGCTAGTTCCTATTCTGCCAGCTCCTTAAAAAGTTAAACAACTCCCCATTCCGTTATACTAGACGCTAGTTCCTATTCTACCAGCTCCTTAAAGAGTTAAACAACTCCCCGTTCTATTATACTAGACGCTAGTTCCCTATTCTATTAGTAATATAACAACTATATTAAGCTTATTTAGTATATTACTTATTATACTAAACGCTAGCTAGCTAGAAATAGTTCTACCCTATATAAAATAAACAACTAGTTACACCGGGTCCCTATATTACAGCTACAATTGTTAATTGCAGCTACTTTCTAAAGAGGAGGGTACTATTATAGTATTCTTGCGTTCTCTCTAATACTTATATATAGCGCGCTCGCTTTAGCACACATATCTTCTTCTTCTTCTTTATCTTCCTACTTACCTCGCGTTTAGCTTGCTCCTTAGCTATCCTCTTATACAACACCTGAGATCTATATATAGTATATTATACTAAGCGTTAGATAAGCCTTATCGTTCCTACTTATAGTCTCTTATAACATCTAAATATAGTACGAATCTACTTAGAAGTATATAGGAGTATATAGGAGATTAGAGACCTAAGAATTCTATTAATACTTATAGGCCTTATATAAAAGAATATAGAAAAACTACTAAGCTACTTATAAGAGAGTATATAATTATATATAGATAGGAAAAGGAGTAAAACTAGGGGTAAGATAAGATAAGTAAAAAGCTTTAAGATAAGATTATATATAAAGCTTTTTATAGAATAATTTCTTTATATTATTATATTACCCCCTCTTCTTTTAAGCTAATAGTCCCTATCTATACTAGTTTAGAAGGGAATTAAAGCTATTATAAATAGGTTTTAGTATAAAGAAATTTCTTTAAGGAGATATTTACTAGTAGACTAGTAGATAAGTATAGATTAAATTAAGGTTAGGGTCTTATATAAGTAGGATAGGATTAAAGTTAGAGTTTTACTAATCAGCCTAGAGTATAGATAGAATTAGGGTAGCTGTTTAGTAATAAAATATAGGTTAAAATAGAGTTATATAAACTAGGTTTCTTTAAAGTCTAACTAATTAGTATACTTTAGAAAGTAGCTTAGTAAGAATATATATAGTATAATATTCTAGGACTTTATTATAGCTATTTATTATAGATTAGACTAATTTTACTTTATTAGATTTTAGAGTAGTATACTATAGTATATTATAGACTATAGTAGTATACTCCTTAACTATTAATTTTATATAGTTTAATCTAATATAATAATATATTTATAATAGTAATTTATTATATAAATTATAGAGGTTTATAAATTTCTTAATAAATATACTTTCGCGGTAGCTTCTTATTAGTAGTAGTACTAGAATTAATATTTTCCTAGTTAATCTCCTAGTTAATCTCTAGTTCTTTATTATATACCTAGACTAGAAGTTTAAAGAGATCTATAACCTTATTAGCGCTATAAAAAGGGCTTAGCTTACTAGTATCTTAAGCCTTTATAGCCCAGCATACTTCTTTAGTATAATAGTCTTCTCCGCTTATTATATATTTCAGAAATATAATATCCTAGATTCTCTATATAGTAAGGTAATATCTCTTATCTCCAATTATATCTCTAGTAGTATTAAAAACCTACTTAATACTAACTTCTATAATCTATATTAGGAGAATATCTTTTATAACCTAAGTAAGCTGCAGATACTAATATTTATTTACTCTCTACTAGCCTAATATATTAAAGTTATAACCTTAAATAGAAGGTATATTTAGATAGCTTTCTCCTTCTTAATAAGTTAATCTTTTCTCTTCTTCCTCTAACTCTCCCTCTCCCTTTCTCTCTCCCTCTCCTATATTACTTAGATCCTAGTCTAGAAAACTTAAGGAGTTACTTAAAGATAAATATTATAGAGATAGTTTATAAAACTATTTATTACTTTATACCTATTAAGGTTAGAATATTATAGATAAAGTATAGCCTAGTATATTCTTATTATAGTAATTAAGATATTTAAAGAATTGTTAGTAATAGGTTTTTCTATGCTAAAAGTTTTAAGTCTTATTCTATAGTTATAGTTAGAAGCTAATATAATAAATAGCTGTAATAAAAGTACCTTATATACTATAAGCTTCTAAAATAGATTTAAAATCGTTATATAGTTAAATAAGTAACTATATTTTACATCTATTTTTAAATAGTATTTACTTAATTTAAATCAGCCCTTCTCTACTACAGCTCTTACTACTATTAGCTAATCTAAGTTACTCTCTATATCTTTAGCTAGATTCTTATTTATATTATCTAGGAAATTAAAGAGCCTATTATATATTTACTAAATATACTAAATCTAAAGCCTTATATTCTTATTAAACGCTTTAGTTACCCTTTTAAAATTGCCGAGTAGGTTTATAATTAGTATTAAATAGTACTATTTAGTAATATAATAATATAGCGAGTAGCATGACGTAGCGAGCAGCGTACTCTATTACCAAAACTTAGTATACTACCCTACTATTATAATATAATTATTATAATAGCCTTAAATTACCTTAAAAGAGGCCTAAATATAGCTTGTAAAATCCGCTATTAATTAAAATCAAATTTAAAGCGTATAATATACTATAGTAATATTTAACGTATTAGAGATAATATTATAATACTAATATACCGGAATTAAAGTAAGACGCGATTATACAGCTAATTTAAAACTATTAACTAATCTAGAGGAGAGAGTACTTACTAATCGTATTCTTAACCTAGATCTCTAAAGATAGCTTCTAAACTACTATTATATTATAGATATAGCTAATTTAATCCTGCGTAGACGTGGTAGATATAATATTAGTTAAAACTAGTTTAGAAACTTTATATAATACTATCCCGAGCTTAAAGTACGCTTAAATTATCCGTACAACTATTAGAAAGCCTAGTAAGAGGAACCGAAGGTAATAACTAAGTTCTTCGAGCTTGTAGTAAAAATTAAAACTTAATATAGGATTAATAATAATAATATATATAATTTTAATAAAATAGGCTTTATAATAGGCTAAATTAGACGTATTCTAGTTATTATAGGTATAGATAAGCGAAGAGGTATAAAGATATTTAAACTAGGCAATTAAGAGTAGGTTATAACTATCTAATATATTAGCGCTCTTAGATATATACTACTACCTTATATTATCTTTAAAGCGATCTAGCACCTTACTAAATAGTATAAAGAGAAGGATTTACCTAAAAGATAGCTAATTAGCGTTAGTATTAACGGATAGATTACTAATACTATTACTCTCGACTGGATTAAGCATTTTAAAAAGTATATACTACCTCGTATAAAGAGCGTCTATTAGATACTAATTATAGACGGCTATAGTAGCTATAATACGCCTAAATTTAATAATTATTATAAACTATATAAGATTATTACTATCTATATACCTGCGTACTTATCTTATTTAATTTAGCCGCTTAATGTAGGCTGTTTTAGGCCCTTAAAGAAGGCCTACAGCTAGCAGGTCGAAGAGCTAATATATAATCGTATCTACTACATTTTAAAGCTAAAGTTTATTCCTATATTCCGCGAGGCTTATTAGATAGTTATAATATCGGATAATACTAAAGGAGGCTTTAGAGGGACTAGATTAATCCTTTTTAGACTAGATCGGGTTATTTCGAAGCTTAATATTTAATTGGAGA
Organism: Lojkania enalia; assembly: GCA_010094045.1. Classification (NCBI taxonomy): domain Eukaryota; kingdom Fungi; phylum Ascomycota; class Dothideomycetes; order Pleosporales; genus Lojkania; species Lojkania enalia. The sequence continues at coordinate 47,830 of ML986643.1, forward strand.
TACCACCACCTTAGACTACTATTACGTCTACTATTACAATGCTCTGGATCGCGAAAACGCCTATAAAGTAGGATAAATTTATATTATAAATAATACTTATAACTAATCAAATTATAAATTATTAAAATTTAAGTCCGATACCTATTATAGAGGCTGTATATTAGATCTAGAAGGGTGTACTTATTCTTATAACTAAGCTGGCGATGCTTTAAACTAAGAATAAGATACTATAAGAGGTAAATAAGGTAATAAGCAAGCGAAAATAGCGTATAAAATAGCAGATTTAGAGATAAGGTATCTTAATAAGATCTAAGATAGGAGATCTAATTAAATAGATTAATTTAACTATCTAAATTAGGTAAGAGATTACTATATTATAGTCGTATTATAGAACTAAGAATCGACTATAATAATACTATAGATATTATAGGTAGCTAGGATATTAAATTAAGATATATCTAATACGATTATCTAAGTCGGATAGTAATAGTAATTATATTACTATATTATCTAATTAATTAATCTAGGTGTTATTAGATAAACTATCTCTAAATTACCTATAAGTAAAATTTAGGTAGTAGAGTATACTACTTACTATATTATACTACTTACTATATTATTATATTAGTAGATAGTTAAAGTTACTAGAGATTATAGAAATCTACCTTAGTATTTTTATTATTACTAGATCTCTAAATAGGGATCTTTAAGTTAATTTTATATTAAAGCTAGTTGTTAATATATTATTTAAAGCCTACTACTTAGTTATATATATTAAATATCGAATTCTATTAAGTTAAGACATCTTTTATTATAAACAGCTAGTACTTAGATAGTAGAGAGCCCTATAAAGTAATAAAATATTTATAATGCTATAGTAATTAATTAATTACTTTATAAATAGCTTGAATTTAACTAAGAATTAGTATATAATAACTATAATAACTAACTATAATAAAAAGCTATACTTTATAAAGAGAATTTAGAATAGAAACTTATATCTAGATTTTATTTATATCGCGTTACTATAAAATTCCTCTATTTTCTATCTTTTTAAGAGGTACGAGCTTAAGATAGTAAATAATTTCCTAAACAATAAGATTAATAATATAAGTAAAGTATAGAATTGTATTCTTTTTATAATCTTATTTAATACTATCTTTATATAGTTTCTCTTATATTATATATATAAGTATACTATTATTAGTAGTATTATTATAGGTAGCTACTAATAATCATTGTTATATATTTATATTTAATAGAATATATAATAATATACCTTATAAGCGAGCGGCCTATATAAGCGAGCGGTCCACTCTATCAACTTTTTCAACCTTTATATATATATAGCTCAACAACCAAGTAATATAATAGCAATTTACAACTTACGCGATTATTCTATAGAGACCTCTACATCCTTCTAGCATATATGAGAATTATGCCTAATCTTGCCGCAGCGGCTACAGCGTGCTTTATACTGTCCGCTCGTACCTAATCGCACCCTAAATTGGCGTATTATAGCCCGAGTTTCCTCCTCATCATCCTTTTTAGCAATAATCATCTCTTCTTATACTTTTATTAGGGTCCCTTGCGCTTGAATCTGCCTTTTTTTCCGCTGTTTCCGTTTTATTACTACTTCATTCACTTCTTAAAGGCTGACGATTTCATCGCGCATTAACCCGATCTAATATATCGCTTTTATAGAGCCTTTTTTAAGCTGATTTAGCTTCTTAATAATAGAAGCTAGCGAAGAACTTATATCCCTTTAAATCCGATTATAAATTAATATTAATTAAGCTTCTAGCTCGCGCGTGTTACTTAGTATTTTTACTTTCTATAGGGTATTATCTTATACTAGTAGTGTTAGCGTATAAAGCTTTATATTAAGCTTTAAAAGTACTGCTTCTAGATTAAACGGGACTAAACTAGCTCCTTAAAAGCTTATATAGATATTATCCTTTATAATGAATATATTAAAAGTAGTTTTAAAGGCTAAAAAGAACTTAAGTTTTATAATATAGTTAATATAATTATATACTAAGACTGAGATCTGATTTCTATATATGTACTTTAATAGTAAGAAGCAGCCTATATCTAGTAGCTATAATAGGTGTAATAAATAAGCTGGTATATAGAGTAGAATAATGCCCTATTTCTTGTAGAGTTTCTAGAAATTAAGTAAGTTATAGCTGTTATAGCTATTAAAGATTAGTAGTCGACGCGCGCCTATTATATAATCCTTTATATACCTATAAAAGTGCTTTAACTATTTAATACTAAGTTTATTTATTATCTAGCTGTTCTTACTAACTATAATAGCCTAGTTCTTAGATATATTATCACCTTCGTACTAGGTAGAGAGATAGTAGTAGCTAGCGATAATAATAAAGGGTAGGAGTATCTAGCTAGTAGTATTAATCCCCTAAATTACTAAAATCTATTTATAATTACCTAATTAAATTACTTTTAGTTAATTATATCTCTCTATACCTATAATAACTAGTTGTAACAAGATAACGCCTATTTAAAAGCTAGATTCGTTGAAGTTGTATATATCCTTATCTATAATACTATACTTCTCCTTAATATATTATATAAGCTTAAACCAGCCTTTAATTACTTTAAGATTTTTATATAAAGCTTTCTAGTAATTATAAAGCCGATTTAAGCGTGTTTTAAACTTAGAAGTATATCTAATAAAGTTCCTAGGCTAATATATACTAATCTAGCCTATACTATATTTAGTAAGTAAACTATTAGCTATATCTTATATAGTAGCTAAAATAGGCGCAAATCCTCGCGAATCTAGGTTAAATATATATTAGATAATAACCTCCTTTTTAGGTTTTGTTAGTCTCTTCGAGTTAGGCTTATAATTGTACTATAAGCGGATTCCGGCGCGTTATTAGTATACGGTTATTTAAATTACGTTAAATATTAAAGTAGCGCGTCTTTTACTATTTATTTAACCTCTTTTAGTAGTTAAAAGAGCTAAGTTTACTTAATTCTCGTTTTAGGCTATATTCTTATTATTTCGTTGTTATATTATTATTAAAAGCTCAAATGTCGCGTTTTAGTAATAGAGTAGACCGCTCGCTTATATAAGCCGCTCGCTTGTAAGGTACGTTACTTCTATTACTATAAAAGTACTAGTATAGCTTCTTTAAATAATATATAGTATAAGCGAGCTAATTACTTAAGCGAGCTAATTATAATACTAAAACTCTACTAAAATCGCGATAATTATACTTTATAGTATTATACTATAACTAATAACTATAGAATTAATTTAGAAAGAAGCTAGAATATAGCTTATACTCTAAGCTCTTTAATAAAATATAATACTAACTATATATTATATTATATTAATCTATAATATCTCCTAAAGTATACTTAGTATATAAAAGCGAGGAATAGCTCTATAATATAATTACCAGCCTAATTTAATAAAGCTTAGTAAAACTAAGAAGTAGATAATTATTTAGTATATACTAGATCTAGATATAAGAGAATTTCTACCGCAGCTTACTACTATTTAAGATATAGCTAATTTACTACTAGCTGTATACTCTACTAGCTAGGTTAGAAAGAACTAGGTAGAGAACTTTATTAAACGTACGCCTAAGCTTAAGGTTAAATTTAATTAAAAGTACGACTATTTAAGAACTAAATATAAGAATCCTAAAATTATAGGAGGCTGGTTCTACCTTATATAGAATATAAAGGCTAAGTACAGTATTATTAATAAAGATATATACAACTTTAATAAATTAAGCTTTATAATAGGTGTAATATTAATAGAAGTAGTAGTTACTAGCTCTAAGAGATAGAATTAACTAAAGTAACTCCAGCTAGGTAATTATAAGTAGACTATAGTTATCTAGGGTATTAACGCGATAGGATAGATAATACTACCTTTTATTATCTTTATAAGTATCTACCACCTCTCTATATAGTATAAAGAAGATAATATTCTACTAACCTGGGCTATATAGGTTACTAATAACAGCTAGACGATAAATAATATTAGTATTAAGTAGTTAAAGCACTTTAATATGTATATAAAGGATCGTACTATTAGTATATATTAATTACTAATTCTTAATAGTTATAAGAGCTACAACTTACTTAAATTTAGGTAGCTTTACGAGGAAAAGAATATTATTACTCTCTATATACCTCTATATTTATTATACCTACTATAGCTACTAGATATAGGTTATTTCTCACCTTTAAAGACTGCGTATAGGCGCTAAGTCGAGCAGCTAATACGCGGTTATATTAACTATATTATAAAAATCAAATTCTTATCCTACTTTAAAGTAGCTTTTAACGTAGCAATTATAAAGAGTAATATCTTAAGTAGCTTTCGAGGCGCTAGCCTAGTTCTATTTAATCTAGATGTAGTACTATTAAAGCTTGAAGTTTAACTGTATACGCTAATACCTTCTATAGTTAAAAATACCTCTTAAGAGTTAAAAATACTAAGTAATCCTATTAAATTTAGGTCTTAATCTATATACGTTTAATTAAGAGTTTAAAAGTATCTAGATAGCTTATCTACTTTAATAATAGAAGCGTTTAAATAGTTTATAAAGGGTGCTGCGTATATAATATATAAAAATATACTATTATACGCTTAGGGTTGCTAAGTTTTAAATAGCTAATAAGACTACTATACAACGTTAATTATATAAAAGAAAGTATGTATAGAAGAAAGGTAACCTAACAATTAAAGAAGGCGCTTAATTAACTACTCTAAAAGAGTTTAGCGCTTATACTAATAGAAAGAAGGGTAGAAAGAAGGCGCGTGTTAATAGAGGCTAGCTAACTTAAAGGTACTATAAGCAGTATAGTAAGGTTGGGTATAACTCGCGGACGTATAAAAATAATGCTATAGATATAGAAGAATAGGCTACTATACTATATAGTATAATAGAATATAAGAAAGTATAATATTTTACGAAAAGTAGTCACGATTTTAGTATAATCTTAGTATTATAATTAGCTCGCTTAGATAATTAGCTCGCTTATACTATACGTTAGAGATAAAATTAAGTAATCTCTTATAGAACTTCTAGTCCTAATTAATATAATACCCTTTTACTATAAGAAAACTAAAGTAGTTCTTTATAGACTAGGTATTAAACGCGATTAATATTTTTATACTTTAGCTAAGGTTATATAAAAAAGAGGATTAAACTACTATAACCTTATACTTAAATAGCCCTATAAAACTAAATCGGCTAATTAATATAATATTTAGTCGGAGGAATTAAACAAATTGTTAAAAGGATAGATAATCTACTATTTAGAAAGACTAGTTATTATTAATAATAATACAGACTAGTTTATACTTAAAAGTACTAGTAGAATATAGTAGTATAATTAAATATTTATTATTAGAAGGCCTAGTTATAGGTATATAAAACCTATTATACTTAGAAGCTAGAGTTCTTAGATAGGCTTAAAATTTAAGGTAATTTATTAAATACTTTATACTATTATATACTTTATACTATTATAATTCTTATTTAAATATATAAGTTAAAGGCTATAGTAATAATAGAATATAAATAGGTAACTATCTAGAAATTATATAGCTTCCCTAAATTGTCTTTAGATCTTACTATAATAAGTAGTTAAATTCTACCTTAGTTTATTAAGTATATTTAAAGGGTCCTAAGCTTATAGTATTAATTCTTACTATACTATCTATATATTAATAAGCTCTATTACCCCCTATCTATCTTCTTTATCCCCTTTCCGCGGATATATAATTAGCTAATAAGTTTCTTAGAAACTTTAATAGGAAATTAATAGAGTGTTAATTATAAGATACTAGATTTATATTAGTATTAATATAACTATAATAAAACGCTATAATAAAGAATAGTAGGAATATTATAATATTACGGGTATATAAGGAGTTAGGGTTAATAATCGAGAGTATCTAGCTATAAATTATATTTGTAGACTACTACTACTACTACTACTACTACTACTACTACTACTACTACTACTAATATATATAAAACTCTAGTAAAATAGTAGTATATTATACTATTATATTAAGTAAGAAGGTCTGAGGATATAATAGGATTAGATATAATAAGAATCTATTATTGTTAAAGTTAGAGAAAGAGAAGAGAAGGTATATAGTAGTAAGATACATATTATTCGCTTACTTTAGTCTAGGTAAGTATAGGGTCGTATAAGAGCAACTGCTATTATAGTATTACAGGAACGGAACTAAGCTACAGGCTAGGACCTTTATAATATTCCCCTCCTCCTCCTCTTCTTCCTCTAGTACTGAATTATACGGACAAGTAATTCTTTAGTAAAGTTCCGCTCTATATCCCGTTCGAATTCTTCTAGAGCGATTATATTTTTATAGTCGCTCTAGTCGTTCTATAAGAGTATAGTATAACCAGTCTACTTATAAAGGAACTACTATTTTAGGCTGTCTCCCCTTTTACTAATTACTCGTACGTCTTGGATTTTCTTAAGCTCCTATATATCTTCGTTTCTAACGCTAATTAGCGCTAGTTAATAGTCGTCCTATATTTAACTTAGTAACGGGTCTTAAGTAATAGAGCGAAGTAGTATTATATAGAAGACGTTATAAATTTCTAATAGGGTGTCTAATTAATATATATTTTGTCTAACAGTTTTAATAACTATTTATTATTAATAGAGCTTATAAAGCTTCTTTTTCCTTATAGGGTCTATCTTAATATTACGTATATTAAGCTAAACTTTATCCCCTAATTAGTATTATAGTATAGAATCCCTCGTACAATTATAAATTTCTTACTACTACTATTATATATAGGCTATTATTACTTATATAAATTTAACATAGTCTTTTAGTTTACTAATAATCTATTTTACTATATAAATAGGGTCTCTAGGCTACTCTATTAGCAGCTCTTCTTCTAGTTATATAGACTCTTCCAAGTTTAGGTAATAGCTATAAATAAGAAAGAATAGACTAACTCTTATAGAGGAAGTATCCCTAATACTAATAGTAATCTAAGCTAGTAGTAGCTATAAATCCTAATTATTCTAGTAGTAGTTATAATAGTAGCAAAGAAGCTCTTTAAGTAGCTAGTTTATACGCTCTATACTTCCGTCGGTTTCTAGATAGTATACTATCGATAGCCTTTACTTAATCTTAAGAATTCGGTAGATATATACCTATACGCCTTATATAAACTACTCTCCTCTATTAGAGACTATTATTTGTAAGAGCCTGTAATATACTATAAAATACTCGATAAACTTATTAGTTAATATTTAGCTCTTAAGGTCTAGAACGGCGATAAAAAGTACTTCTTTACTTAAACGGTCCGTAATAATAAGAATATACTTATTACTACGTATAGTTCTTAGTAAGTTAATAATATAGTCTATTAAAATTTCTAACTATACCCTCTTAGGGACTAGAAGAGGATATAGTAGGCCTTTTTTTCTAGAACGCTAAACTATATTTCTACTATAGAAGTAGCAATTTCGTATAAAGTGTTTAATGTCTACTACTATTCTAGGCTAAAAGTAGTACTATAATATTAACCCGATCGTAATATTCTTATTAGAGTAGCTAGTTAAGTAAGAGTTATAAGTCTCTTAGATTAGCTTTATATAAAGTAACTTGCTTTTAAGAACCTAAGCGCGTTCTCTCTATATTAATCTATCTCCTAGAACTAAGAGGTTAGATAGGCTAATCCTAAGGTAATAGAGGGTTTCTAAAAGTATTCTCTCCCCTACTTTAGTAGTATAGAGAAGTATAGTATACGTCTTATCTTTTTCTTAGGTATCTTACTATAAGGTCTCTATTAGTATTTACTACTCCTCGTACGATATCTTAGTTATAAACTCCCCTTCGTCTATAGATTCCTCCCCTAATATAGAGTCTTCTAGGGCAACTACCTCTACCTAATCGTTAGGAGTATCTTTAATATACTAGTTTCTGGTTTATATAGGAGCTATATAAACTCTATCCTTAAAATCGGACGGTCCGAAGAGTTAACTAATTCTTCTTTAGATCTACTTATTATCAGCTTCTTTTAGAAGATCCTAATCGTAACGTAAGAGAGTATTAGCTAGGATATTAAGCTTGCCTAGCTTATATTTAAATTAGAAGTTAAACTAGGTAAAAAATACTACCTATCTTATCTAGTATTTAAAGAGCTTCTATACTTTAGTAAAGTATTTTAGGTTATAGTAATCTATATAAATTGTAAAGTACGTAAGTAGTTTTAAAAACTTCTCCTATTCCTTAAGATATTATATAACTACTAGTAATTCCTTATTATAGATTAGATAGTTATACTCTATAGGAAGTATTCGCTTTAATATAAAAGTAATAGATTATAGAACTCCTTTATTATTATATTATAGAAACGTACCTCTAGTATACTAGCTAGAAGTATTATACTCTAGAATCGTTTCCCTTTTAAGGTTATATTAGGCTAATACTAGTACTTATACGAAGTATTACTTTAGGTAATTAAAGGCGGTAAATACCCGATTATCGAGTTAAAACTATTTCTTCTCTTATTCCCTTTAAATAAAAGCTATTAGTAGAGTAACCACTTTAGAAAATTCTTTAATAAACTAGCGGTAGAAGTTTATAAAGCCTAAAAAGCTCTATATACTATAAACTAATATAGGCGCTTTCTAGTCCTAGATTATCTTAACTTTCTATAGGTTTATTTAGATACCTTTTTCCGTATTAATAATAAAGCTAAGATATTTTATTATACGGACCTTAAATTTACACTTATTAATATTAAGTTAGAGGCTAGTATCTATTAGCTTTTAAAGGATTACTTTAACGTAACACTAATAGTCTTCTAGAGAGCCGTTCGTGTATATAAGGATATTATCTAAGTATACCGAGATAAAGTCGCCTAAATACTCCTAGATTATATAATTAATATACTATTAAAAGGTACTTAGAATATTTATAAGACTAAAGAGTATAACTAGCTACTTATATAAACTATAGTAGGTTATAAATACTATCTTTTACTCGTCTCCTTCTTTAATTTAGATCTTATTAAATATAGCAATAATATTAAGTTTTATAAACTACTTAGTTTAACTAATTTAATTTAGCGTTTCTCGGATTAAAGGTAGAGGGTAGTAGTCTTTCTATATAATAGCGTTTAGGGCGTAGTAGTTAATATAGAAGTAGAGGCTACCCCCTAGTTTTCGTATAAACAGGACCGGTGCTATAGCTAGAAAGTTGCTGACCTAAATAAATCCTTTATTAAGGAGCTTTATTAGAGTCTTCTAAAGGATAAGGAGTATCTCCTATAATATTCTATATAAAGGACCTAAGGGGATCCTTAGAGGGCTTTTATCTTTCCCTTCCAGCTCGATTATATAGTCTACTCTTAGTCTTAGTCTTAAAGGCGGTAGCTTATCGGCTTCCTATTAATTAAAGGTATAGAGCTACTATATATATTCTTTAGGGAGTTTCGTACGAGGGTCTATTTTTAGCTTATTTTCTAAAGCCTTCTAAATGTCGGCTATACTAATAGTAAAGATACGAGGTAGCTTAGTAAGGGAATCTTATAGGCGTCTCCTATAGTATTTTACTATAGTAGAAAAAGTATATACTAAGACTTGGGTAATATTAGCCGTACGTTACTACTTCTAAAGCTCCTAGTTTTATACGATTACCCCTATTCTATAAATATATAGGATTTCCGTTTTTAGGTTAATAATTACGTCCTTACTTTACCTCTATAAACGTCTTAAGATTATACTATAATCTCCTTCTATCCTTAGGATTACGTAAGCAAATACCTGATCTAGACCTACCTAACTCTCGCCTATATCTAGTAAGTTAATAATAGCTACCTCTTTAATAATTCTAGCCGAGAAGTCGCTAAATAATAAGGCTGTTAATAGCGTTAGAAGGTAGAAGTATTCCAGTCTAGCCTTTTATATAATCCTTTTCTCGACTATTATATATAAGTTACAGCTATTATCTATTAAGGCGAGAAGGCTAAAGGTATTATTAAGTAGTACGGGGGCTATAAATAGAGCGCTAGTCATCCGAAATCGATTAAATTTATCTAGTACTTACTTATTCGCCTACTCTTTTTATAACTTTAAGCGCCGACTTCTATTTAAAGCGATACTTTTCCTATTCTATTAACTTAGGCTATATCTCTATATTCCTTATTATACTAAATAGGCTTTAGCAGTATTATATAAGCCTAATTAAACTGTATACTATTCTTAGGCGGAGTATAGCAGCAGCTTTAGGCGAAGTAACCCCCATTTCTATAGGTAAAATAGGTATTCTATTATTTCTAAGCCTTCAGCTCTTTCTTAGTAATATTCCTTATCTTCTCTAATAGCTAAGGTCTTATATCTAGGCGCTATATAAGTCCGTGATTAGCTGTTAACATCTAGTCTATAGTATTATTAACAGCAGCTAACAGTTGTAGTTGCGGGAGCGGCGTAAGTAGCTGTCTCTAGCTATCTCTTATCTAACTAGTCTTCCCCCTACTAAAGGGCTATATAAAAGTACTATCGAGTTTAGCTGCTTTAAAATAGTTATTAAGAATATAAAGTTTCCGTACGAAGGTCATATATAATATAAGGTCTTCTTTACTAACGCTGCTAATTGTTAATTAGCGGAGCTTAGGATAAATCTTCCCTTCTAGATCTTATATCTTAACTTAGTCTAGGTAAGAGTTATATAATACTTTTATAAAGAGATAATTATATTCGACTAGAAACTTAATAAAGGTTTTATTACCTTATCTTAGGGTTTTAAACTCGATTCTAGCTCGTTTCTAACGGTAGGGGTTATTATATTATATATCTATAATTATCTAGAATTTATTATAGGTAAGGGTACCTATAGTAATATATTTTTCGTATAACTAAAGGTATATTCTAGCGTCGCTCTTATAAAATAATACTATATAGGCTACTACTATTATATTTGTTAAGCTTATAGATAAACCTTTAATACGGATTTTAGTCTTTATACTACTTTTCTAAATAGGATACACTTTATAGTCTCTTTAAAACTTATCTAGCTTATTAAATATAGCTTTCGTATAAATAGGCTTAGCAGTTGTTAATAGTATAGTTGGTAAGACGCTCCCCTTAAGGGTTAAGTACTTATTTAGTTGCTTCTTAAACTTCCGATAAAAGCTTATTCTTTTAAGTTGCTATTACTACTTTTCTTTCTCTAGGTATTCCAGCCTGGCTGCTATTTTAGCGAACTGTCTCTGTACAGTCGCCATATTAAATCCTTGTTCTACCGGTCCGTTTTAGTCTATAACTTTGTACGGTAGTAGGTCTACTTAGCAGTTAAGATAGAATCTAGTATAGTATAAGCTTTAATAAATTGAGAAGGTCTGAGGATACAATAGGATCAGACATAATAAGAATCCATTATTATTAAAGCTAGAGAAAGAGAAGAGAAGGTATATAGTAGTAAGATATATATTATTCGCTTGCTTTAGTTCAGGCAGATATAGGGTCGTATAAGGGCAACTGTTATTATAGTATCGTAGAAATAGGACTAAACTACAGGCCGGGATCTTTATATTAAGTATTTATTTTTAGAGATAATAGGTTTTATTACTAAATAGTATACTAATACTATACTTTTAGTAGTATATAAGAGTTTACTATAGTATATCGCAGAATACTATAGTTTAGAAAATACTATAAAGTATAGTAAATTACTATTATATATTATAAAGTATAGTTAATTACTATTATTTAATATATTATAATATACTATAAGATACTATAGTATACTATCTAGAATCTAATAACTACCCTAGTCTATTTTACAATATACTACTATAGTCTGTAATATAGTATAATATACTACTCTAGTTAATTAAGTTTATATATATAGGGAAGTAGTATAAATAAAATTTATATAGTATTAGAGAAGTATATTAGATTTTCTTCTACTAACTACTAGTAGTAAGGGCTAAGCTAATCCTTATTTATTAAAGTATTATTATCCGAGAAACTATTAAAGTCGGTTATATCTTTATCTAAAAAGCTCTTAAAAGTACTATCTAACTTCTTACTTAATATCTTATACTTATCCTTATATTATATAAGCTTAGCCTTAATTTTAGAGTTATTATTAACCTCCTCTTCGCACTCATCGCTTTTAATATCCTTAATATAGGGTAAGTTCGAATCGAAAAGAAGATTATTATCGAATTAATTATATACTAATAGAGGCTCTTAATATCTAGAATAGTAATTAGTATATATCTATAATAAATAGATATAATAAAAAATATAATAAATTTACTTCTACTCTAGCTCTAAAACTATAGCTAACTCTTCTTTAAATAGTCCCTTAATAAACTCTTACTATTTATTTTAAGTATCTTTACTTTTAAAGCTATTATTTTATAGTTTAAAAAGGCTATCTTAGTATATTTTATATATAACCTTCTGTACAGCCCCTCTAGAGCTATATACCCGTAATAGATTACAAGCTGATTCTTATATAATAGATGCATCTTTCTCTTAACTAGTAGCCTTTAATAGAACTACTTAGTAACGTCTAAGGCTAATCTTTTAGTTAATATACTTCTATTTTAAGTAGATAGCCTTTAGCCTTACTTCTAACCAATTACCTATTTACTTATAAGTATATATATATATAATAAATAACTATAATAACTTACTAGACTTATAATTATTAAAGCGCTTCTCTACTATAGCTTTAATAGCTTTATCTAATATCTTTTTTTTTTCTTCTTCCCCTAATACTATATATTTAGCACTTTTCTATAGCTGCCTCTTCTTAGCACTTTTAGTAGAGCGATTAGTAGTATAGGTACTTTTAATAGCCTTTTCCTTAGCAGTAAGCGATATAGCTTTATCTCTCTATTAGATAGCGCGCTTAGTATTACTAAGTATACTCTTAAAGGGTACTATAAGGTTGGTTAAACGGCCTTTTTAAGAACTAGCTTAACCGCGTAGCAAAAGGACGTATTTAATTTTATAATCTTCTAACTACCAGCCCTATATTTATTAGTAAACTATAATAAAAGATTAGTATAATTACTTACCTATATTAACTTCGCCTACTTATTTTAGTTAAAGTTAACTAGTAGCTTTAGTAGCTTTAGTAGTAGTAAGCTATCTAGACTATCGAGAAAATTATTATTAATAGGCTCTACTTTAATAGTTAATATTTTATAGGAACTATAATAAAAGTATATAATAAATCGAAAATTTAGGATTACGCTAATAAGAGTATAGTAGGAAGAAGAGTTGTAGTAGGATATTAGGCTTAACGCGATAAGCGTATATACTACCTACTAGTATAGATTAGATAGAAATAATAATAAAATATATACACATCTAAATAAATATAAAATATTAGTCGGTTTAGTATAAAAAACTATTACTAAAAAGCATACTACTAGTTCTATAAGATAGTAAGTTATTATAGTTTTTTATTATAGTATTCTTATAATATATACTTAAACACCTTATTAGCTTTACTTTATAATCTTAATTTAGTACTAACTCTTAGTATATATATATCTTAGCATCTATATTTACATTTTAGGTATCTATTAACGAACCTCAACTTAGCTTTATACTACCAACTTTAATTATTAACGTTAACTACTCTACTCTACTACTATTAATATATAATATCTCGTACTTAAGGAATAGTACAATTTAAAATCGTTCTAATAGGTAGTAAGTTTCCTTAAAAGTAGCTCGCCGCTAAATTAGCTTATAAGACACCTATATTAGTAAAGCCTGCACTAGTAAAGTATTACTATTACCCTAGAAGTAAGTTATTATAGGTTTTTATTATAGTTATATACTAATAAGATATAGCTATTATACTTTAATAAATTAAACAATATTAGAAGAGTATTAAACTTCTTCTTTAAAAACTCCCTTATTCGCGGCTAATCTATAAAATTACTACCGTAGTTTAGGAGGATACTTATAGTAGTAAGATACGTTAGTAACGAAGTATAATTAAAACTCTCTAAGAGTCTACTAAAGCTTTTCTTATTAGGTTCTTTAAAGGTATATTATTTTTTATATAATTTATACTATATAATACTAACTATATTAAACTGTAATATAAACGTAATTTACGTAAAGTAGGTTACTATCTAAAATAAGAATATATATTTAGTAAAGTAATACTATAAGAAGTTTAGTCTTCTATTAGATTAGAGTTATAATCTCTAAATAGTTTTAGGCTTAGAAAAGACTACTTTAAATAAAACTAGTTCTCTACTATAATAATTTACAGTAATAAATATTTAATATATAATATATAATAAATATATAATATATAATTATTTCTTATAATTATAGAGAAACCTTATAGAATATTTCTACCTTAATCTTATACCCCAGCGCTAAGAATTCTACCCTAACCTTAACCTCAATACTAAGAACCTCTACCTAACCTATACTCTAGCGCTAAGAACTCTACCTTAATTTTAACCCTAGCGCTAAGAACCCCAAACCTAACTTTAATCTAGGTAAAGTACTATATACCTTATTTACCAGCCTATTTACTAGTAAGAGTTAATATATATAGTTACTTATAGAGATACGTTTATTAATATAATATTAAGTAAGATTTTTATAGTAAATATAATTAATCAATATATTAGCTAATAACTACTATTATAATAGTTTATTTATATTATAATTTTATTATATATAGTAATAAGTATTTACTAGTTTTAGTATATTACTAGATTATTATTAACTAAACTTTCTTAACTAAATAATAACTTCTACTCTATATATATTATTATACGTCTTTAAAACTATTAATTATTAAAGTATTACTAATATTTTATAGAATAAAATTAATTAATATACTACTTTACCCGCCTTTTAAAACTTTTTTAAAAGTTTTCTAGGTTATCTACTTTTAAATTATATATATACTTATTTATAAATAGTATATAATATTTATTTTTTAGTTTCTAAGATTAAAAAAATATAAGTATTATACTTTATAAAATAAAAAGTATAACCCTATATAAATTATATCTAATACTAGTAGAGTACTTACTACTAATATATTTATAAATTCCCTTCTATTATAAAAAGGAGTTTCTAGTCTTCTAGGGCTATCTTAAACTATAAATAATAGCCTAATATATAGAGGATAAGAAGAATAAAAAAGTAGTCTTTAAGGCTATTTTAGAATCTACTTATAGCTTAGTACTTATAGCCTAGATTATAAAAAGTTAGAAAGATAGCTTTCTTATAGCTAGTATCTAGGTAATTTTATTCTACTAGGGTACTAAGTTACTCTATTAGGTTTCGGCCCTAAAGACTCTAGTATCTAACCTTTAAACTAATATTACAGCGCTTTTAAGCAGCTAAAAATAAGGTAGAAGAGGTTTAAAAAGAGTCTAGAAGGAAGAAAGAGAAAAGAGAGTAGAAGAGAAGAAGATTAGAGAGGTATCTAATAGCCTACTATTAAACTCTTTAAATTTTATAGAGAAGTAATTTTAAGCTTATTAAACTAGTAGATAAGTATAAGTTAAGTTAGAGTTAGGGTCTTATATAAGTAGGGTAGAATTAAGGTTAGGGTTTTACTAATTAGCCTAGGGTATAGGTAGAATTAGAGTAACTATTTAGTAATAGGGTATAGGTTAAGGTAGGGTTATATAGACTAGATTTTCTTAGAGTCTAACTAATTAGTATACTTTAGAAAGTAGCTTAGTAAGAGTATATATAGTATAATATTCTAGGACTTTATTATAGCTATTTATTATAGATTAGGCTAATCTTACTTTATTAGATTCTAGAGTAATATACTATAGTATATTGTAGACTATAGTAGTACGCTCTTTAACTATTAATCTTATATAGCTTAATTTAATATAATAATATATTTATAATAGTAATTTATTATATAAACTATAGAGGTTTATAAATTTCTTAATAAATATACTTTCGCGATAGCTTCTTATTAGTAGTAGTATTAGGATTAATATTCTCTTAGTTAATCTCCTAGTTAATCTCTAGTTCTTTATTATATACTTAGACTAGAAGTTTAAAGAGATCTATAACCTTATTAATACTATAAAGAAGGCTTAAGTTGCTAGTATTTTAGGCCTTTATAACCCAGTATACCTCTTTAGTACGATAGTTCTCTCTACTTATTATATATTTTAGAAATATAATATCCCGGATTCTCTATATAGTAAGATAATATCTTCTATCTCTAATTATATTTCTAGTAGTATTAAAAACCCGTTTAATACTAACTCCTATAATCTATATTAGAAGAATATCCCTTACAACCTAAGTAAGCCGTGGATACTAATATTTATTTACTTTCTACCAGCCTAATATATTAAAGTTATAACCTCGAATAGGAGGTATACTTAGATAACTTTCTCCTTCTTAATAAGTTGGTCCTTTCTCTTCTTCCTCTAACTCTCCCTCTCCCTCTCCCTCTCCCTCTCCTATATTACTTAGATCCTGGCCTAGAAAACTTAAGGAGCTACTTAAGGATAAATGTTA
>ML986643.1:67145-181256 GCA_010094045.1 Lojkania enalia
CTTAATTTTAGAATTATTATTAACCTCCTCTTCGCACTTATCGCTTTTAATACCCTTAATATAGGGTAAGTTCGAATCGAGAAGAAGATTATTATCGAATTGATTATATACTAATAGAGGCTCTTAATATCTAGAGTAGTAATTAGTATATATCTGTAATAAATAGATATAATAAAAAATATAATAAACTTACTTCTACTCTAGCTCTAAGACTATAGCTAACTCTTCCTTAAATAGTCCCTTAACGAACTCTTACTATTTATTTTAAGCATCCTTACTTTTAAAGCTATTATTTTATAGCTTAAGAAGGCTATCTTAGTATATCTTATATATAACCTTCTACACAACCCCTCTAGAGCTATATACCCGTAATAGACTACAAGCTGATTCTTATATAGTAGATATATCTTTCTCTTAACTAGTAGCCTTTAATAGAACTGCTTGGTAACGTCTAAGGCTAATCTCTTAGTCGATATACTTCTATTTTAAGTGGACAGCCTTTAGTCTTACCTCTAACTAATTACCTATTTACTTATAAGTATATATATATATGATAAATAACTATAATAACTTACTAGACTTATAATTGTTAAAGTACTTCTCCGCTATAGCTTTAATAGCTTTATCTAACATCTTTTTTTTTCTTCTTCCCCTAGCGCTATATATTCAGCACTTTTCTATAGCTGCCTCTTCTTAGCACTCTTAGTAGAGCGATTAGTAGTATAGGCACTCTTAATAGCCTTTTCCTTAGCAGTAAGCGATATAGCCTTATTTCTGTTGGATAGCGCGCTTAGTATTGCTAAGTATACCCTTAAAGGGTACTATAAGGTTGGTTGGACGGCCTTTTTAAGAACTAGCTTGACCGCGTAGCAAAAGAACATATTCGATTTTATAATCTTCTAACTACCAGCTCTATATTTATTAGTAAACTGTAATAAAAGACTGGTATAATTACTTACCTGTATTAACTTCGCCCACTTATCTTGGTTAAAGCTAACTAGTAGCTCTAGTAGCTTTAGTAGTAGCAAGCTATCTAGACCATCGAGAAAATTGTCGTCGATAGGCTCTGCTTTAATAGTCGACATTTTATAGGAACTGTAATAAAAGTATATAATAAATCGAAGATTTAGGGTTATACTAATAAGAGTATAGTAGGAAGAAGAGTTGTAGTAGGGTGTTAGGCTCGACGCGACGAGTATATATACCACCTACTAGCGTAGATTAGATAGAAGTAATAATAAAATATATACACATCTAAATAAATATAAAATATTAGTTGGTTTAGTAGAAAAAACTATTACTAAAAAGCGTACTACTAGTTTTATAAGATAGTAAGTTATTATAGTTTTTTATTATAGTATTCTTATAATACACGCCTAAACACCTTATTAGCTTTACTTTATAATCCTAATTCGGTACTAGCTCTTAGTATATACGTGTCTTAGTATCTATATTTATATTTTAGGTATCTATCAATGAACCTCAACTTAGCTTTATACTACTAACCTTAATTATTAATATTAACTACTCTACTCTACTACTATTAATATATAATATCTCGCACTTAAGGAACAGCACGATCTAAAATCGTTCCGACGGGTGGTAAGTTTCTCTAAAAGTAGCTCGCCGCTAAATTAGCTTATAAAGTACTTATACTAGTAAAGCCTGCGCTAGTAAAGCATTACTATCGCCTTAGGAGTAAGTTATTACAGGTTTTTATTATAGTTATATACTAATAGAATATAGCCGTCGTACTTTAATAGATTAAACAATATTAGAAGAGTACTAAACTCCTCTTTTAAAAGCTCTCTTTTTTGTAGCTAATCTATAAAATTACTACTATAGTTTAGGAAGATACTTATAGTAGTAAGATATATTAATAATAGAGTATAATTAAGGTTTTCTAAGAGTCTACTAAAGCTTTTTTTATTAGGTTCTTTAAAGGTATATATTATAGTAATACCGCGATACCTCTACACCTATACTACTCTTACTATAATACCTGAACCGGCTGCTAGTAATAACTATTAGCTGCTAGCTGGAATATAACCGACTTATCTTAACTATAATAGAGGAAGGTTTTACTAACCTAGCTAGCCTGTATAGTAGTATAGACCTAGCTCCTATAAAAACCTATATAATATAGATATCTCTATTCTTTACGTAACGTTTTAATATTTATATATAGTACGTAGTAATAGAGTTAACTATCTAAAGTACGATTAACTAACTATATATAAACGTCTATAATATTATATTATAATATCTACTATTATACGCTATAGACGAGAACGCGTTTATTAGTATATTTAAAAAGATCTAGAGTAAGCTGGACTTTTTATAGTAGAAAAACGAGATGCTAGTAGAGGCCTTAATAACCTAAGAGAACTGCTATAAGTTAGACCTTAAAGCGATATAAAGGGAATTTAATAGCTGCTAAATAGCTACTCCTCTACTAGCTACTAGTATATTAATAGTAATAGAACTATTACCCGCCCTTAGCCCGATTTAGCCTACAACTCTAACTTCTGAACAGATACCTACGTTAACTTCTAATCCGCCTAAGACTATATATAACCCGTATTTCCGTTCCGACCGCTTATTTAACCCTCTAATATTCTCTAGTAAATATTTAGAGCTTTTATACTTTATTAGAAAGCTCTACTATAAACTAGAAGGAAACGCTAACTAATACCTAACTAAACGTACCCGCCTTCTATATATCTATTCCCGCCTAGAATAAGACCTAGTAATATTAGTTAACCTATTAATAGATAAGGGTATTAACTCTATAGACAGCTTAGTCGCCTTCTTAAAATCCACCTATAGCAACTGGAATAAGGAGATTATAGTATAGAGTAAGCTAGAGACCTTAAAGTAAGACTAAAGTAGGTTCCCTACTTACTTTACTAAATTCCGACGTCTAATTACAGATACTAAACTAAACGAGACTAGATAAATTATATATCTCTAATATTCTCTCTCTAATAAGCTCCACCGTACTATAATTAGTATTATAATACCTAGCACCCTGAACGACTACGCTAACCTAATTTCCCTATATAATACTAACCTATATTACCTATCTAGTAACTACTATAAACAACTAAAGTATTATACTACTTATTAGAAGGACCCGAACGCTATAGAACTTAATACTTCTAGCTACACGCCTGTAGGCTCTAATAAATAAGAAAGACGCTACCGTAAAGGACACTATTATAAGTATAGTAGTAAGGGATATATTTCGCCAGAATGCAGCGCCCCTCTACTATTAATCTATTAAGAGTTTTAGAGCTCTACTATACCCCGTAGATTCTACTCTCAATCCTCTAACTAATCCTCTAATCAATTCTTAATACGCTTATTATCTTATAGATAAGGCTATTATTCTTACTCCTAAACGTAGCTAGTCTCGCCGACTAGAACGTTGCTAAAAGGTCTATTCTAGAAGTAAGTTGCCTTCTAGAACTACGCCTATACCAAATCTCTATATACCTATAGAACTAGCCTCTATAGAAATAGTTATAGAACTACTAGATTCTAGCTCCTTTCTTAATCTGTTAAGACCTAGTCTAGTAAGATATTAATATTCTTATTAATACTAGAGCTACTAGTTATAGCTATATTTATAGAGACCTTATACGTACCCTAAAACTTCGAAAGATATAACTCTTATATAACTTATACCTAACCGGCTTTAATAGAAAAGTCTTCTATAAGAGGACTATCTCCTATTTAGTTACTCTAACCTTCTAACACCTAAACTATTTAGAAATAGCACGTTTCTATATAACTATATTAGGAAAATACTAGTTAATTCTAAGATAGTTATAGATATATAAGTATTATATAAACCTAGACTACAAGAATAAATAGCTAGTCTTTACTACTAACTAATACCTGACTTAATATTTATAACCTACTAATACTACTATTTATTAATAGGCTGTTTAAATAGTTATTAAAAACTGTAAACTACCCGAATCTAATATAAAAGAAGATTCTAAAGTAACTAATTTATAACCCCTATATAGCTTAAAGCCTAGATAGTACTATTTAAAACTCCGCCTGTTAAGCTATACCTAATATAATTACTAGCTGCCTAAAATACTACGCTAGTTAAAAGAATTTAAAACTAAAACTAATCTAACCTTAAACGAAGATTATAGCTAAGAGAACCTATTTAAGCCTAAATACCTAAAGCCTATACTATAACTAGATATATATTATATAGACGCTATACTACTAGTCTAACTCTTTTAATAATTTAACTATAAAGTCTTCGCTATATTAATAGCTAATATTAATAAAGCTCTAGCTCTAAAGGTATATATTAACCCTATTACTAATATACCTAAAGAATACTATAACCTATTATCTATCTTCTTATATAAGAATGCGGATAAGCTACTTAAATAATAACCGTATAATTATAAGATTAAACTAGAGAATAGTAAGTAAGCTAGTTTTGGTCTACTCTATAAGATGTCCTAGAATAAGCTGAAGGTACTAAAGAAGTACCTTAATAAGAACTTGTCTAAGGGATTTATTAGAGTAAGCTTATTACTAGTAGCTGTACCCGTAATCTTTATAAAGAAACCTAAAGGTAGTTTTTAATTCTATATAGACTATAGAGCCCTAAATACTATTACTATTAAGAACTAATACCTAATTCTACTAATTTAAGAAATATTAACCTAATTTAGTAAGGCTAAATACTATATAAAATTTAATATTATTGCTACGTTTAATAAGCTAAAGATTGCTAAGGAAGATAAATAGAAGACTACTTTTTATATATACTACAGGCTGTTTAAATATCTAGTAATACCCTTTAACCTAGTTAATACTCTAGGTATATTCTAGTACTTTATAAATAATATGTTAAGACTATATTTTAATATATTCTATACTACCTATATTAATAATATTCTAATATTTAGTAAGAATCTAAAGGATTATAAGTAGTATATCTAGCTAGTCCTTAAAGCTTTAAAAGCGAATAGTCTACAGCTTAATATAGATAAGTACGAGTTCTACCAATTAGAAGTAATCTATCTAGAGTATATAATTACTATAGAAGAGATTTATATAGACCTAAAAAAGGTAGAGATAATTATTAACTAAGAATATTTTAAGAATATAAAAGATATTTAAGCTTTTATAAGCTTCGCGAACTTCTACTAACAATTTATTAGCAACTTCTTATAGAAAGTCTTCCCCTTAGTAGCCCTAACTAAGAAGAATACTTAATTTAACTGGAATAATAGCTGTTAATATTCCTTTAACTATCTAAAGGATGCCTTTATTTCTATACTAATTCTCTAATACTTTAACCCTAAGCTGCTAATAGTAGTAGAAGCTAACGCGTCTAACTTTATAATAGCCGGTATACTATCCTAGAGAGGCGCTAATAGTAAACTAAAACCTATTACCTACTTCTCTAAGTATATAAACCCTGCTAAAGGTAACTATAAAATATATAATAAGGAACTACTTACAATTATCCGATATTTTAAATAATAGAGGCCCGAATTAGAAGGTACAGCATTTTTTATAGAAGTGCTAAGTAATTATAAGAACCTATAGTACTTTATAATAATAAAGTAGCTAAGCTACTAATAGGCCTATTAGTTAGAATACCTATTAAGGTTTAACTTTAGTATTATATACCGACCTAGAAAACTTAAAGAGAAGCCTAATACCTTAACTTAAAGGTTATAAGACAAGCCTATATAAGAAGAGGCCTGTAGAGGTTATTAATAGATATTACTTCGTCCTAAACTATTCTAATAGATAGAAGTAGGCCGATCGATTATAGATATTATCGATAAAGAATACCCGAATAATAATCTAATCTAAAATACTCTAAAGCTACTAAGAGAAGGAGCCTATTAATCTAAGCTCCTAATTCTAGCTAATTATAAAGAGTATAACAACCAACTATACTACTAAGATTAACTTATAGTACTAAACTATAATAAGCTGAAGCTTAAGCTGCTATAAACTATCTATAACTCGCTATCTAGCAGATACTCTAGTTAAGAAAAGACCTTAAAACTACTCTAGCGCGAGTACTATTAGTTAAAGATATTCGACTTAGTATAATAATATATAAGCTGTTATTATATATACTAAAGAAGTAAGGCTTTTAGAGAGAAGTATTATAGATTATTAAAACTATTACCTATACCTAAATAAAGGTTTTAAGATATTTCTATAGACTTTATAACTAATCTACTAGAATTAGAAAGTTATAAGAAGGTCTGAGGATATAATAGGATTAGATATAATAAGAATCTATTATTATTAAAGCTAGAGAAAGAGAAGAGAAGGTATACGGTAGTAAGATATATATTATTCGCTTGCTTTAGTCTAGGCAGGTATAGGGTCGCATAAGAGCAACTACTATTATAGTATCGCAGGAACGGGACCGAGCTACAGGCCGGGACCTTTATAATATTCCCCTTTTCCTCCTCCTCCTCTTCTTCTAGTACTAAGTTGTACGGACAAGTAGTTCTTTAGTAAAGTTCCGCCCTATATCCCATTCGAATTCTCTTAGAGCGATTATATCTTTACAGTCGCTCTAGTCGTTCTATAAGAGTATAGTATAACCAGTCTACTTACAAAGGAACTGCTATTTTAGGCCGCCTCCCCTTTTACTAATTACTTGTACGTCTTGGATTTTCTTAAGCTCCTATTTATCTTTGTTTCTAACGCTAATTAGCGCTAGTTAATAGTCGTCCTGTATTTAACTTAGTAACGGGTCTTAAGCGATAGGGCGAAGTAGTATTATATAGAAGATATTATAAATTTCTAATAGGGTGTCTAATCGGTATATATTTTATCTAACAGTCTTAATAACTATATATTATTAATAGAGCTTATAGAGCTTCTTTTTTCTTATAAGGTCTATCTTAATATTATGTATATTAAGCTAAACTTTATCCCCTAATTAGTATTATAATATAAAATCCCTTATACGATTGTAAATTTCTTACTACTACTATTATATATAGGCTATTATTACTTGCGTAAATTTAATACAGTCTTTTAGTTTATTAATAATCTATTTTACTACGTAAATAGAGTCTCTAGACTACTCTATTAGTAGCCCCTCTTCTAATTATATAAACTCTCCTAAGTTTAGGTAATAGCTATAAGTAAGAAAGAATAGGCTAACTCTTATAGAAGAAGTGTCTCTAGTACTAATAATAATCTAAGCTAGTAGTAGCTATAAATTCTAGTTATTTTAGTAGTAGTTATAATAGTAGTAGAGAAGCTCTTTAAGTAGCTAGTTTATACGCTCTATACTTCCGTCGGTTTCTAGATAGTATACTATTAATAGCCTTTACTTAATCTTAAGAATTCGGCAGACGCGTGCCTATACGCCTTATATAAACTACTCTCCTCTATTAGAAACTATTACTTATAGGAGCCTATAATATACTATAAAATACTCGATAAACTTATTAACTAATGTTTAGCTTTTAAGGTCTAAGATAGTAATAAAGAGTACTCCTTTACTTAAACGGTCCGTAATAATAAAAATATACTTATTATTATATACGGTTCTTAGTAAGTTAATAATATAGTCTATTAAAATTTCTAACTATACCCTCTTAGGGACTAGAAGAAGATGCAGTAGACCTTTTTTTCTAGAACGCTAAACTGTATTTCTACTATAAGAATAGTAATTTTATATAAAGTATTTAATATCTGCTACTATTTTAGGCTAAAAGTAGCGCCGTAATATTAACCTAATTATAATATTCTTACTAAGGTAGTTAGTTAAGTAAGAGTTGTAAGTCTCTTAGATTAGCTTTATATAAAGTAACTCGCTCTTAAGAACCTAAGCGTATTCTCTCTATATTAATCTATCTCCTAAAACTAAGAGGTTAGATAGGCTAATCTTAAGGTAATAGAAGGTTTTTAGAAGTATTCTCTCCTCTACTTTAGTAGTATAGAGAAGTGTAGTATATATCTTATCTTTTTTTTAGGCATCTTACTATAAGGTCTTTATTAGTATTTACTACTCCTTATATAATATCTTAGTTATAGACTCCCCTTTATCTATAGATTCCTCCCCTAATATAGAATCTTCCGGGGTAACTACCTCTACCTAATTGTTAGGAGTATCTTTAGTACGTTAGTTTCTAGCTTATATAGAGGCTATATAAACCCTATTCTTAAAATCGGACGGTCTAAAGAGTTAACTAATCTTTTCTTAGATCCGCTTATTATTAACTCCTTTTAGAAGATCCTAATTATAACGCGAGAGAGTATTAGCTAGAATATTAAGTTTACCCAGCTTATATTTAAACTAGAAGTTAAACTAGGTAAGAAATACCACCTACTTTACCTAGTACTTAAAGAACTTCTATACCTTAGTAAAGTATTTTAGGTTATAATAATCTATATAAACTGTAAAGTACGTAAGTAGTTTTAAGAACTTCTTCTATTCCTTAAGATATTATATAACTACTAGTAATTTCTTATTATAGATTAAGTAGTTACACTCTATAAGAAGTATTTACTTTAATATAAAAGCGACAGGTTGTAGAACTCCTTTATTATTATATTATAGAAATGTACTTCTAGTATACTAGCTAAAGGTATTATACTCTAGAATCGTTTCCCTTTTAGGGTTATATTAGGCTAATACTAGCGCTTATACGAAACATCGCTTCAGGTAATTAAAGGCGGTAAGTACCCGATTATTAAGTTAAAACTATTTCTTCTCTTATTTCCTTTAGGTAAGAGCTGTTAGTAGAGCAACTACTTTAGAAAATTCTTTAATAAACTAGTAGTAGAAGTTTATAAAGCTTAAAAAGCTCTATATACTATAAACTAATATAGACGCTTTTTAGTCCTAGATTACCTTAACTTTCTATAAGTCTATTTAGATACCTTTTTCTATATTAATAATAAAGCTAAGATATTTTATTATACGGACCTTAAATTCGTACTTATTAATATCGAGTTAGAAGCTAGCATCTATTAGCTTTTATTATGGGGATTTTCGGCTAGTCTGCTAAGCTGTATTAGATATTAACGTATAATATCACGGTCGATATTACGCCGGATATCACGCTGGATATCAGCTAATATACCCCTTTTTTATGTACATAAATATGGCCCGCTAGCTATCTTTAATCAACCAGTTCAGCTCCTTATCTCCCTCCCTGAGACAAGATTCGCCTCTTACTACAGTTATAAGCCTAGTTACCGCACTAAAATAGCTGCAACTTAATTTATATATTGTAATCGATATTACTCCTTTTTATTTAGTATTATAATATCGCGATATTATTATCTTTATCGTTTACCAACAATCTTTAGGTACTCAGCTATCAGAATTACGTGTAAATTCTACACTTTATAAGCCTATTAATATACTGTATCGCGTTTAAGGCTATTTTATTCTCTAGTATTAATATATTCTAGTATATTTCTGGTGTTGCAACGGTTGTACACTCCTCTATAGCTATATCTAAAAAGAAGATACTTAGTACCTCTAGTAATTAGGAGGATTAGCTCGAGTAGTATAAACTAATAGCTAGCAGGCTAAGGGTATAGGAATATTTAGATCCAAGCGTACCTCTTAAAAAGGTTAAAATCTATAGGCTAGAACCTCCCCTCTCTAATATAGGTGAGTTCCGGACCCCGAAGATAAATCTAGAAGGGGAAATAGAAAGATACCCCTCTAGTAGAGTTATATATAAGGAGATAACCTCGATACAAATAATAGATTGGAACTGGGTAAGGGACTAGTATAACTAATAGAGGAAGGATTAGATTAAGATCGATAACGCTCTCTGTACTATATATAGTAATATCCTAATAATAACATCACCTTAATATAAAGCAATACTTAGCAATAATATAACTAGCTATAAGATTCTTAGAATCTTATAGGAAAAGTTAGCACCTACTATCGAGTTGAGGGAGCAACTAATCTAGAAGGAATATTAAGCTCTCCTTAAGTATCTAACTAATAGAGAGGTAGAAAAGTAGCTAAATTAGTAGAATTAGGTAATCTATTATACTAAAGCTGCTAGCTTAGTAGAAGTTCAGGGCTTTAGAGTAGAAAAGGATTTTCTTCTGATAGTTGCTAAGAAAGATAAGGTATAGGTGCTAATCTATATAGTACCGATTAATACTAAAAATAAGCTAGGTGGGATTAATCAACCGATTCCTACAATTAAACAATTAGTATACTAATATACTAATTACTATAGATGTTTTAATCTATAGAAGGCGCTCGGCTCGTTTATAGCTTTATAACGTCTATCAATTCCTTAAGCAAATTCTAATAGTACTGCGTAGCAGCCTTAAGAAAAATCCGGTTCGCGATTGCATACTCTACTACCCTACTTCTATAAGAAGTAGCACTTCTAGAGTAATTATAAGTACGTAAACGAATCGATTAGGCTACTAAACTAGATACTAGATTAGGAAATATTAAAAGCCTGAGATGATATCTTAAATAGGAATAACTAGGGAAAAAAGAATACCCTAAAGATAAATATAGAAAAATATAAAAAGTCGAAATCCTCGTTTAATAGTAAAGCTTCTACGAAAGCTGCTAGCTTCTAGGGAAATACCCAGGTGATTTAAAGGGGCAATTTTTTAGTAAGTACTACCCCTAAGAAAGAAGATACCAGTATCTTAAATCGGTAGATACTTAATCTAGGTTCTAATATCTATATATACAACTCTAAGACTTTTAGTTAGTAGACTACTTAAATAGCAAATTCTAAAGATAAAATTGCTGCGGGAGGCAGTATATACCCTATATTAAAATAGGGTACTATTACAATTATAATTAATTCTCCTATAGGCCTAAGGGATATTAAGCTAATAGAAGTCGCTTATATTCCTTAGTTGCTAACTAATATAATAGCTCTAATTAGAAATAGAGAATAGGGTATCTAGTTTAACTTAGGTAGAGATTACTTTTACTAGTATAATTACCATAATATTATTTATTATTTAGAGTTGTTTAACAGCTACTAGCTACTAGATATAGATCTAGTAAAAAGGCCTCTACTCGATTCGCTTTTCAGATATAAGATAGTTGCAGTAATTAAGGAAAAGCTCTCCTATCGCTAGCAACTAATATAAAGTGTTTCTTTAGCTAAAGTATACTAATTATTAGGCCACCTAGGTAGAGATTTAGTATTAGCCCTGCTTTAGGCAGCTGAGGGTATCCAGTTGAGTAATTAAGAAGTACTAGTATAGCAAGATTACTAGACATATATATAAGCGAAGTTATTATAGCAGATTAGCCAGTATAGTTAGCTTTACCCGGCTATTAAACTATTTAAGAGAATTGCGATTAATATTATACAATTTTAGAAGGACTGTAAGAGGTACTATAATAGTAAGAGATACCTATTTTATATAGTTGATTAGGTATCCCGGTAGTATAAGGGATTTACGATATATAATCGGTTGAAATCCACTCTTATAAAAGCCTTTAAAATACTATTAGCAAAAATTAAATAATAGTATAAAAGAAAGATTATATATATCTGTATAGATAATAACTTAAGCTTCTTAGAACTTATAGAAGTATTACTCGATTAAGAAATTGCGATTAAAGCTCGCGTGTCTTATACACCTAAGTAGAATAGTCTAGTAGAATAAGTAGAATATTAAATTATAACCCGCGCGCGTGCTCTTATAATAGAAAGTAATATCTCTAATAAATATACTAACGAATTAGCTTACACAGCGATATACCTATTTAATAGAACGCTGATTATAAGCCTTCAATTTAAAACCCTATATAAGGCCGTTTTTAGCTATAAACCGTTTCTTACTTACTTTTAGGTTATAGGATCGCGAGCGTACGTTTTAGATAAAACTCTATTAAGAGGCGATAAACTAGCGTTGCGAGTACTAATCGGAAAACTCTTATAATATAGGAGTATAAATATATACCAAGTACTGATTCCGAAACTAAAATAGGTACTTAATACTAGGGATGTTGTATTTAGCGATATTATATCTAGTAAGGAGGAGGAATATCTGCTAAAAGAATCTCTAGAGAAGATTCTTTTTTAAATTAACGATATTAAGAGCTCTATCGATAGTAGTAACGATAAAACAATTGAAGTTGTAGAAGCGATCTATAAGGATCGGCTGCCTAATTAAGATATTTCTACTAAGTCAGCAGGTAATTTAATTAGTAAGAAGGCCTATTAGTAGGAGAATACTGTTTTTAAAGAACAAATCGACGATATTACTAGTAATTAGGGACTTCTAACGCTAGAATTAATACCAGCGCCAGCATTAAAGAATTAGAATACCCCTACAGTACTACTAGTAAATAGTAAGAATACTGCGTTTAGTAATAATTTGCTATAAGGATAGCAACTGTCGCCTCCTTATACTTCTATACCCTTAAGAAGAATAAATAATACCCCGCGGAGGGAAGAAATTAGTAGCTAAGTATTAAGAAATAATATAATTTAGAGAGGTAGGTCTCTATACAGCCGCAGGCCGCTTTAGTTATATTTTATAACCTTTGCAGCACTATTTAATAGTAAGCTAATACTGGAAAATTATATAAAGAAAACTCGTACGATTAGAAAATATTATTACAATTAGCTTCTACTAGAACTAAAGTACTATAAGGATCTAAAAAATTACCCCTTTAGTACTAGCTTCTATAAGGCCTATCGTGCTAAATTATAGAAGTAGAAGAATATAGATATCTAGTAAAAGACAACAATCCTCTAAGACTCTACTAAAATTCTCCTAGTAATATAGGTATTCGCATATAAATTTAATAAGGACGGTTTCTTATATAAATTTAAGGCTAGATTAGTTATATGCAGCGATCTGCAATCTTAATAAAGAGATACCTATACTACTATACTAGCCGTATAAACCTTTCGCTTTCTAATATCGATTGCAACTTATTTTAAACTTAATATGTACCAGTTTAATATTGTTAATATATTCCTTAACTGCCGATTAGATAGGTTAATATATATCTATATACTAGAAGGTTTCGTATATAAGTATAAGAAATATCTACAACTATAGAAAGCTATATATAGTCTTAAGGATGCTCCAAAACTTTAGTATTATAAGCTAGATAGGACTCTAAGGCAATTAGGCCTTAAAATAGTACTAGAAATATCTTGCTTATACGTAAATAATAAGCTAATCGTCTTCTTTTATATTAACAATATTATAATCCTAGTTCACCTATTAAATATCTCTACTAAGCAGAAATTTGAATCACAATTAAGTAATAAATATAAACTTCGATCTCTTAAAGATCTAAATTAGTTTCTAGGAGTTCGAATCGTACGCGATATATAGTAGTATAAGACCTAGCTACTATAGAACTTATTTATTAATAAGGTAGTAGCGCGATTTAATATTACGGTTAATAAGAAGGCGCCGAGTACGCCTCTACACGAGAATATACTACTAGCTACTACTAAGGAATCCTCTAATAGGATATCTTACTACTAATAACTAATTAGTTATCTAGCCTAGATTGTAGTTTTTATATACTCTAATATCGCGCGAGTATACTTAATATTATTATAATATCTCTAGAACCCTAGCAATTATTATATTAACGCTGTTTTAAGGGTATAGTAATATCTAATTAGTATAAAGTACTTAGTAATTATAGTAACAGCTGATAATATATAAAATACCTCTACTATTAGCTAGAGTAGTAATACTAATTATATTAACTCTATAGAGTAATTACTATTCTATAGCGCATTTAATACAGCCTTCGGCGATAATTCTAATACTCGTCGAAGTTCCTATAGCTATATATTTCAACTTTTTAGGATGCTAATCGATTAGAAAGCCTTAATTCAGCGTACGATTATAAAATCGACTATTAAGGCAGAATTATTAGTACTATTAGTCGCCGGATTAGAAATAGAGTAGTAGTAGAAGGCCTTCGCCTTACTGCGCTTCTATATTAACGCGTAACTAGTACTACTTTACAATAATTAACAAATAGTAGATATCGTAAATAAGCTATCTAAGCGTTTTAATACCAAACTTCGCTATATAGATATATACTAGCACTAGCTACGTTAAGAAGTAGTAGAGTAGAGACTTACAATTAGTTAGCAACCAACGAATCTAATACCAGCCGACAGTCTTACAAAAGTTCTACAGCTGTAATAATACTAAAGGTTTATTAAGCAACTAAAAATAGAAGATATTTCAGCTAGAATCGAATCTCAGGAATTTCTATCAGCCAAATAAATCGATTACTAATAAGAATCTTAGGGGGTAATTAAAAATTAATTATAACTCACCCTATATTATATTAAATTGATATTTCTACAAGCGTACTTAACTCTACTACTAGTTACTCTATATAATTTACCTCTTTTAGTATAGTATCTACCTTTATTTTTTTTTCGACGCAGCTTCTCCTTCGTAGTTAAAGCTAGGGGGGTATATTATAGGGATTTTCGGCTAGTCTGCCGAGCTGTATTAGATATCGACGTACGATATTATAGTCGATATTACGCCGGATATTATGCTAGATATTAGCTAATATACCCCTTTTTTATGTACATAAATATGGCCCGCTGGCCATCTTCAATCAACCAGTTCAGCTCCTTATCTTCCTCCCTGAGACAAGATTCGCCTCTTATTACAGCTTTTAAAAGATTACTTTAACGTAACACTAATAGTTTTATAGAGAGCCGTCTATATATATAAGGATATTATCTAAGTATACTAAGATAAAGTTGCCTAAATACTCCTAGATTATATAATTAATATACTATTAGAAGGTACTTAGAATATTTATAAGGCTGAAGGATATAACTAGCTACTTATATAAACTATAGTAGGTTGTAAACGCTATCTTCTACTTATCTTCTTCTTTAATTCGAATCTTATTAAATATAGTAATAATATTAAGTTTTATAAACTATTTAGCTTAACTAATTTAATTTAACGTTTCTCGGATTAGAGGTAGAGAGTAGTAGTCTTTCTATATAATAGCGTTTAGGGTGTAGTAGTTAATATAGAAGTAGAAGCTACCCCCTAGTTTTTATATAAACAGAACCGGTACCGCAGCTAGAGAATTACTAACCCAAATAAATCCTTTATTAAAGAGCTCTATTAGAGTCTTCTAAAGGATAAGAAGCATCTCCTATAATATTCTATATAAAGAACTTAAGGGGATCTTTAGAGGGCTTCTATCTTTCCCTTCCAGCTTAATTATATAGTCTACTCCTAGTCTTAAAGGTAGTAGTTTATCAGCTTCCTATCGATTAAAAGTATAGAGTTACTATATATATTCTTTAGGGAGTTTTATATAAGGGTCTATCTTTAGCTTATTTTCCAGAGCCTTCTAAATATTAGCTATACTAACAGTAAAAATATAGGGTAGCTTAGTAAGAGAATCTTATAGGCGTCTTCTATAGCGTTTTACTATAGTAGAGAAAGTATATACTAAAACTTAGGTAATATTAGCCGTATATTACTACTTCTAAAGCTCCTAGTTTTATACGATTACCCCCATTCTACAAATATATAGGATTTCCGTTTTTAGGTTGATAATTACGTCCTTACTTTACTTTTATAAGCGTCCTAAAATTATACTATAATCTCCTTCTATCCTTAAAACTACGTAAGTAAATACCCGACCTAAACCTACCTGACTTCTACCTATATCTAGTAAGTTAATAATAGCTACCTCTTTAATAATTCTAGCCGAGAAGTCGCTAAATAATAAGGCTGTTAATAGCGTTGGGAGGTGGAAGTATTCCAGTCTAGCCTTTTATATAATCCTTTTCTCGACTATTATATATAAGTTACAGCTATTATCTATTAAGGCGAGAAGGCTAAAGGTATTATTAAGTAGTACAGGGGCTATAAATAGAGCGCTAGTCATCCGAAATCGATTAAATTCATCTAGTACTTACTTATTTACCTACTCTTTTTATAACTTTAAGCGCCGACTTCCGTTCAGAGCGATACTTTTCCTATTCTATCAACTTAGGCTATATCTCTATATTCCTTATTATACTAAATAGGCTCTAGCAGTATTATATAAGCCTAATTAAACTGTATACTATTCTTAGGCGGAGCGTAGCAGCAGCTTTAAGCGAAGTAACCCCCGTTTCTATAGGTAAAATAGGTATTCTATTATTTCTAAGCCTTCAGCTCTTTCTTAGTAATATTTCTTATCTTCTCTAATAGCTAAAGTCTTATATCTAGGCGCTATATAAGTCCGCGATTAGCTGTTAACATCTAGTCTATAGTATTATTAATAGTAGCTAACAGTTGTAGTTGCGGGAGCGGCGTAAGTAGCTGTCCCTAGCTATCTCTTATCTAACTAGTCTTCCCCCTACTAAAGGGCTATATAAAAGTACTATCGAGTTTAGCTGCTTTAAAATAGTTATTAAGAATATAAAGTTTCCGTACGAAGGTCGTATATAATATAAGGTCTTCTTTACTAACGCTGCTAATTATTAATTAGCGGAGCTTAGGATAAATCTTCCCTTCTAGATCTTATATCTTAACTTAGTCTAGGTAAGAGTTATATAATACTTTTATAAAGAGATAATTGTATTCGACTAGAAATTTAATAAAGGTTTTATTACCTTATCTTAGGGTTTTAAATTTAATCCTAGCTTATTTCTAACAGTAGAGGTTATTATATTATATATTTATAATTGTCTAGAATTTATTATAAGTAAGAGTACCTATAATAATATATTTTTTATACGACTAAAAGTATATTCTAGTATTACTCTTATAAAACGATATTATATAGGCTACTACTATCGTATCTATTAAGCCTATAGATAAACTATTAATACGGATCTTAGTCTTTATACTACTTTTCCAAATAGGGTATACTTTACAGTCTCTTTAGAACTTATCTAACTTATTAAGTATAGCTTTTATACGAATAGGCTTAGTAATTATTAATAGTATAGTTAGCGAGATACTCCCTTTAGAGGCCGAATACTTATTCAGTTGCTCCTCGAACTTCCGATAAAAGCTTGTTCTTTTAAGTTACTATTACTGCTTTTCTTTCTCTAGGTATTCTAGCCTGGCTGCTATTTCAGCAAACTATCTCTATATAGTTACTATATCGAATCCTTATTCTACCGGTCTATTTTAGTCTATAACTTTATACAGTAGTAGGTCTACTTAATAGTTAAAATAGAATCTAGTGCAGTATAAGCTTTAACAAATTAAGAAGGTCTGAGGATATAATAGGATTAGATATAATAAGAATCTATTATTATTAAAGCTAGAGAAAGAGAAGAGAAGGTATATAGTAGTAAGATATATATTATTCGCTTACTTTAGTCTAGGCAGGTATAAGGTCGTATAAGGGTAACTACTATTATAGCATTATAGGAACGGGACTAAGCTATAGGCTAGGACCTTTACAGGTTGTACGAATATTATAGTAGTAGTTAATAGGCTTAGTAAGTACAGACACCTAATACTATATATAAGAATCGAAGCTTCTAATATTATCTAACTATTCCATCGCTATATATAGGTTTATTATAGACTACTATATACTATTACGTCCGACTGTAAAATATAGTTTATCTCTACCTTCTACTAAGAGCTCTATAGACAGCTATAAATTAACACGCGTATGTTAACCAGCTTCTATCTAAAGACTGATAGCTAGATAGAAAACGCTAACGTAATAATAGAACAAGTTTTCTAAGCCTATACTAGCTATAAATAAGATGACTAGGTTGAATAGCTACTAATAGTATAGTTTAAAGCGAATAACACAGTGTTTAAATTAATAAAAGTTTCCCTATTTCTAGCCTACTTTAGCTAGTACCCTTAAATAGGTTTTAAACCGTTTATAGGGATCTATTAACTATTAAAATAGTTCCTAATAGCTTAGAAAGCTAATAGACTAGTTAATAAGATAAAAGATATTATAGAGTATATTAGAGAAGAACTTACTTAGGTATAAGTGCTTTAATAAGAGTATGCTAACCGCAAGCGTATACCAGCCCCTAACTACTAGGTTAGTAATCTAGTCTAGCTAGATGCTAGGAATATACGTATATAAAGACCGTCGAAAAAGTTTAACTAGAAGAATATAGGCTCCTATAAGGTTATTACGAAGGTATCCTCATACGCTTATAGACTAAAGCTACCCAAATTAGCTAAAATATATTCTATATTCTATATATTACTATTATAGCTAGTACCTAAGTTGTTTAACTACTTACCTAGTTAATAAGTATACAACCCTAAACCTATTAAGATTGATAGAGAACTGGAATACCTTATCGAGCGAATAGAAGACCTCTACTACAACCAACAGAGACGCCGGCACGAATACCTAGTTAAGTAGACTAGCTATTATAACCTAGAATAGTACCTAGCTAGTAACTTTACTAAGATAACTGCCGCAGAAGATTACTACGCTAGAAACCCGAATAAATAAGACCCGAATACAATATTACGTCTAGATTCTTAATTAGGCGTTAAGGTCTAATCTAAGTATATTCTTAGACGCCTATAATAATACTATACCAATATAATACTAGTAATAATACTACTACCAATCCCTGGTATAGTACTACTATAAGAACTAAACCGACCTAATCTCTAGTATAATACTACTATACAATAATAACTGGTTATACTGATACGCCTACGACCTTAACTAACGCTAGTATTAATAACTACTACTTAATTATAAATAACCTAAATATAATATAAAGACCTAACTTATAGGAGCTTATAACTAAAAGGGGGGTACTATTATAGTAATACCGCGATACCTCTATATCTATACTACCCTTACTATAATACCTAAACCAGCTGCTAGTAATAACTATCAGCTACTAGCTAGAATATAACCGACTTATCTTAACTATAATAGAGAAAGGTTTTGCTAACCCGGCTAGCCTATATAGTAGTACAAATCTAGCTCCTATAAAAACCTATATAATATAAATATCTCTATTATTTATATAACGTTTTAATATTTATATATAGTATATAGTAATAAAGTTAACTACTTAAAGTGCGATTAATCAACTATACGTAAGCGTCTGTAATACTATATAATACTAACTATACTAAACTATAATATAAATATAATTTATATAAAGTAGGTTACTATCTAAAATAAAAATATATATTTAGTAAAGTAATACTATAAAAAGTTTAGTCTTCTATTAGATTAGAGTTATAATCTCTAGATAGTCTTAGACTTAAAAAAGGCTACTTTAAATAAAACTAATTCTCTACTATATTAATTTATAGTAATAAATATTTAATATATAATATATAATAAATATATAATATATAATTATTTCCTATAATTATAAAAGAACCTTATAGAGTACTCTTACTTTAACCTTATACCCCAGCGCTAAAAACCCTACCCTAACCTTAACCTTAATATTAAAAACCTCTACCTAACCTATACTCTAGTACTAAAAACTCTACCTTAACTCTAACTCTAGCGCTAAAAATCTTAAACCTAACCTTAACCTAGATAAGATATTATATACTCTATTTACTAGTCTAAAGCTTATACTTTAGTTTTTAAAATCTACTACTTAACTCTTATATATTATTATTTACTAGGTAATTTATATTTTCTATACTATTCTTATATACTTTAATCTATTTAGTTAGAACTTTTAAAAATCTTAGGTAATTTAGATACTTATTATAAAAAGCTCTTAGCTTATAAAGTAAACTTATAAAGTTTAAAGCTTTATACTAGATTAGATTAAGATTATATTCTATCTATTTTATATAGTATTTAAAGGTCTTATAATATAACTTACTAGCTAATATTTCTTTAACCTCCTACTCTTCTACCCTATTAATAGTAATAGCGGGTGGTTTTAGAGCTTCTTATCTAGATAAAAGGTCCTAGGGGTTCTTATATAATAGGTTTAGTATAAAGATATTATATATACTTAATCCTAGAGGTAGTTATAAATAGTATAAGTTTCTAACCTACTCTAGTACTTTAAAAAGGCCTTTCTATTAATTAGATAGTTTTTAGCTCGGTCTCTAAACCGTAAAATTCTTAATATTTAAGTAGACTATATTATTAATCTACTAATTAATTAGTTACTAGTAATAGTTAATAATAGATTATATACAATCTTAAACCTTCTTAATATTAGCCTTTATAGTTTCCTAGGCTGTATATATATAAGTTACTAGAACTAAAGCGTTCTTATAATTTAATTTATCTATTATAGTAATAGGATTAATAGAATATTTCTAATTCTAACTCTAATAAAGCTTAAATCTATATAGAATCTAATATAGAGATATTCTAATAGTTATATATAGTAGAGTTACTTATACTTAGTTAATTATAGGTAATAGAGAACTCTAGTTATTCTAATAGAAGGATATAAAAGAATATAGTCTTTAATTAATATACTTATTTATAATCTCTATCTATCTATTAGTCTCTTTATAATAAGTAGTAGATAGTTTAATTTTTACGCCTAAAATATAGTAGAATTCGAACTAGAAATTAGATATAAACTAAAGTCTTTAGTCTAAAATAATAGTTTTAGGTATATAGCTAAAATAGTATACCTATTAAATAAATAATTCGGCTATTCCCTATATATTAATTATATAATAGTAGAGAATAGATATAACTTATTTAGATAGGCGATTAATTACTATTATAATCTAATTATATCTAAACTTATCTATAGAAAAATTCTTAAAATTAATATATAGATACTATATTAGTTAATTTAGTATAAGAAGTAAGTAGATAAAACCTAGGGTTTAGGTTTATATTAGATAAGCTTTATAATATAAAATATAATTCTATATATATCGTTTATAAATAGCTTTTATACCCTTCTAATAGTACTTCTAGAATAGTAACTAATAGGTTTTAGTAGTATTTAGGTATATAGAAGATATTTAGTTATAAGCCTCTTATATAAGTTATATATAAAAGCCTAAATCTAATAGAATATATAAATAATTATTGTAGAGGAATAGTCCGTTTTCTATCTAATATTTATAGGGTAGAAGTATATATTTCTATATAAAGGAGGCTCGGTTTTCTTATAATAATATATCGATTAACTCTAGAGAGTTTAGTAATATAACCTACTCCTAACCTTTAATAACGTTTAGTATAGCCGCTTAAATTATTATTTAAATAATATAAGACTAGACTAATTCGGTATTAATTTAGAGGTAAAGTTAATACGGTTTAAATAGGACTCTTAACTAGTTATTAGTTTAAGCTACTTTTAAATTTTCTATATTTTATTTATAATAACTAAAGATATCTACTCTAGTATTATTTTTACCTAGGGTATACTTAATTTAAAACTAATACTAAACTAATTCTTTAGTCTAATAAATTTAATAAGTATTAAGTACTTTTATAGTTATAAAATATTTAAGTAAGTAATAATTAGTATATACTAGAGTCCTAGTAGCTACTAAAGTAAGTTCTACCCTCTATTATTTAAATATAATAATAATTGCGAATAGTTTCTTATTATAAATTTTCTAGTTTAGTTCTAAACTAGATAGAACCTTACTATAAAATATTATAGAGTACTATTTTCTATTAGGATATTTCTATAATAGTATTCTTATAACTACTCTATTAGAGGCATTAGTTTCTATTTTTATTTCTAATATAGGGTTAAAGTAGTAGAGTATAGGTATACTTAATAGAGCTAACTTTAATTTTTTAAAGGTAATATTATATTCTAAAATCTATATAAAAGAGGTTATAAGATTTTATAATATAATAATTAGCTTTATAATACGCGAGAATTCCGGTATAAACTGTTAATAGAATCTAGTAAAACTTAAGAAGAATTTTATACCTATTATAGTAGTAGGTAGCTACTAGTTATATAGTACTTCTACCTTCTCTAGGTTAACAAAAAAAAAATTTTTTTTTTTTTTTTTGTTTCTTATGGTTTTGCTTTACCTTTTACCCCCTTCTTCTTCATCTTCTTTTCTTAGTTGTTTTATCATGATGGGATGGTACAGTACGGTACGAAGTTCTTCGGCACTTTTATGGTACAGGCGATGAATGACGGCGAGCGATGCAACGTGATGGTGCACCCTTGTATTTGCTTTTGTCTGATGGGCGGTGTGAGAGCTGTGATAGCATGATCAATTTTGCAAGAGGATTTTTCCCTAGTTCTATGAATTGAGATTTGTTTGATTGATGTGTGATGAGAGGTGGGCGATTGATCTAGTTTTTTTTTTTTTTTATTTGGGGGGAGGGAGGAGGAGTGTATTATGGAGGCTCTCTTCTTTTGCTAGAGAAAGAAGGATTTTTGATAATGATCTATATATGTGTTGTGCGGGTTTTGTGGTGGGGATGACCGATTATGCGTGTTCGAATATTTTACCAAGTGTAAGTGAAGGGGTTTTTTTTTTTTTTCCTCCCCTCCCTAGCTGTGTAGGATGTGATGATTAGCCATCTGAGGCACTAAGCAGTCAGATGTGTGGGTCTTGGATCGTGCTTTCGAAAGGAAGATGTAGACGTTTTGCTCCGCCCCCTCCCTCCCCCAAATTTTTTTTTTTTGGCTGCACGCGGCGTAGGCTTACATGTACCTGGAAGTTATTTTCACTGTGTGATCGAGTAGAAGTGGGTATACAGAGTTTCCCGAATCAGAGCTGAGAGGGTTTTTTTTTTTTTTGGGAAGGGATGCACTTCAGCAGCGCTGTGATACAGACACAGCAGTCCCTTCAATCCTGAGGACACGGACGAATAAGATAGGCGACGGACGGGGTCTGAGGGAACCGAAGGGATCGGGGAGGCTAGGTGGATTAGTGATGTTTTTGGCGAACTTTCCGAGGTAGATTGCCGGATCAAGGGGTGTGGGGAGTGTTTTGAGTTTCGGGAAGTGGGATAGATGCGTACATAGAGAGAGTGGGGGGAATGCTTAGTATAGAGATGCCTATTTGAGTAATTACTCCCTCTGTTTCAGAGGTGGTCCTGGCGATGCACTTCCTGGACTCCTTTGATATCTATATCCCTGTTTCCTTTGAGATAGCTACAGGTAGCCCTCCGTTCATCGGATTTTGTACAAGCAAGGCTTGAGCACCTTCCCGTCATCTGCGTCATCCTGCTCATCGTCGGTTACGGCAGCAAATTTCTTGCCCTTGATTCCCATTTTCAGGCCGCCGGCGCCGGCACCTCTGCCATCCTCATGTTTCGCATTCTTCCCCTTGGTTGGACTGGTGCCCTTGACGAACTGCATCTTGACAAACATCTTATTACTCATATCAACCGCACCGTCCCGCTTCTCTGGCAACGCATCGAGCACGAAACCATGTTTCCTCAACACCTCGACAAAAGCGGAGACATCCGTGCCCTCTCTGCTCTCCACGCCATCAACCCGTTCCGCTAGTTCTGCTTCATCGTCGCTGCCTTGGATGCCCTCCTCTTCCGTCTTCTCGCCTCGGCCCTTCTTTTTACCCTTGGCCTTCTTGTCCGGTTTGTGGAGCGAGCCGACAGAGTTGATAGGAGGTTTACCGGGTCGTGATTTCGCGATGCGGCCAAAGCGCGATTTGATTTCTGCGACCCAGAGCTCGCCTTTCCAGCGCAGGATCCGGTACGCTTCGTCGATGAAGTCGAGCCAGTTGGTTCCCATTAACGCGAGGCAGAATATCGCAACGTCTACGCTGCCATCTGGTAATGGGAGGTTGGAAACGTCGGCTACCGTGACGAGGTTGGCGGAGGGTCCGGACGGCTTGGATAAGTCGAAGGCCTGGATGGTTGTGTTGAGGGACTTGAGATGCGGTTGTAAGCGGTAGGACAGCGATGCCGTGCCGCAGCCTAGGTCTGCGATCGTAGAGTGACCCTTCATATTCCGCGGTAACGGCTTGATGCCGACGTTTCCTGCAGACGACTCATTTGGTGAATCCGCCCCGGAGGATTTGCCTCGCTTGTCTTTCCGCTTCTTGTCTTTCCATGGGTCTTTGATGCGGATTTTTCCTCGTAGCAGGATCGTGTTGAAGTATACGTCGACGGGGTTCTCGGGCCAGACTTCGACTTGTTGGGCGAAGCCGCGGTGGTAGTCTTCGAACATCTCGGGGTTCTCTCTGAAGAGGTCCAGTGACTCTTTTGAGGGCTTGGTGTAGAGCGTTTCGTTGAGGTGGCGGAAGCGGGCGCTGGTGAGCTTTGCACGCATGGATTTTTGGAGCGGCGTCAAGCGTTTTGGTTCTAGAAGAGAGATCATGCCAGTGGATTGGTTGGATTTGTCGGACTTGGCATCGGTCGCGGGTTTCAGTGATGCATTGGTTGAAGTTGAGGGGTCGGGCTCAGGCTTGTGATCTTCCTTGTGCTTCTTGTCGCGCTTTGATGTAGACTCTGTAGCATTCTCGCCCTTCCTCTTCCTTTTCTTGCCCTTCTTGCTTTCTTTGCCCTCAGCGGCCACTTTCGGGGCCTCGACCTGCGTCTGCAGCGGCGCGGAGATGTTCCAGCCCTGCACTGAGAACATCTTGTGAGAGGAATTGGTGTTTTTAGGATGATTGCGGGGAAAAATTATTTGGTTGGCCGGGGAAACATTTAACCGAGCATAAGCGCAAAATTCATTATCATATGCCTAGTACCATACATATCCAAAATGCTAGAGAGGCTCTACATTAACAAGTGAAGAAGCCAAGATCTATAATCCCGCACCCAACCTAAACCCCTATTCCTTTACCTCCCTATGGACAAAGTCCGGAATGACCAGGCTCATTGGCCTAGTCACCTCAGACTCTTCC
Source organism: Lojkania enalia (assembly GCA_010094045.1). Classification (NCBI taxonomy): domain Eukaryota; kingdom Fungi; phylum Ascomycota; class Dothideomycetes; order Pleosporales; genus Lojkania; species Lojkania enalia. The sequence goes on from ML986643.1 coordinate 91,911, forward strand.
TCCTTGACTCCCTTGGCCAACTCTAACTTCTCCTCCACTTCCACCATCTGGGAGGACTCCCAGGTGGCCTCCCCCTCACCCCACCTTGACTCCCTGCAGCTGGGGGGAATGTACCTCACATCCCCATCCACATACACCCTCTCCCAAGGTGTCTCCTTCTCAGCAGAGACGGAAGCCAACTCTGCTTCAGAGGCAGAGGTATCTAAGCTCACAATGGAGTGAGCACTAGGCCCAGAAGCGGGAATGACTTCCTCAAGAGGGAAAAGAGGAAGAATATCAGCAGCGGCAGGGCGGTCGCGGGGGAGGTCAGACAGGCAGCGAGTGACAATGGTTTTGTACCATGAAGGTACACTTAGGGTATCCAGAGTCAGAGGCCTTTCTTGCCTCTCAGGCTCATCCTCCTTCATGGCCAGAGCCCAAAGCACCATTCCTAGCTGGAAGACGTCTGACTTCACCCCAATGTACAATGAGATGCGCTGTGAGCTTTGGATAAGGCGCGCAAGTTCCGGCGGCTCCCATCCCACAGGGCATCCACGGCGGTTAATGTCGATGATTTTCGCTTCGTCGTTGCGATCGATAACAATGTTAGATAAGGTAAAGTCACCCTGCACGAAGCCAGCCTCATGGATTTCGGAAAGGCCTTGGACAATCTCGCGAGCCCACTTTACGCGGCGGGGCCATTGCAACTCGTTAGTGTCATTGAAGTCGAAGATGATGTCGACGAGAGCGCCTTGTTCTGCATAGCTGATAAGCAGGCCGGTAATAGATTTGAAATTGTCGTCGACAACAATCCCCTCAAAGTTGATGACAGATTTGGAGCCGCGGAGGCTATGAAGAGCATTTATCTCATACAGGAATTCTTCGACAGAATCAGGGCCGGGGATCTCCTTCTTGATGTAGATCTTGCCGTTGACGGAGACCTTGTAGACAAAACCGCTGATGTGGGAGTCAAATAGGACGGCGCTCTCAGTGAACGTCTGGCAGTTGAGGTGGGCTACGGCGGAGATGGAGGGGTAGGGAATGATCTCGTTGACGTCCTCAGTGACATGGACGTGAAGACGTCCATCAGCGGTCTGCAGCTTGAGGTTAGTTACGGTGTCGTAGAATTGAATGTCAGGGAGGGAATCGCGGATAGCTTCATATATCCTCGCGCTTTTGTCGCGTTGGTAGTGCAGGCTTTTTAAGTCAGCTTCAAGGGACTCGGGCGTCAGCTGTCTGTAGTCGCAAGACACTGTGACCCTTCTCCATTTGTTGGGCTCCTCTGCATATGTGATGAAAAATTTCTCTCGGTCAGACATATCGCGAAAGTGCATGCTAAGATTGAGTATCCACTTCGCTTCGAGCTCTTCTTGGAACAATACCTCATCGACGTCGGAGGTGGACCTTACCGAGTCCCTCTCGAAGTAAGAGTCGGCAGCCAAGGAGGCAATTGGAGGATTGTTGGGTGTCAAGTGCTCCATTTGGAAATCGATTTGCTTTGAACCTGCGGGAATATTCGAATCTGGCGCTCCTCCAATTGTGGGCTTCTGCTGAAGTTCGCTGGGATGAGGACTAAGGATGTCTGGTGCAGATAGTGAAGGAGCAGAAGCTGGGGGTGGTGATATTGCCCTCTTCACTGCGTTTGAACTTCTCCGATCGGCCGATGCAGCTCTCCGTTGTTGGCTATCCACGGGAACAGGCAGCAATTTCTCTCTTCTTTCACTATTTTGCCTCTTGAACGTGAGCGGTCTAGGTAGACCCGGAACAACCTTCCTACTGCTCCTCCTTCCCAAAAACCCTGTTGGCCGTCCGTGCTCATGACTAGAATGCGGTCTGCCATTCTCCTTGTCTTCGTCATCTACCACTTTCTCTTTATCCGCTTTCCCGGGCGGTGGTTCCTCCTCCTCCCTCTTTAGCCAACTTCCTATCTTCGCCGTTTGGAAACTCAACCTATCCCACATACTCCTGTGCTCATGTGCCTCCGTCCTCGCCCTCTGCCTACTCCTTGAACCCGACGATTCTCCCAAGTCGGGAGTAAGATAATTTACCATGATCTCCAATCAACAATTCACCGTCACAAAGGCTCGATGTTAACCGAGAATCCGCGGTCACACCGTTCTGTACCACGGCCGTCAAACAATACAATCCGGCTCCGAAATGTATAAGCAAGTTAATTATCTCTCCGCCTTGAACCACACAATCCTCTATTCCAAACTTGGGGATCGATTCGATCTTAGGTCAACCCGCCAAAAAGCTAGGGGAAGGGGGAGGGCGCCTTGGGTAGGCCGGCGTGATTCTTCAAACGCGACGTAGGGCTACCATTTGCCCCGAGCGGATTCCAATCTCGTAATAACGATCTCTATGATTAATCCAACGTTTAGGAAGCCGAGAAATAGCGAATCCTGTCGTGGTGGTGTTGTTCGACGTAATGTATCCCCTCAGCTTTCGATCACGCCGTCCTTTGTCCCTAATGCTCTGAAGCCTCGTGTCTCAATTTCCGACTGTCTGACAGTCTTCTAACAAGCCGGGGGAAAGCGAGTCGCGAGTTGGAGCGGTCGGTAAGGCTTTGTTCTTCCAGTGAAATACAGGAACTACCCCCCAGCACACTAGTACACGCCAGTCTCGTAATCCCAATCTCGATCGCTCGTCAGAAGTCTATATGGTGAAAGAAAGGCAAAAAAACGCGTCCTGGGACGGCCGGCGCGGGCCCACAATCGAAATGTAGGACTCAAGAGGTTATGGAGGCGCCGACTTCATGCCGTGGAGAGGTCGTGTGTAACGCGGGCTTGCGTCGTCCATCTATCTAGCACATCTCCCGCGTTCCGGAATCGTTGGGAGTGCGTTTGTCTTGCCCGGTAACTGCTTTTTTTTTTCCTTCTAACATTCACTGCTTTGCCTTCTCCTAATCCGTTTCCCGGGCCGTGCTAATAATAATACTAGATATCACTATTGCAGCCCAAGCTACCGTTTGGCGCCTAGCACATACAAAAGCCAATATCGCGAAAACAATACAGTGAGCGGACGAGGAAGTTCCGTGAAGAATCTGGCGGCAGGCGGTAAGACGAGAGGGAGCGGAGGACTTTGGTGAAGACGAGAGGCCGGGGAACGGGGCGCTCTGAGGAACTTGGACGCCGGTCGATGAGTCCGAAGTGAGATGCGCAGTGAGGCTGGGGGTGTCTTTGGCCTGGGCCAATCAGGGGTTGCTGCTAGAGCCCAACGCGGCCAGACTACGATCCGGCTTAGGTTTTGCAGGACGCTGTGGTCCAACAAAAGCGTGAAAAGGAGGCTGAGAAGTGCAACCACAGTTACACGAGGAGGACAGTGGGCGAGGTTACGCAGAAGAGGGGGGCAGGGAGCGTGGGAGATGGATGGATGTATTTTTCATCAGCCGGCTCGCTGGGACGACTGAGGGCGTGGCGGTCAACCAAGCGCAACAACATTGGATGGGAATGGGCAGGCCTGCATCTGGCATCTGCTCACCACGGCCCGGGCGTTGACCAAAGAATCTTGCGAAATGCTCTGAATCGGGGTGGTTATTGGATGCGCTTCCGGTGTGACAGCTACTTTACGGGCTTGACAAGTCGCACAAATCGTCATCAATTTCCGCCGGACATCAAAAATCTCATCTCATCCATCTTCCAAAACCCGATTCACATCCAGCACCCTTTCATCCTCAACTCCTCCCAAAAGCAGCTAAAGCCCTTCTCCCCTCCCTCCCCCCGAAGCTTTCAAAACCCAAGCAGCACACACATACATTAGCCCTCGCATCGACTGCACCTCTGTCCCGCATCCAGCGCCCTGATACCGCCGGTTATGTACTGTACATGACAGGCCCCACAGTAGGGCATCACCTACCCTCGCACAAGGTTCCAACCCACTCTCCCCATCTCACCGTCAGTAAGAGGCCTGCAGCTCGCAAGCACCTTCTTCGGCGTGCCCAAGAAGTCCCAATATGCATATCTGCATGCACTAACCGCACTCGTGAGAGCTGAGGGCGGCGGCTCCCGGTCCCGTTGGGAGGGGTCGCTGCAGGGTGGTTTGGAAAGGGATTGACGTGAGGATTAATAGGGTAGTTAGTAGGCTTTGGATGATGCATGGTCACGATTTTCCGTTTGAAGCAAACGAGCAGAGCTCAATTTCGAAAGAGCCCAATCTGCAGCTTCACAAAATGGCTGTACAATGAGAAGGGGTTTAGTTGATGCCAGAGGTCACAGCATCGCCGCAACATTGCACACAAAAACCCCACCACGAATGCATCCTCACCACATCAGCCCTCAATCTAAAATGGAACAAAGTGAGGCAAGATCCAACAATGCCATCCCAGCCTCCGTTCCACATCTCCTCATGTACACCTTCCCATTCGCCCTCAAACTGTTCGCATCAGATGCGTTGTCCAAAAAGCTCTCCGATGCGTCATGCCTCCATTGACACGTCAATACCGTTCATGCGCCCTCACCATCCCGCCCACCAATCCACACCGCGACCTTGAAAACAAAACATCCCACCACAGCCAAAGCGAGCCCTCATTCGATTTTCCGTATTCTTTTGACCGGCCGACAGGCTGGCCGTCTAGCAAGATCCGGTGTCGGCCCCGACGGAATCATGAGCTTGTCATGTTACTATGGGCAATTGACAAGTGCTCAATTGCCAGCATGCGCCGCCCGCTAAAATCAGCCCTCATTCAGACGGAGTCAGAGGAAACAGTAGCAGTAATAGCTAGCAATTCCCATCCCATCCATCTCACCCGTCCTCGTAAAACCCCCTCGTAATAGCCCGCCGCTGACCACCCCTCCTACCTCTCAGCCACCCCATTGCTTTTCCCCAGCCCCGCTAACCCAGATCGCCAAAAGCACAGAATCCCGCCCGCCGTTATTAATCTATCTTCCCGAAATTCCCCATTCAGCGCGGCCGTGATTCGACATTCTTCGCGTGCCCGGCCGGCGCAGGCGTGGTGGCTTGCCCAGATCCCCTGTTGCGCCGCGAGCGATCGAACAGCGAGGGGTACATCAATGGGTGACTCTGCTTGTACAGGTCACGTCACGTTTCCGATTATGCGCGCGCTGCATGTATGTAGCAGGCCTGCAATCTTTGGCGTTCGAGGTACATACATGCGTAGATACCTTGTATATTTCGTGCAGCTGGTCTATAGAAGGCCGGGAGCAATACGAGGGTTTGGCAAGGTCGGTACAATAAAATGATGGGGAGACAGTAAGCTCTGTTGTTTCTTTGCGAGACCGATCGTGGAAGATGGGTAGAGACGGAGACGGACGTGCTTGTGGGGAGAAGTAGATGCTACGTTCTCCTCGGTCCGTCCCGCTGTCAAAACGTAAGGGATGATGCTGGAAGCTCGCGTCTTGCGCTCATCGCTCGTCGGTGGATTTGCTCGGGATCTCGGCCTCGCTGTCCTGGTAATCATGTAGGTGGACCGAACAATTCGGATTCCGACCATGCTAACATTCTTCAATAGGTCCTACATTTCCGTAGCACTGTGTGTACATATAATACAGGTTCATAGCTATTTACATGCGTCTATATGCCACAGCATCTCGTCTTCGGAATGCCATCATGTTCCAAAAGCTCCGGCCAAGCCCATATGCAAAAAGTTCTGGACGAACCGTGCCCGTAGACGCCCCAAAATGCACCCCTATTGTACAAGAACGCTCGATTATTAGAGACGCTCAGTCATCATCGTCACCACTCTCATCTTCATCCTTTTCCTCCCTCGATCGCTCTTTACCCCTCTTCTTTTCCTTCTTTCCCTTCAGCTCTTTTTCCCAGACCTTGTTAGACGCTTCGCGGTCAATGTTAGGGAAGACGAGATCAAACACTTCGTGGTACCATGATACGGGCTTGCCCTCGATGCCTTCTTTGATATTCTGCAAATGCGTTAGCCAAAGATCGTCAAGTTTATAGTGAAAACGGGTATACCTCTGGAAGTTCTAGCCAATCGCTGAGGTTGTCGGCTGGGAATATCACCATCTTAGCCCCAGCCCGCCTAGCCGCCACGGTCTTCTCTCGTAATCCCCCGATTCTCAGAACCTTCCCGGTGACTGTTAATTCGCCTGTCATTGCGATGGTAGGATCTAGCCTCCTGTTCAAGGCCAGACTGAGCAGACTCGTAGCCATGGTGATGCCTGCACTGGGACCGTCCTTTGGTGTAGCGCCCTCGGGACAATGCAAGTGTATTTTGGCGTGCTCAAAGAAACGGTTCTTAGGAAAGTCACGGGCAATAAGACCCTTGCTGAAACTGTAGGCAACAGACGCGGATTCTTTCATGACTGACTTGAGAGAGCCTGTGCGTTCAAGGCCGGGATGAGAGTTCGAAGAAAGGGCGTTCTCTAGAATCGATTCGATGTAGAGAGCGGCGCCCCCCATAGACGTCCAGGCCAAGCCCATGGCAACGCCAGGTGGTGTTGTATCATACAAGCGATCTGCAGTGAAGATTGGGGGGCCCACGTAATCTTGAAGATTATCTTTGGTGATGGATACATGCACTGAATCTGGAACCTTGAGGGCGACACGGGGTGTTTCCGTAGTCTCCTGCTCGATATTCTCGGGAGTCTCTTTGACGTCCGACGTATCCTTTTCGGCTTCTCTCTGCGCAGCCTTACCTTCATCCGTGAGTGCGGTTGATTCGGATAGCACTTCGTCACCGAGATCCGTAACAATCTTGAGCGCAGCCTTGCGATAGACCTTCTCGATTTGCTTTTTAAGATTCCGCACGCCTGATTCGCGGCAGTACTTGTTGATTAGTTCCACGATTGCCTCCTTATGAAGCTCGACATCGGCATCTTTTAGGCCGCTGATCTCCTTCGCCGAAGGTGCGAGGTATCGCTCAGCAATTGCCATCTTTTCATCGGCGACATACCCAGAAAGCTCAATCATTTCCATTCGGTCAAGAAGGGGCCGCGGGATAGTTTCAGTCAGATTGGCCGTGCAGACGAAGAGGACTTTAGAGAGATCGACAGGGACGTCAAGGTAATGATCCAAGAAGCTATTGTTCTGCTCCGGGTCCAGCAACTCTAGCAGCGCAGACGACGGGTCTCCATTGTGGCCGCGACCAATCTTATCAACTTCATCGATCAGAATCAGAGGGTTTTCTGTTTGGCATTTCTTCAAAGCCTGAATGATGCGGCCGGGTAAGGCGCCGACATAAGTCCTTCGGTGTCCTTTGATCTCAGCGACGTCAGACAAACCGCCGACGCTGAATCGATAATATTGTCGGTTCAAAGCTCGTGCAATGGACTTTCCAATAGAGGTTTTGCCTACACCGGGAGGACCCACCATGCAGAGGATCTTGCCTTCAACGGTCCCACGGAGCTTGCCAACTGCAATGAACTCGAGGATGCGGTCCTTGACATCCTTCAAGCCATAGTGATCTTCGTCAAGGACTTGTCGTGCGTGCTGAATACCAAAGTTCTCTGCGCTCCGCTGTCCCCAAGGCAATTGTGTAAGCCAATCGAGATAGTTACGTGTAACGTTGAACTCAGATGCGGCTGGCTCGAGGTGTGAGAGCTTGCTGATTTCCTCTTCAAAGACCTTCTTGACGGCCTCGGGCATGGCGAGCTTGCTAGCTTTCTCATTAAACTTCTCGATAAGCTTGTCCTTGCCATCGGACTCGATGCCTAGCTCGCGCTTGATGCCCTTCATTTGTTCCATCAGCCAGTATTCGCGCTGTTTCTTGTGGATCTTCGTCTCCACATCCTTGACAATCTTTGACTGTAGCTCTGCGTTCATGAGCTCCTTCTTTAGAACAAGTAGGGCTTTACTCAACCTAGTCTCGACGTTCATATCCTCGAGAGCTTCTTGCAGCTCATGAGAGTCCGCCTGAGCTACCGCAGCGGCAAAATCAGCCAGCTTCACAGGATCCTCGCCAACATTCATTGTAGTTTGTACCGAAAACGTAGAGATGTGGTCGCGAAATAGGGGATTGAGGAGCGCTACGGCTTTGAATGTATTAACAATCTCGCTAACGAGCGCGGGTATCACTTTGCTGGCTTTGAGATCAAACGGCTCTTCAACGAGGTTCTCGACGTTCGCGATGCTGACTTTTCGGTCTCGGAGGAACGCCACGGTATCGTACAGTTGAGCTATCCTTCCCGCATCAGCGCTATTTTCCTCAAAGCTAGCCACAACATCGCCCTTTGACTGCTCCGGTTCAGCATCTTTTACTGTTGCGTTTCCCAGCATGCTCTCGGCCACACTCGAGTCTTCGGCGGCGGGTTCTTGAAGCTTATCCGCGGGCGGGGGTTTCAGATCGGTCATTTTGATTCGTCGGTGAGGGTATAGAACGCATGTCATGGCGAAATTGTCATCTGGGCCGACAGGGAACGCGCTAGTGACCTGGCAGAAGGTGCCTACATCGTAGACCTCGTCAGGACTGTCAATGACATCTTTATCTGCCTCGTCGTCTTTGAGTAGAAATGCGCCAATGTATGGCTGACCCCGCTTCACCATGTCGGCAATTGCCTGTCCAACTTCCTTATTTCGAATCGTGATAGCTTTGTAGAAGCCCGGGAACAGAGGTCGTTTGCCGATTGGAATGGCCATGACTTGCGGGTAGACTTCCGGAATTGATGGCTTAACGAGTGATCGATCGCCTTGCTTGCGCTTCTTGCCGCCCCCGCCTTCTGCATTGGAGCCGGAAGAGCCATCTGAACCTGTGCTGCCTCTAGCGTCCCCAGCCTTGGAAGATGGGATCGGCTCAGGTAGTCCTGACTTGCCCTCAAGGTCCTGTGACTCCTCTTGCGCCTTTGGCTGCTTGGACTGGTCTTCTTCGAGCTCATTTTTGGTTTCTTCTTGGGATTCAGGGGGGAATTTGGGGTTTTTCTCCTTCTGCCGACTCAGTGAAGTCGAGAAGCTTCGGGAGGCAAAGAGCGATGCGGGCGGCGAAGAGAATCGGCGCGGATATCGTGATAAGGGAAGGAATGGTGACGAAGCACGAGAGACTGTGATTCTGGTCGTGGATTTTGATGCTTGCTGCAGAGCAGCCCGCCACGGCAGGTGCTGCATGATGGCCCTGGTGCTGGTGCGGTGGGATGCGGCGTCCTCGGGAGTGTGGCGGAAGAGAGGAAGAATAGGATGGGAGCGAAGGTGCACGGCTCCTGCAATTGTTGACTATACTGCAAGCAGAACAAGCCCTGCAAGACACCTGGCGCAAGACGAAGGTAGATTAGGGAGGGAAAATGTAGAAGATGAACGTTGTCGCGGCGCGCTTTGGATTGATCATCAAAATCTCGACATCATTGTCAAAGCTCCGATACCACCGAACGCCAAGCATCGGCCGGATGATTTTCCTCCTCTCCCTTGCCTTCGCAGTTTTATGCCCATCCCAAATGTATCTTCAATAGTCTTATTCTGCTTCATCATGGCATACTAGCTCCATTGTGATTTTCTTTTGGTCGTGCTGATGCTTTGAGCCGCGATTTCACTACCCATCTAACAAAACTTAAAATGTTTACTGCTATTCACGAGTCTATGGTTGTTCCTCCAGGGAACTTGTCTGTTACACTACAATCTCCCTTGCATCACACTTGTTACTCAACCAGAATTAAAAGTATTGTGCGACGTTTAAGCCCCTCTACAAAAAAACTCGGATATTTTGACCGTAGACAATCCACGTCTAGTCTAAGCATCTATACAATGTTCTTTACACACTTAGTTTGCTTCTTATACAAACAGGAAGTGGGACTACTATTAGTATGGCCTATTTGGCCTGTCCCAACATCTAATGGATTGTAAAGAGCTACAAGCGGAGAGGAATATGTGCTGAATTCAATCTCTAGCACCCTCACCGCTAGTGTAGTGTATGATAAGTAACTTCCCCATTTCTGTGGTCTTCAAGTTGGTCTCCTGCACATCGAGGCGGAAATTCTCCCTCAATTGCTCGAAGAAATCGATATGAGAGTCGGGAAGTAGTCTAGAAGCAGTTGTGGAGACATGCAGCTGGCAGGGTCAGGTCAATTCAACAGACAAAAGAGTTTGCAGAACTTGATACCTCGCTGCAGCTAATATGGGATTCTACAGCCGAAACGCGTCAAGTTGGAGTATCGCGGCTTAGGTGAAGGCTGCTACTGACCTACGTGTTCGTGTGTTGGTTTTCACCCACGACAACACCAGACTCTGCCTGTATCTACCATCCTTTCTACCAAAGTTGTATTTTCAGCGTCTATATACACTAAATTGTTAGGCAACTCTTTCGTCTTCGGGAATCTAGCCAATTTGAAACGTTATAGGGAAGATTAGCGTAGGCCCCTATACTAATGATGATATATTTGATCAAAGGAGAGCTCTCATTTATTTTTACATGCGAGTTTAGCTCTCCGAAAGACAATGTAAATTTTTTACCACATGTTCCAGCAAATAGAGATGAATTAGCGAACGCAGGCTTGTACGTGGCTTGCTGCCTTTGCTTGTCTAGGTTTTCTTTACATTTTACACTTCCGAGTATTTATATGGGAAGATCTAGAGTTTGGATGAAGGTCTAGAGTACCAAGGCGATAGAAATCCTTTGCGGTCCGCACAACAAGGCTACACTAGCAGCTACGAGCTAGTCACAACCTACATCAGAGGTTAGCGATTTGGGTTTCTTGTTCGCAATGAGCCCTTGATACAAACTAGTACCGACACTTCTTTCGCTCTTTCTAGCCGCAATCTCCAGGTTCAGGGGCAATGATGCTACGGTAGCTGCTTTTAGCAAGGTGATAGCTGGTCTTCAACGTACAGGAGACTCGCAAGCTGGGAGGATTTATGATGGCCGACAAGCATGTCTTTCCACATGATATGCCCGAGCCGGGAATGTTCAAACAAAGTGCCGAATGTGATCAATTAATCTGCTGCCGGCCCCGCACGCACATCCCTGTACGACATGGTAATCGGCTATTACAATTCAGCAGTGGTCGATCAGCGATTGGGCCAAACACTGAATTTGATTTAGATCTTAGGATAAGCTTTGGAAATAGGTTCGATCGGTTTCACACACACCTCGGATTCCCCGGACATTCCCCTTGCATACAGGCACTAACTTCCAATAATATGATGGACCGTTATGCAAGGTATTACACCTGCTATTTCTGCCATGGCTCCGATTTGCCACGGAACATGTTACGATATCACACGTACAAGGGAGAGCGCTTGGCTTCTTGGAGTCATCAAAGTTCCCCAACAACGTCACACTTTGAGATTGCTCAAGCCTTTGCTTCATTTGGAGAAGCTTTTAGGGTTGGAGCCAAGAGATAAACGGCAGCAAGTACAACATGTACGACCTAGCTCGAGATTGGGAGGCTTCTATCCCTTCCATGAACAGTATGAGCTTGTGAAGCAGGTTTATCCTTAGCCAGGGGCATTAGAGTATAAGTAAAGTCGCCGCTTCCCACTGTCACCGATTGGATCTAACAAAGGTTGAGCAATTTGCAAGTAGCACACCAGCAATTGTCCATCCATGGCGTTCCTTTGCTATCTTTTTTTTGCTTTTGCGGCATTGATCTCCCAAGTCTTTGGGCAGAGCTGTGCTACCATTAACCCTGTATTTAACCCGACATGGAGTTCTGGATTCTCCGGCCGTGTCGTCATGAACGGATTGAGAACACCTCGGGGACTTGTCTTCGATACATTAGGAAATCTATTGATTGTTGAGTCAGGTGGTGCTGGAGTCCGCTATGTCAAGCTACAAGACAATGGCGGCACCGACGTCTGCGTTGCTTCTTCCAAGCAACTGATTAATGAAAGAGGAGTGAGTCCAACCATACTATGCTCGCTTTAAAAAAAAAAAAAAAAAAAAAAAACCTTGTACAATAAATCTTTTGATGGAAGTTCCAATGGCATGCAGAAGTAACTCGTTACAAAATGTACTCACTCAGAAACACCCACTTACGTTGCGTAGCTAAACCATGGCATCGACCTCTCCGCCGATGGCAAAACACTCTTTGTCTCCTCCATAACCACCGTCTGGAGCTATCCGTACGATGCCGCCGCCGGCACCGTAGGCGCGCGCAAAACACTGGTCACCGGCATGAGCCCAAGCGGGCACGCCACCCGCACAGTCTACGTCTCCAAGAAAGTTCCCGACCTGCTTGTAGTTTCCGTAGGATCCAATAGCAACATCGACTCTGCAACATCCCAGATTTCTTCTGGGAGAAGCCAATTGAGGATTTTCAATATTACGCAGGTTAGTCAGGCGAGTATGGCATATACGGCAGGGACGGTGCTGGCGTGGGGACTAAGGAATAGTGTGGGCGTTACTGAAAATCCCACTAACGGTGGAATCGTAAGTTCTCTAACTTCTTAATGGATGTTACAAGGCTCTAATTGTATGTGGAGTGGTCGGTCGAGAACAGTGTAGATAACATGCAGCGCAACAACGTCGATATTCATAACACAAATCCCTGCGGTACCTCTCCCCCTCAAATAGCCCCCTGAACCCACAAACTAACTTCCCTCTTCTTCATCATAGAGGAATTAAACTACCACGGCCCCATAAACGACACCTCTTCAGAGGAATACGGTGCCAATTATGGCTACCCTGAATGCTTCGGTGCCTGGGACCCCTCCGTCATCCCAAACAACCAAAACATAAAAGTTGGAACCCAATTCTTGATCGGCACGGCGAGCGGCGGGCTAAGCGATTCGACCTGCGCACAGCGTTATGCACCAAAGCTCTGCTTCCCAAGCCACACCGCTCCGCTTGATGTGAAATTCAAGCCCGACGGGAGCGCCGCGTTCATCACGTTCCACGGTTCATGGTGAATATTCTGTTTCCTATCCCATATTTTACTCTGGCGTTTCTACATAGATGTGAGAAAACATTCTAGATTTTAGGCGACTAACCGTTTATGATAGGAACCGCAGTCCCCCGGACGGCTACCGCCTCAGCAAAATCGCCTTCTCCCCAAGCTTTGGCATGCCCATCGAGCCCTCAACCTCCACCAATGCTGCTATAAACGTGATGAGTAATCCTAATAACTCAAATTGCCCTTATCAGTGCTTTCGCCCCGTCGGCTTGGCATTTGATGCAAAGGGAAGGCTTTTTATGACGTCGGATTCATCGAATGAGCTTTGGATTATTGGTGGAACGTAGAGAATTAGGGTGGTCGGGAATAGAGGAAATGACGGTGGGATGTGTGCGTATAGGCTACTTGATTGCTTTGTTGAGGCAGAGATTCATTCTTTCCATGTTGTTAATCATTTGTCGACGATTATATTTGCACAAGGATTACCGCATTCCGGTTTCAAACTATTTTCCGAATTCTTAAAGCGACTCATTGAGGCTCAATTACAGGCTATCGACTCGAGCTCGCATGCATGCTTTCATTAACCTCTATGCGGCACCCTTTCCTGGTGAAATGCCACTATCCCCATGATATTATAGTGCTACAGTAGGTTCACTGCTCTTCGTCCTCGTGAACTTCTTTATCTGCTTGCTGTTCCAGAAGCTCTAGATCATCCCCATACTCCACTTTCAGCCTTTCTTTAATCTTCAACCCGAGATAGAACCTCCTCCACAAGCCCAACAATAACTTCTCCATCTTCTCGCTCTCAATTCTCTGGTTTTCCTCCTCCTCCAACTCCCAAGCTTCAATAACTAAATCCTCGTGCTCTGCCGCAACCACAACACCCTTCAGTACTTGGACCGCACGCTGTTCAAAATATTCAAAACCCGTACATGCTTCTGCGTAGTCAATATTGAGTAGCCTACATATCCGTGCAGAGCCCTTGAGAGGGATGTGAACAGCGCCTTTGGGAATCATGGTTGGGACATAGACATCCATATTTCCGAAAGCGTTCTTGGGAATGACGCCGTCGACGATGGGGTCCGGGATGATCCAGTCTGTCTGATCTTCCGAATAGAGACCTTGCTTGGCCTTTTCACCCCCCTCGCGCTCTTGTTCCTTAAGCTCGCGTTTCCGTGTAGCTGTGACAGCACGTACTGGAACCAATTTGAGCGGATGCTCGCCCTCCTTCACAGCACGCCCTTCTTTATACCACCATTCAGCTGGCTTGCAAAGTGTGATATCCTTGCGGCGGTAAACTGGCTCCTTCTTCAGGTTCTCGCCTTTTCCAGTAACGAAATGGCGGACGATTTCAGCGCCGGGCTTTAGGGCCTCCTCACGCCGCAAATGCCTTTCAAGGACATAACCGGCCGATTCTTTATAGCCCTGCACTGTTTCCTTTCCGCCCTCTTCGTCTATGTCTTTCGGTTTTGGAGGCACAAGATCACCCTCATCTTCAATCTCATCCCAAGGTTGTCGCTGTGAAATGTCTCGAGCATAAAGACGTAGAACAAACTTGACCCAGTCAAATTCTTTCCACTCCTTGATTTTCCCCTGCTTGTCGTAAACCGGAACTTTTTCGACCGGCATTCGGAAGCCCTTTGTCTTGCCAGGCCATTCGTGCTTGGGGAGGTAGCGCGTTGTGACGTCCTTTGCGGTACCGTCGGAAGAGAATGCGATAACGTACGCAAATACTTGTCGTAGTTTTCTAGCCCGAGAGCTGCGGGGATAGAATTGGAGCATATCATCAGGCCTGGACGGTGTGGCAATTACGGGACGTGGGAGTGGGGACACCGAGATTGGAGTATGCGTCAACTGCGAAATAGCTTCCGTCCAATATGTTGGATTGGGGAGTTCTTCGAACGGTTTGTAAGCCTTTGCCAGATTTTTCTTCGAATTCTTGTCGAGTTTGGAGTAAGTAGATGTAGAGCCCGAGCTACTTTCATCGCTGAAGTCTTCGTCAAGGGAAATTGGCGATGTCTTCGTCCCATTCGCAAATGATTCGCGTCTTAATTTCTCCATTCTCATCTTCGGGATCTCAGTAGATCTACTAGTTGTCCGCCCAGCTTCTAGCCTGTCCAGATTCTTCGGCTTCCCTTCCTCAACTTGGCTGCATCCGAGGCCCACAGGTTGGAGGCTTGCCACCATACGAGCCTCGATACCAAGTCCGCGTAGCAGCGCTGTGAAAAGTTGCTGCCCAACGTCCTTGCTGCCTTCGCATTTCCGGGCAGCTTCACGGAAAGCCTCTAGATTCTCGATGCGCTCTCCAAAAATCTCTGCGTGACGTGGATCTTCCTTCCAAGCTGCGATCTCCGCCTCCAGCGTTGAAGGAGATAAATATCCACGTTTGCGCAAGCTCGGCGTTGTGATCTTGAATTTAGACTTCCAGAACGTTGAAAGATATCTTAGGAGTCGTAGTAGCGGGTCGCCGGCCGAGAGGTTTGGCGTGTTTGGTTCTAGGCGATTAGATGCTGTAGCCCAATCTCGCTGGTTCCTGCCGTCATTTCTTGTGTTGTTGCCTTTATCATTGCCATTAAGATTTCCAGATCTTCCCTGGCCTTTGGATGCCGGCATCGTACTCTGCTCTTCCTTGTTTTCAAAGACCTTAACACCATTCTTCCCGGAATTCATCCCGGGCTCCGCAGGTTTCCTCTTCCTCCACGTCCCTTGCACCACCCTCTCCAGTCCATCAGTAATACCTGTATCCTTCCAAAACCTATTCATCTCCCTCCAACACCCTGTCGTCATATTCTCGGCTAGAATCCTCTGCACCTTCTTATCCTGCACCCACGCATTCCTCATCAAATTATGAAACATGAGAGACTGTACGTGCATACAATGCGTAGCATTTCTAATATTGCGCTGAATCTTGGTGGGTCCTTTCTTCCTATGTTTATTCGAAGCGAAGGCCTTCAACGGCGCGGTGGAGGAAAGCGTGAGCTCGAGATCGCCAGAGATGACGGGCATCGGCTCGTGATCGTGTTCGCGGGGGGGTTGCGATCCCAAGGCGTCCTCCCATTCTTCGTTATCTTCGCTGTCAGTGCTATCAATGGCTTCTATTTTCCGCTTGCTTTTCGTCTTGGACGGTGCGATTACCACATCTTCGAATTCTTCCTCGCTGCTTCCTGGTTCGCTGAGCTCGCTGTCGTAATCTTCCTCCTGCTCGAGCAGAGCTTTTGTCTGAGAAAGCGTTCTCTTGACGGTAGGTGGTGCGTCGAGGGTTTGGAAGATGCTCTCTCTCACTCGGCGAGCTGGACGCTTGGAGGAGGGTTCGGCGGAGGACGAGCGCGATCGGAAGCGCTTTCGAAAGGATACGGGAGGCATTATTGGTGCATTTTGCTAAAGGCCACCTCGGAACGAAATATTTACGCACAGTTGCAAGGAGAGGGCAACAAGATGAGGCTCGAGGATCAAGTGGTGACGCATTCAAGTTCCGGTTCCGATTCCGATAGCGTGGAATTTGCGACGCCGATTGATGCAGGGTCCCTCTCAACACATCCTAAGGTCACATGACAGTCATGACTTATTTTGTATTCCTCTTGGACAGAAATAATAGCATGTAGAAAATGGTCAAGTTGATGCGCAGTACAGATTCATTTATATTTCCAAATCGCTATCCAAGATGCTAATACACTTACAATTACAAGCATTGAGAATAGTATTCTCCGTTAGCACGGCATGTGCTCCCTGCCTCGCACACAGTGCAACCTGTGAAGCCTTTCCCACCGCACTGCTGATACTTAGCTACGGGATTGCAGGACGGGACAGTCGGTTCGGGTGCTGGCATGGTCACGAGCGTTGTCGGGACTGGTTCAGGATCTGGATTTGAAGGAGCAGGATTGCCAGTCCCGTCCCAGACTGCTGGGCCGGGAATAGGATAGGTTGTGGCGACCATGGCAGCAGAGGAATCAATGTTGAAGTTGATTCCGGGGTCGGATGCTGAGTACGCGCCGGGGAAAGCCACGAGTGCGGAAGAAGGAGGATTTGTTGTTCCAGAGCCGGTCACGGTAAGTTGGGCGCACTCTGGATAAACTGAAGGTTTGTTAGCACTCTATTCATTGGCAAACAGAGCAGAATGATTAATACATTGTGGGTTGTTAGCCTGATGCAAGGCAAGCAACTCGTGCCTAATCAAATACTCTCCGGGCGCGAGACTCGCGGGAACTTTAGTCGTCCATTCGAGAGTATCGACAATTTGATCGCCGGCCCAGATTCCCTTGTTCTGAGTTCCGGAGATGAGGCCAGCGTGGTCGATCTTGAACCAGACCTTTCCGGCCCCGTCCCAGCTGTTGCAGCCGGAGCTTGGGCATTTGGCCATGTAGATCATAACAGCTGACGGTCGGTGTGTCCATTGTGTCCATGTAGCTTTGATGCTGCTGCCTGCTGCAACGCTAGCTGACATTCCTGTGCCTAGGGTACCGGCATTATTGCATCGGATATTTACCGTCTGAGTTGTTAATGAAGAAACACGACACGGGGACTTGGTAATCCTACACTGAGATCGCTCGTGTAGAGCGGATTGAAGCTCGAATATTGGCGCTGAATGCTCTTCTGCCCTGATGCGGAGTTATACGGCTGCCATCTGACAATGAGTTTAGCTTTGCTGACCTTGACTAAAAGTTTCACACCTACCCCGTGTAGACTGTTGATCCGATTGTGTATTTTCCAACGCCACCATGTGCACTGACCGTTGCCAGCAAAGACGAGGCTACTGTGAACACTGAAGAGAATTTCATCGTGACTGAAGTATATGACAAGTCTCTGGCTCCCAAATACAATCAAATGAGGAGAATGAGAAGCAAGATAAAGAACAAGACAAAAGGCAAACGGTGAGTGAGAACCTGGGGGTTGCCCTAGATATATACCCCTCTCTCAGCTCCCTAGCACTGGAAACTATTCCTTGTGACATTTCTGGAT
This sequence comes from Lojkania enalia, assembly GCA_010094045.1. Classification (NCBI taxonomy): domain Eukaryota; kingdom Fungi; phylum Ascomycota; class Dothideomycetes; order Pleosporales; genus Lojkania; species Lojkania enalia. Next base: position 109,574 of record ML986643.1, read on the forward strand.
ATTAGCACTCAACCTTATATCCCACGATGAGTAACATCAAACTTTATCTCCCATCCATTCCGCGTACACGCTTCGGTTCACATGCCGATTCCTTGTGTAGCCCTCCGGGGCCCGGGAATCTGGAGCTGGTGTAAGTTGTACAACCGGGCGAGAACGTGGAAGTTACGGTGGAAATTCGTCAAATGTGGCGAATTAGATGGATGAGTTTCGCTGGTGGTACATCGGAAATACTCTTGGGTCGGCGGGTGATGTTGCCGTCAAGGGTGGGTATAGATGAAGGAGACAGGGATGTTAAATAGCCGGAATGCTCAATCCGCGAGAAATGTGGTATCGTGTCCCGTGTTGTTCATGTAGTGATAAATGATTATGGAGCCCCGCGTCCTAATTGAAAGCCCTGGAACTTTTTGATGACGATTAGACTTCTTGATTTCATGTAAGCCATCTTTCGAGTGAAAGAAAGCGTGGCAATCGAAGTACAGATTATTGATTAAAAGCGCAGAAAGGAATGTGAGAATGACTGACCATATGTTGACGGATTAAGCTCTACTTTCAGGGATAAAAAGAACAACCGTCGGCCAGAATGCATAATCGCTTTCGTTTCGCTTGCATGCAAAATATTCATCGACACGCCACAACCATACTCCGGCATCTAAACGGCCCTACATATTGCGGGGTGACTCCAGGACTAGGCTCGTAATGGTCCTAATGAGGCAACGCGAAACCTGGGGGATGTGTTTGGCTCTGCCGGCTCGTTTGCGCTTGAGTCTGGTTCCTGACTCGGTCAGTCATCCTGTAACCCCGTTCGGGAATGGTCTTAGAGATCTGCCTAAGTGAAGAGATTTCTTCACGCGTCTGAATTCTGGATCGACTGATCAGACTATAGGGGCAGCTTGGTCATCGCTTCATACCCGAGCAGTGTATTCGCCGTTGACAAATGCACTGATATTAAGAGAGTCAATAGTGCCATGCAATGATGCCCACCTTATAATTAGACTGGCAAAGCTTAGCTTTAGAACAAATATTGACGCAAGCTTCGATGAGCAAGCTTGACTGAAGGATTGACTAGTGGTTGAGGGTTTCTAGGGAGGCGCTGACAAGCGTTCTGAGAGCCCCCAGACCGCGAACTTTATCCCGCGCCGTTATAGCTCGCTATTGGGTTACGCCTGGCTTTGAACCGTTAGTAGACTATTGTAAATATTGAAACAACTGTAATAGTACAATCGCAGAATGGATTATCTATAGCCTACTGTGAGTCAACGAGATGAGGTTATGATGCTGAAAAACATTCTGCATGTCTGGGCCATGAACGCCAAAGAACTGTTGACTATTTAATGCCCACCCCCATGCTCCGCCCCATGCCCCTCCGGATTCGGATAATAAAAGGCGCAAATCGCGATAATAACATAAACAAATATGCAAAGACAGCCCTCTAGATAATTACTCTTTCCATCGCGCAAAAAGCTGCCGACGACTAGGATAGCGAGGATCAAGGCGACGGCGTCGAAGACCTCGAAGCGGAAATCCATGTTCTTGCCGATGCCCCATCCGACAATGACGACGAGGGGTGCGTTGAGAAGCGCGGTCTGGATGGAGGCGCCAAGGACGTGGGCGAGGGCGAAGTTGATTTGGTTGTCCCACGCTTCGTCGATGGAGGTAAGGTGCTCTTTGGAATCAAATTAGAAATACGCAGTTAAAGAAGGGAGATTGGAGGTACATACCAGCAGCTTTTTCGACCAATGGGACAAGAATCAGACCCACAAAGGCATCCGAAATATGCCGTTCTTCAACCATGAACGGAATCTCCAAGACTAGGAAGACTGCGATCATAGATACAACGGCTAGGGCGATTAGTAGTGCTAGGATGCATTCCGTGAGCGTCAGTTTGTCTTTGGCGAGGTCCTTGTGCCGATCCGCGTCCCGCTTCTCGTCATGTTCGTAGATCTCATTGAAGATGCCGTCGTGGCTTTTCACCTGGAAGATGACATATACAATGTAGGCAACGAGGAGGATGATAGCAGTTGCGCGGGAAATCTTGACGGTTTCGTCGGGGATTTCGTTCGCTGGGAGGTCAGTGCGGTCGGCGAGGGCGTTGCGGTAGACGGTCGGGAGAACGAGGCCCACTACGAGCTATGTCAGTGATATTATTGCGAAAGATGCGGGTTTGCAGAACCTACTTCCGGCGACGAGCATCATGCCGCTGCCAGCCTCAGAGACAGCCGAGTGGAATTCCTGATGAACGCGAGTCAACCCTCCAACGAAGAAGCACGCTCCCAAGCAAAGCAACATGTTGGCGAGGATGGAACCGAGGATAGCAGCACGAATAACTGGAACATTGGAATCGCCATCGGAGGTCTTGATCAATACCATGAAGAGTATAATCTCGACGACAGAGCCAAAGGTGGTCTCGATAACGACTCCGATCGCCTTATGTGTCATCTTGCGAGAGAGTTCCTGTCCAACGAAACCGACGAGGTTGGCTGCGGGGATCATGGCGAGAAAGTTGGTGATGAATATGGCTAGGTGCCATTCCGGTTTGGCGAAGTGCTCTTCAAGTCAGTCATGTTGCTACAACTCTGGAGTTCGAAATATACTTACCAAAGCAATAGCGACTGGTACAACTGGCCACAAAATATTGACCACGGCGGAGACCTTGTTGGAGCTCCGAGCGCTCACCTTGACAAACTTGAGCGGGTGAATGCCGCGCCGACCAGACTCGCCGTCCGGATGAATACCCCGAGTAACCTCATGGCCGTTGTGGTTGTACTGTGGGAGGTTGTTGCGACCCATCGTGGAGTGGCTGCCGGAGCAGAGGACTTCCTAGTTAAACTAGCAAATGTAGAGGTGCGGGGGCAGCCCCAAGGGGTTGACAGTCTACTATAGTCGTGTATCCTGGGGGCTGAGGAAGTAGATTAGGTGGTGTTTCAGAGCGATGGTGCGCTGTAGGCGGAACGCAGTCCCGCCAACGCAATTGCAAACAGTAGAGAACAAGAAAAAAAGTAAACGAGTACGGTGAGTGAAGGTGCAGAGCAACCAGCGTCATCTCCTGCGTCGTGGTTGATATTCCAGGTTTCCGACGCACAGACGCTGCAGTCGCAGGACTGTTGGCGTGGAGCCTCCACATTCGCTCATTCGAGCTATTCCGCCTTTCTGCTCGCCCATCAGCTGCCCGGCCCCTTGATGACCCCCAACCACCATCTTCATCCAGTAGAAAAGTCAATTCGTTAACGGCTATTGTGTATTGCCTACTCAAGGATCTCTAGTTTGTACGGCCCCGTCGACGTCACAAAGCTTCGAAGTCTTGTTGCCGTTGCTTAACTACGTCCCTCACAGCATTTTCCCTTGGCAGTCCCCAAATAAGACGCACTAAGATGGGCCTGTCCAAGTTTCGCGATTTTCGATCCCGTGCTGTGACGTCGCAGTGCAGTGGGTGGGTGATCCTGAGCATTAGGGGCTTAGACCCTCTTTTGGGTCCCGTATCCAAGCTTGGAGTCTTGACGCTCCGCTAGAGGACTGGCAAGAAGATGTTGTAGATAGACGCCGTGAGCATTAATTGCGAATTGGAGGGACCATCTGAAACACTGATTTGCTCAAATTTAGCTCGGATGGGCGTCTCCGAAAACACGAGCATGCTGGAGCTGGAGTTGTGGCAAGAGTGTGGCAGTGCAGACGTTAAATTGTGGGGTAACCTGATTAGGATTGACGTATCCCCGCTCCCCTCAACACCAAATGTCTATCGTGATATCGATTAACGTCTCTCCCTGTGCAGCGAGACGCCCTCGATATCGAGACGCTTAGATTGTTTAGGTATCCTAGATTTTCTCTTATAAATTTATAAAATTATAGATAATATTATCTTTTAGAAATTTCTATAGAGAAATTTAGTTTATAATTAGAAAATATAATAGTATTTATTTATAATAGATTCTTTAAAATTGCTCTCTAAGGGTATATATACTATTCTACACCTATAATCGGCGATATTGATCATTCGTACCTTTTGGTTGCAGTAGCGCAGTGGTGTAGAGCCGTGCTTCTAACAGTAATATAATAGTAATTTACAACTTACTAGAGAAGTTTAAGAAGGGTGGTTAAAACTTCTAATATTAGTATATAAAGGACGCTCTTAATCACCTACAGGCATTTTTCTGGGCTTATCTAAGGCCTATAGAGCTGTTTAAGAGCAGTTATAATATCGTCTCAACTAACGCTACCTATTAGACCAACTACTTTAAGATGCTATTACTATACTCCTCCGTAGTAATCTGCCTCAACCGGAACCTCGAGATTATGTATTCCTTTATACCGGAGGAAGCGGAATATACGTCCATAACGATTATTTAGTTCTTCTATAATACCTTTATCTCCTGCCGCGTTAAACTTTGTATTTTTATTACGGATAAATAAACGCAGCTGATAAATGCCCTAGAATACTTTTTTCTAGACGTCCCACGGAGATTGCATATGTAGCATATGATCCAACAAGTCCGCTAACATGTGGCAGCTGTGTGAGATGTACGGCATGATAATACACTTGAGGAGAGGGAGGTTGATAAGCAGAGACCTAACTTCACTTCGCGATTCGTCAAGCTCCCAAGATGCAAGACTATAGTAGATTTTGACGCAGAATGGATCTCTATTACATGCGATTATCTGAAAGAGGAGGGTCTCCTTAAGTATATCCAGCGAAAATGGCTCTCCTGCAAACAACAGTGGGGGATCCCTCGTGTCGATACTATCTAGGCTATAGCAATTCCTCTACCTTTTATCTTAAGGGCTAGCGCGGTTACTTGGAGGACTACCTTCATACAGGCTCAGGCCATCTCTTTAACGTCCTTCACAAGATCTCTGGCCTTATTAAGGATCAAGTTTATAAATACTATATATAGCTCTCTGTGAAGCGTATTAATATCCTATCAAAACATCGAATACCTGGATTCCAGGACCTCCGTTACGAAGTCTCCAGCGCGGGTTTAGATATTCTATTTTCTCAGCTCACAATTACGAAATATATACAATATCTTAGAGATTATGTACTAACAGGTACACTTTCTAAGAAGTATAGGCTTCCTTGTTACCACAAGCTTTCTCTGCGCCTCTATAAGAGCGCTACATCTGCACTCGAACTATAGGTTCATGAGATCTTTGGCAATTTTTCTATACGATCGCCTTGGCGCTCCAGCGTATAAGAAGAAGCTAGACCTTTTATAGGTATACGCAATCCCCTAGTAGTCAGGATTAAAGGTAGGCCTAAAGGAGCGATGAGAACTAGGCTGCCAATCTAGGTAGAGCTTGTGCCATCTACTTAGTAGGTTACTACACTCCGTAGGCGCGCACAACCCTTTAAGAAAGTTACACCCAAGAAGCTAAGGAAACGTTAGGAGAAGCACTGAATCCAACAGCGATAATATAGTCGTATTGGAGATCTTAAGCGGCGGAGAAAGCGCCAATAGCTCTAACTACGGCTCTCTAATTGAGATCCTCCAAGGCTTATCTCTCTCTGAGCCTCTTAGGAGAATTGAACAAGGGTGTCCATTAGAGCCTGTTGGGAGGGTACAAGAGGCTGCGTGTCCGCCTGAGAGGGCTGAATTGCCTTCTTTATCTCCGATTCCATCGCCGCCAGCTTTTCTATTATTGGAAACTCCCAGAGGTGACCCTCGGCAGTCGCGGGGCCTTCTATCAAGCCCAATAACTCCCTCTGTGCACCATCATATAGGTATATGGGGCGCACTAGGGTAGAGAGATGGTGCGACGACTATGGCGGCCCTCCTTGCATAGGCAGGTTTAGTGAACAATTTTGACGACATTGCTAACTATACAGAAGAGCCGGATCTCACGCGGCCATTTGGCGCCTCAAGTACTAGTAATTCGTTAGCCCAGCCAGCGAAAAGGCGCAAGACGTAGTTGTGCATGCCTAATGTAGGACCTAGCGTACGGTATCATATGAGAGGAACCTCATTGCATCTCTATAGGCTCTGTGCAGCAACTAAACCTAACTAAGGAATTAGTTCTAGTCGGAAACCCCTTGGAGAAGTTATTTTGGGAGGGATTTGGGGCGTAAAAATTGAGTTATTTGTTATAAAAATTGTTGCGAGTTGTTCTACGAGCGGCAGAGCACGATCCACCAAAACTCACCCAATGCCTACTGCCACACCACGATAAAGCGTCTAATTCGCTCGAAAATTCACACGGGATGTCGAACGGGGTGCGTTATTCAGTACGAATGATTAAATACAATAATATTGGGTTGTTGTTGAGTACTGGTCGTGAGAGTGATCGTTTCATTCTATATTCTTTAGAACGATGCTCGTTACATCCTAGTCCACGCAACCGTGCCTCTAGCTCCCTCCCATATGTTGAAGTTGGCTATAAATTTTCAGCATAGCTTAGACATTGCTAGTAACTACTTTGCCGTCTTCAAAAGTAATTGTTTTGTGTTGTTTGCAGTTGTTTTTTGCGATATTATTTGGTATTCTGGTGCTCACAGCTAGATTGCGCACCAACCACCTGCAGCCGGCAAGGGCACGTCCACGCCCACAACTATAACTCAGTAAATCACGATCCAATTCTCGTAAAAAAATTCTATTCAATTGCGCTTGATATTTTCTATAATTGCATCTTATTACCACTAGTTCGTTTACGCAGAATTTTCGTGATTTAATGCTGTAAACTTACGATCGGATTTGGCCGTTACGAACTTTTGATAGGGTCGTGGAAACTTTGGCGCACGACTTTAGCGCTGCTCCAAACCTAATCGAGTCCGACGTCGGCGAAATAACCTTGTTTTTGAAGGTATGCTGCAACCTATGTAATATCTTACAGGATAAAGTGGACGCGAGTCGACCCTTTTACTGTAGCATCACACTTAAAATTAATCTCTTCTAACGTTTCTATATAAGATCAGAGTTTTCTCTTCAGTCATAAAGAACCATGTTGAACTGCAGGACCTATTAGAATTAGACATAGCAAGAGTGCATGATTGAGGGTGAGTAAAGAAGATTAATTATGACTCATGCGTGGCTATATCGCACTGCGCCTCATTCGGATTAACGCTGGGTGTTACCGAGCAATCATGTGATTTTAAGCGGTCTTCCACTATTTCTAGAGTTACATCTCTCCTACCTATATAAGGCCTTTTGGGCTTACTGAAATCAATAAACTTAGTCTTTATTATCTGTAATTGCTCCAGCATCTTCACACCTTTTATAGGGGCACGTTCACATTTTACACATTAAACTATCCACATTCAAGCTTTCACTCCTCCTATATCTTCTAATAGAAAAAGAAGCAAATTCAGAATGGCTTCAAAGTCGCGTGCATTTCCTTGCAATACTTGCTCTATTACTTTCAAATCCAGCGAGCTCCAGCGTTCGCACATGCGACACCCTTGGCAGTGGGAATAACCGCGAAGTATCAGAGTGTGGGGCTAACGGTAGTAGTATATATAATCTAAGGCGTCGTGTAGCTGAACTGCCAGCATTATCAGAAAAACAGTATGATGCACAAGCTAAGACCCAGGAAATTATCCATCAACAGAAGGACAGCGATGAGCAAGGGAAAGAGCGAATCTCATACAATGTAGAAGTCGAATCCGACTCCATTTCAGAAGATCTGCCTGAGACAGAATATGATATCTCTGAGAAGGTCCCCCCGACACAATGCCTCTTCTGTAACCTGGACTCTCCTACTCTTAATGCGAATATGGACCATATGTCATCCGTACACGGCCTTTTCATTCCGTCACCAGACCAATTATCAGACATGGAATCTTTCCTTGGGTATCTTGCAATCATTATATTCAAATATAATGAATGCCTCTATTGTGGTCTAGAGAAAGGCACTGTAGACGGGGTGCAGACGCATATGCGAGACAAGGGCCACTGCATGATCAAGATGAATGCAGAATCCGAGCTTCTTGACTTTTGGGAGCTTTCCGATAGCGGAGATGAAGGCCAAAACGAAGATGAAGAGCGTACAAAGAGTGCTGCGATCAAGATATCTGAGACAGAAATGAGGCTTCCTTCTGGGGTTGTTATCAATTCTCGCTCTGATACCACTCAGCTTCGTACTAAGCCGGGACTTGCACAATCGAGGACTAAAGGCTCGCAATATAGAATCAAGAGAGCTGAGATGAAAGCTATTACTGCGGGAGAGAATCATGAGAGGGCAGATGAAAAACAAAATAGACCCTCACGCAGCAACGACCGCCGTGTCGCTGTTCGTGGTGAAATGGGGCTGGCTGGTATTCCGGAGAGTCAAAGGCGTGCTTTGCAGATTACCGAGAAGAAGATGAAGAGGAGGGAAGTGGTTGCTAAAGCTGCACAGCGATACGCTGCGGAGCAGGAGCCAATTAAGGCAAAGTATTACAAGGTAGGAAGTTATGAAGATCTAGAAGGCTGGCTCAATGAGTGATTGCTGATTTATGTACAGACAGAAGCTCCTATATACCAGGCTGGATAATCAAACCCGAGGTCTTTTATATACTCGATTGTTCCGCTTCCCTCTCTCTGCAGCAACTCCATCCTTTCTAGGAAGCCCTTCATAGAAGCCAACAAACTCAGTCACGCCATTTTTCCTGAAGGATGAGGTAACCACTCTTCTAGTTCCGGATAATCCCAATAGTTCGGAAACTAATACGTCTCAAAATCCTCCCGGTAATATTCATAGTCTCGAAGAACTCAAAATAGTTCTTACTCATCCAACTCCCACCCTGCGACATCGTAAACCCCCTCTCCTCGAACTCCTTGATCCGATCTACGAAAGGAATTCCACATATATCATATACGATACTATATATTTCTGGATTGTTGTTTTGCTCGTCTAGTCATTCTTGGAAGATGCTAGGCCCGCTGACAAGCTGGATGACCTCGTAGACCATGGTTGGGCTCAGCTCTGCGAAATAGGCGCGTAGGACAAAGGGGCTGGATTGTCCATGATATGTCTAATCTGTGGTATTGGAAGCCGTGAAGGAGGAACAGCGCCACGGTCCAATACCTATTTGCTAGAAGCCGGCGATGGTCTTTTTCTGGTCCGATGTTACTATAGATACCTCTATTAAGCTGCCTAGGGAAGACTGCGTGGGCCTCTCTGTACTGTCTATATCCGGCTGTAATATTCCTATTACGATTGCGATAAGTACTTGTACATAATTTGTATTCCGTAAAAGACTGGTGGCGTATAATTTAGATACATGTTATCGTGTCAAATTTGAAAATGCAAGCAGGTCTTGTATATCATTCCCCCGGAGGTTATTATTATGCATAGAGCTTGGCTCTCTTTGACACTTTATTGATCCTGTCCGCTCGGATAAGCGAAGCTCCCCATCCAAGCTTAAATCATCATTTTCGTCATGTGACTATTATTATCACAACGTATGACCACATATGGTATAGTCTTTCCCTCTTCTCTACCTTCGACAATTCTATCAAGTATCTAACCGGCTAATATACGGATTCACAAATGGGTTGGGACCATTTTCTCATTCCCGCTCTACGAGCTGGATTTTATAAGTATGATACGGACTTACATCGTCGACGAATGTTTGGCGATTTTTAGCCAATATAAAGCAGTCGAACCATAGTTTGTAGAGGCCGTGTGTTAGTCATTTTATGTCCGAATATGCTGTCCTTCAAACAATTTTATTGTTAGTACAAATTCAAGAATAAAGTTCAGCTATTATTCTTTCGATAGGCTTGTTTAAATCACAGATTTTAGTTCTGAATAGTATTGTCGGGGTTAGTTACTTTCAGAGACTGTTATTCAGCCTAAAATTACGTTCATTCCGCTCCGGATATAGGAATTCATACCTATTATAAAACGTAGTAGACGGTGGGTTATGGTGACTTCCTTAATTTTGTTATAGTGTCGATGTAAACACTCCTTAATCCTTTTCAAGGACCCTAGGCATCGATATCTACTAGGTAAATAAAGAAGAAGTATATAATTGGTACTACTAGGGTGAATATCTTATTTATTAGAATATTAACATTTTTAGCGCCTTTATAAATCAATCGTAGTTCTGATACGATCTTTTTACTCTCTTCTCATTCGCCTATATAATTGCCTTTAGTCCGCACATATTAAAGGTTTAAGCTAATAGCACATCATGTTTATAGCCTAGCTTTTAGTGACTATTTTAGTCTACCGTCTTGCGGCCTCTCTATAGCGAAGAGCATGTACCTTAAAGAGATAATCTTTGTCTCTACTCTTCTGACAAGCTTTTTAGGTGGAAGACATGTTACTTCTCGGGTTCGCTTTTGGACTTAGCTGTTCTTCGCATTATTTTAGGTCCTAAAGAGTAAATTGCAAAGAAATAGAGCTAATTGACGAAGATTCGTATACTACAGGATGTGTATTAGTGCTGTGCGTATGAATATCTAGTTCTTTCCTCTATATGATGTCCATTTAGATCTTTTTAGACACTACTAAAGACAACTAGAAGATATACTTCCCGGCAGAAGAGATTTTTAGTGTCTAAATCACGAAACGGGGGGACTTGAATTTAGTATTGCTATGACCGTTTCATCTAACAAATACAGAAAGAGAGAAGTAAATCTCCGTATTTATACACACGGACAACGTAAGTGGTCATTTTGAGACCCCTTAGCTTATTTTAGATACCACGAATAAGTTAGAACGATATTAATACGGATAAGGGTGAAATGTATACTTTGAGAATTATTGGTATGAATGCTACGCTGAAAGATGATGTATTTTCGGAATGATTGGACCCTTTTAACAACGGGAGTGTTCTTTTTGCAAACATACTGTTACCAATTTTCCTTTTCAGATTCTGAGAGTGGAGGTGGAGAAGGAAATGTATTGTGTCTGTCCTAAATAAATACTTTATATATTGGCGGAAGGGTAGTGAATATACGACCGTGAAAAGGCTCAAATTAAGGCCAATGCCATTACAGAACTGTGAAGGACTTCTAACATACAGACTAATACATCACTACCAAGCTTCGCCCATTCATCTAAGACTCCAATTATCAAACAGATAAGCCTCCAAAAAAAATAGTGAACTTACCCCTCCCATTTCACAATCACACTATCGATCCCGTGCAACTGCGGGCCAAACAAGCAGTTCGAACCTCTCCTACAATTCGACTCCAAGCAACGGTGACCCAAGATACATTTCACAGCTCTACACGCCAGGCCAGAAGGACATGCAGAGAGCCTTGCCACAGCACGCAAGGCCTCGAGATTCTCGCCAGTGACTCTTGTCCCGTGATTGAACTTGCACGCCTTTTTGTAACTACATTTACCGAGAATGTGGTGTTCGTTACAGTACTTTTTGGACTTCATTGCCTTGATGCTTGCAGCGGAGCATGCAATCGGCATGTCAATTCTTTGGCCTGCGGCGTTCAGAGCAATTCTTCCTTGAGCGCTTGCTGAAGCTGCTTCATTAGGGATTAGTAAAGCTGATAGAGGAGTGCTAAGCGATGCTGCAGCGGCATAGTTGGTCACACGCGGATTATCCTTCGCAGGTGTCCCAGGAGGAGTTAGAATGGTAGCCGGTGGCGCGCTGGTGAGTTTCGTATCTCGAATCACTTGAGAGCATGGAAGAGTCGGCAACTTTGCGGCTAGTCCCACAAGCTCTTTTGCGAATGGAGGACCTTCCAATAGCGTAATCTTTTTTGAATCACGGTAAGGTCCCAGCAGTCGTGCATACCCGTTATCAGCCGAACCACCGAAGAAGACATGGCGGCACTGCGCATTGGCAATCCCCATTTGGAAATTGGCTATATACATGTTAGATAGCATCCCAAATGGGATGTTAGACGCGGTACCTTTGATTTTCTCGTCGGCGCATTCCTTGCCATCGCCGGCATTGATGAAGTCACATATCGCATTCTCTTTGTTGAACCCATTAACGAAACTGCCGAAATCGACAGCGCTGGAAAGAACTTGTGCATCACGATAGACCTTCGCAAGTCCCTTCAGGTTTGCATACACCCGAATGACTATTTTGGCACTAACGGGGACCTCCGGATACTTATTGCAGAGATACTCGGTCGTCGAGATGATGAGCTGACGTGCGGCTTGACGACCACCGTCCTCACCAGCTTTGACGAGGTCATCGGTGAACTGGTAGTACTTTTTAGCTGTTTTTACATACAACCAAATAGTAGGGAGAACCTACGCCCATACAATCACCATCGATAAGAACCAATACATAATCCATCTGAGCCTATTTGAACGGTTAGCAAAGCGGTAAAGCGCTCGTTAAAGCACCAACCAGAATTTGCTGAATCTTCCTCATGTCACCGTCTTTTTCTTTGATTTGCATTTCCTTCTCTTCAACCTTCCGTTGATACATGTCGGAGATATCGCGTTCGCGCGCAAGGAGCCTTTGGCTTTCAGCGACATTGGCTTCCAGCGACTTGACACGAGAGATGAGGTCCTAATAGCTTTAGCAATCCATAGTTGATAGTCCGTAACTGGGAGCTACCACCTACCTGCACAAGAGCAGTTTTTTCATCTTCAAAGGCCAACACCTTGGCCCAACGGGCCTCGTACTCAACCACACCGGCCATAAATCAAACAATGGCGGAGTAAGACATCAGAACTTAGAAAGTGAGCAGAAGCCAAAGTAGATGTATTAAGAGCAGCTTTCTCGAGGCTGCGCAAAGCAGCAGTGGCGCATCTGGGGGCATCGTCAAATGTTGCCTCAGCATCCAAATGAGTGTTGCGTAGAAGGCGATATTGATTGGCGATCGAACGTGATTTTTGAATCCATTGGCAGATAGGCCATGGTGCTTGCAAGAATACGCGCCCATTTGCTGTGCCGCATGCCACAGCGCCTCCACGCCGACTTCAGGTCGTAGGCAGAAGATATTGAATGGTGGGCGGAAAATCTCCAAAGGCGATGAGGAGGGTGGAATTTAGTCATCCGTCGAACAACGCCTTGGGTCTTCCGGAAATGAAACCCATTGGAACTTTCAACCTCGTGGCGTTATGCGGTCGCCGAGGCCCCTCTTCACCTTCTTTCCTTCCTGGCTAGCCTTAGTTCTTGCCTTGGTATTAGTTGGTAAACTTCCGGTTTTGAGTAACTACAAGCTGGCAAGGTGTCATCTTTACATGCTGAAGTCAACATTAAAGCGGTAGGGAAGGTCGACCGAAACCCAAGGCACACACGTGACCTGTTACCCAATCAGGTATCCACAAATTTCTCATGCATCTTGATTAGGGTGTGTTCAAGATTCAGTGATTAGAGTTTGATTCTGGTATATACATCCTAATCGAGGTGAGCCGGTGCTATATATTCATAAATTCTACAAAAATTCATCAGCGCATCACGACGAGGCATTCCACGGACGCCTGGCTTGAGAAGCACTCTCAGGTCGTTTATTGGTCTGACCATATTACAACTCTTTCTTTTTGTGTGCTTGAGCGACTGATTCCTTGTGCCTTAACTCCTTGTTTCCAGTCACCGGTCGTCCTTCAACGGCCCGTGCTCCGCCAATCGCCTTGAACGATTGATGGAATATCCATTCTGTGGCCTGCTCAACTGGCTCATCAAAGATATAGGGTAGGAATGGTACCACTGAAAGACCGAGCTACAATTCATTAGTATGCGCCTTCATGACGCAAAAATCTTGAAAGATAGGACGAACGAGACTTACGCCAATGGGCCCCCACGTTCTTATTGTTTTATTCTTGACGTTCTTCATGGCTCTTCCAGAGTACTTTACAATGCTATGAATCGTAAACGCGGGCAGACCCATACTAGCCACAGCCTGGAACACCGCCCGCTGCGCCATAACAGCCCTGTAATCCTCAATCGCGGGCACCCGTCCAGGTATCACCTCTCTACCCGTTAACACACTATCCTCTTTCGACCCAACCATCTGGCCAACCTTCTTCACTGTGTCTTTCAAGATCCCACCTTCCTTTCCTTCCTCTTTCTCCATATGTAGTTCTGGGTGTAGGACCCGCTGATTACGGCAATACGCCTTGTATCCCTCGTTTGCAACATCGCCGGTTAGATAGAGCCAGGACACAGCATAGGCGCCGCGTACGATGTAGGGATGCGCTACCGGTCGGAAAGATTCACCAATATCAGAGGTGTAGGCAACATAGCGGTGGGCGCTCATCATGATGGTACGAATGCGGGATGCGTAGGCTGCATAGCGGACAGGGGTGTCGGTTGAGTCTTCGGACCTGATCAAAAATTAGATCTATACTTTTACCCCGTGATATGGTTCCACATCACTGTCTTAAGTTCTATGAGCTTGAAAGAGTGCGTATCGTGGATGAGAAGCAGGTAATACATACGTCCCTTCATAGAAGTCTTCCCAGAGATTCTCTTCATTATTCAGAGTATCCTGTAGCTCTTTCGGTAGCGCTTTACGAGGCGGTGGTGTCGAGAAGTCTGGTCGCCGACCAGCACGTTCGCGCGGAATGTCCTCGACATCCTCTTTCCTATCGTCTTTTGCCATGAAGGATAACCCAATTGTAATACTCTAGCTTCTTCTAACCTCTCCCATAGAAGACAGTCCAGTTAGAAAAAGGTTGGGAAGGGAGAGGACGTATCAAGTGTGCAGCAAGGAACCACGACTCGACTCGTAACTCGCATGCCCGCACCGAACCGAACGTCACTTCTGTGGCTTGCTTTCCGAAGCTCCGACGCGCCTCAACTCGTGGCGGTGCATCCACCCTTAGTCATCCAAAACTTCAACTCTAGCAATCTTTCTCCAAACCGCGATTCCCATCTATCTCCTACCCATTGGCCCCGCATCCGTCCATCCACACCCTCTTCACCATCCAAATATCCACTGCCGAGATGGTCCACGTCCCCACCTACAATGTTTTCGGCCGCCAGGTCGGCGCCCACGTCGTACGTATCTCCTTACCCAACAAGAGCTTCGGAAAACCGCGCAGCTTCTACCAACGTCCACATCAGCTTTTTTAGCAGTCTAGAGGCTTTCCTAGACTGAGTTATGCTTGAGGCCCACTCTTGGGTGAGGACTTGCTGATGATAGGCATGTGTAGCTCTCGATGGCGACCCTCGGCATAACATTCGGCGGCGCATGGCTCGCCATGAGCGGCGGCAAGAAGCCCGAAGAGCGAGGCCCCGCCATCAACGCGAAGAGCAAGGAGGAGGAGAGCTTCGTGAAGTATGGTTCCCCGCATTGCGCACCCCAACTCCACAAATTCGTGATGGAAAAGGTGGCTGACAATGTTGCAGGGACTTCATAAAGAAGGCTGAGGGCGAGAAGAAATAAGCGAATGGTGGCGATGAGGATTGAGAGGGGTATGAGGGAGGGAAAGGACGGAAGGCATGGATATGACTCTCGGATAGACAGGAGTGCCGCGGGCATGTAGATACAGCACCATTGTACCAACAGCCATCAAAAGATCATTTACGCACCCAGTTCTTATGGATCCACGAGAAGAACGCGCCTACAAGGTCTCCGTAAAGGTAAGAGGTATCTAATTAAGCTTGTGCTTCTGAACGGGAATGGTCGCGAGAATCAGCAATAGAAAAGCCCCCAAACGCCAGGTATCACTCGTAATATATGTGGTCTGAAACATGCCAAAGCTATCCCATCTATTGGCACCAGAGCGCCAAATCCAGCCCTAGTAATCGGCCAATCCATACCATATTCATACTCTCATTACAAACAGTGATTTCCTTTACTCTTCCAGCTCGATTCTTTTTGACATGCAATCTACGACCTTCATGTAAAATTTCGCAGCTTGGCTTCGAGGGAAAGATATTTCCTCTGTCAGGTAGTCTGGCAGAAGGTCTAGTAATGCTTGATCTCTGCTCTGGTCGAACTGCGGGTTGTACACAAACTCCGTGTCATCGTATGACCCGTGGCTATCATTGATTACGGAGAGGTAGAAATGGAGCGCTATTCTCGTTAGCAATGGAGCAACACTAATCAGAAGTTGCGACTTACTGCCATTCCGACCCGTCTGCACGCAGTCGTAAACTTCCTCATATTCCTCTCCTTTCTTAACACCGCAGATGAGAAGGTTGGTCAGATCGCTATAAAGTTCGACTTTCTGTAGTCTAGTTTGGGACTCCTTTGCTGCCTCTGCTGCACCGGGGAGTACGACGGTGGACCGGGGCTTTGCTGCGCTGCCAGGCACAGTCTTCGGTTCTGGCGGTGCTGACGAGCGAGCTGCTGCGAGCTTAGTTGATAGTGTCTTATTTTCGTTTTGCGCCGATGTTAAGGACATGGAAAGGCTCTTGGTCTCGGATGTTAGACGCGCGTTCTCCTTTTCCAGCTTTGTGATCTGGTTCCGCATGAATGCCAATTCCCCTGTCTGCGATTGTATTTCGGCAATCTGTTGCTTGAGGGCTTTGATAACAGCATCTTGATCCTTGGCCGTCTGATCAGTCCGCCTTCTTAACTGCTCGAAGTTTAACTCCTTGCCCGATGATGCCAGCTCTTTCAAATTATTGTACTTCAGGGTTATAGCTTCGAGTTTCTTTGTAACGTCGCCTAGCTTCCGCCTGTACGCAGGATCCCGTTCGCTATCTGATACACTTCCAGCTCGTCGTGGCGCGCTCATCGGTTGTTTTGTGGGAGCTCTAGGCTGTGTAGCGTGGCGTCTAGATGGCCGGGAAAGTGGTGGCATACTCTTGGGAACTTCTTCGACCTCGATCGATTCTTCTATATCCATGGGCTCTGGATCTGGTTGTGTTTCTGGAATGGCCATCTTGGGCTCGGGCTCTGGCGATGGAGCGTGTTTAGTTGCCCGTCCTTTCGTCGCCACTTTTCCTTTGGCAACATCCTTCGTTGCTGGCGCTAGCGCTACAGCAACCGTTTTACGCGTCTTCTTCTGCGGTACCTCAGCAACGCCTTCGTCTTTTGCCTTTCCTTTTGCAGGTCGGCCGCGTCTGGTAGGCTTTGCCTCTTCCACAGGCTCCGCAACGATGTCCTCTCCAGCGAATTCATCGACTTCTTCTGTATCGCTCATATTTGCGTTCTGGCGCTCGGCAAGCGCTTTGCGCCCACCCCTTGCGACCGCCTTCTTCGTCACCGCAGCATTTTGTTTCTTGACGGCCAGAATGCTGCTCCGGCTAGTTCGACGCGCCGCTGGTTTCGCTTTTGCTGCCAACTTAGTCGCTTTTGCAGTCTTCCCAGTTTGCGCGGCTTTTCCTCGCGGTTTGCGCGTCGGCGCTCTGTTTTCGGTATTGGAGTCGGGCGTTGGAAGTGCGTCGAGCTCGCCGCGAGCCATTTCGTCCTCGGAATCAGAGTCAGCGGTGTAGGATAAGCCTACTAGAGCGCTGCGTGGCGCCATTATTCCGTTGCAAAATTGTGTTGTAGGTTTTCTACCGTATCGAGATTGTCAAGTTGGTGGGGGTAAACCTGTTGCACCCAGATGTAAACAATCAAGATGCACCAGGCTGAGATAGGACTAGCGGCTGCTTCCGCTGTAGCAAGCTCCCTCTACTGGATCCCTAGTTGAACATGATCCACTACACTGACGCTTACCCGCAAACTTATCTAGAAATACCTTCACTATCATCCGTTCTGGTCGCTAGTGCCTATTCCACACGGGACTCGTCCATAGGTCATTCATGTGCCCTTTCCGACAACTCTTACAAACTGTCTTCATTCATATCATCCCAATGACTACTTTCCCCTTGCACGGCTTGCTCATGATTTTTACTCATATTTTTTTCTCGCGTTCCAATTATTGCATCTCCTAGCCCAGCATAGATTAGCTCGTCGCCCGTCTTCCATTTTCCCTTAACCTCATCCATAAACTCCTCCACCGTTTGAGCGCTCGGGCTTTACCCTTCTTATTATCACTTATATCTATTCTTTCACAGTGAAGATCAGCTCTTACCGAAGACGGTTTCATCTCCGCAACCCGCAGATTCGTGCCTTTGAGCTTTTTCCTCAGATTCATGCTCCTGAAATGAACCAGAGCTTTTGTCCTGTTGTACACTATATTAATGGTAGAGAATGGAACAATCCCAACATTGGGCTCACATTGACTACGAGCAGATCTCCTTTGGATGTAGGATATTCCAGTAGCCCTAGAGCTAGATGCATTTGACCTCAGATGTTAATGTCAATTCATCCAATTTTTGTAAAACTGCACTTGTAGTAGTAATCCTTGGGTCGAGAGGTCGTCGTATACTAGCATTATGGATCAGGCAATCGACTTCTAGATGCTCGGCTGTTAGCTCTTTACAAACTCGGGAATTGAGGAAACATTTCCGGCATCCGATACCTAGTATGTGAACACGCCAATTGCTTTCGTAGTTGACCGGAGGTTGGACTCGTGCGATCGGCGATGATGATCTTCTTGCCTTCCTGAACTAGCCATTGCGATATTACCTTTCCAACACCGCCGCCGCCATAAGTCACAAGTGCTGTGTCGAAGGCGGAGTTCCTAGACATTTTGCTCCTTGAGTATTCGATTGGTTGCAATGTATTGTCGGAGATATAGGAAACGAGTAGTTGTGGGTTCAATGTGTTTGTATACCTTCTCTACTGCGAACGGCTGACAGCGGAAAAGAAGTTATCGCTATATGACGTTGATTGAAGCTCATGTAGGCCCCTAAAATGAATATACCACAGACTATGGGACAGCGACCGAATCGCACGCCTTCATTCAAACCACCTACGCAAGTGAATCGATAGTCTGCTTTGCAATCAAAGCTGCCAGTGATCCTCCTTATTTCTTGCACTGTACCTGCGTCAATTGTAGGTCGTGATTGCCGCCTTGAAAATCTCCGTGCCTAATGTGGGCTGTGCTTAGAGTGCCGGTCAGAGCTATAGGAACGGGCGGTTGATAGATTGTGCTGGTGTTCCAGATATTCAAATATCGAGCGAAGAACCGGAGATTGGTCCACGAATGCAGTCTACAGCAAGCTCAGCTATTTCCCACAAAGCCTTCGCTGCTCTACAAGTACAATGTAGGTGCACGATCGACGTTGACCGAATTATCCATATATCATCTGGGAAGAGGCTCCCTTCCTTCCTCTTTCACTCCAGTCCCACAGATGAAATCGCATCCCCCTTCTCGGCAATGGAGTCGACTCCAATGATGCGTACCCGGAGATGATGCATTACCAATTTCTGACCACACAGACCCTAGTGTCTGCCTAGACATATCGTTCCAGGTATCAAAACCTCGGCAGATCCAATTATAACGAGCCATTCCATGCAAGTGCAGCATCCGGACCGCTCCCGTGGACGGTCGGCGCGGCGCAGTATGGCGGGGTAGACTGTGGGGTTCAGCGAGTTGGCCCACCACTATGGGGCACAGCAGCTGTCTCTATCACCGATTACGACTGCCGTGCAACAATGCAGAGAATGGAGGCAGTGGATATATTCTTAGGTAACCCCATCGGATGCGGGCCTCCATCTTTTCAATAACTTCACACCAGCTTTGCGGGGTAGACTCAACACCACCTTGATCATCGACGTTTCCACCATAGGTCAACATGACGGTCTCAGAGATCCCAGAGTCGAAATGCGACGTGTAAGAGCTGAATCCAGAACAGCATTTGGGTTTTAACTAATGCTAGAAAAGCCTGATCATTGGAGCTGGTCCCGCTGGGTAAGTTCCGAAGTCTGAACCGAGGCGAAGGCTAAATAGGTGGAAGGTTGATGACAGCAACATGGATGGCACGATGCGGTATCAATGCGCGAATTGTCGATAAGCGCAACACCAAGATCTTCTCTGGCCAGGCTGATGGGCTGCAAATGCGGAGTTTGGAGATTTTTGATAGCTTTGGATTCTGTGATCGCGCATGGAAAGAAGCAAATCATATGATTGAGGTAAGATACCACGGTTTATTTCTCACTAGAGAAAGCAGTTCCATATGAGCTAGGACCCTTGCAAGTGTATAGCCTATCTTGTACAGGTTACGCAAAGCTGTTGGATTCTGAAGCATGAACTTAACCTTGAATGCTACCCTCTAAACTCTTTCGATTTGATATATTTGTTCTGACACTGGAAAACTAGATGTGCATGTGGGTATGTCGAGTACCTCCCTCCACCTTTTGCTGTTCTCACTGTCATCACAGAACCCCGGACCGGACGGCGTAATACGACGGTCCGACCGTGTTTCAGATGTGCCAGTCGGGCTCTCTCGGTTCACACAAATTGTGTTACATCAAGGACGAATAGAGAGATTCTTTTTAGACCATATTAAGAAGTACTCAAAGGATTTAATCAAGGTGGAACGAGCTGTATTACCAGATTCCCTTGAGATCGACGAAAAGCTTGCAGGCGACCATTCTCCCACCTCCTACCCGATCAAGGTTACGCTAAGGCATCTGACGGAGGAAGAGGCAACGCCAGCGCAGAGTAATGGATCCTCAGTCTCAGATGGTCTTTTCAGGAGCAACCTCGCGGATGATGACACGGATGACTTGATTAGAAAGAGTCAGGGCAAAGAGGGGACAATGGAGATTGTGAGAGCGAAATACATGGTGGGATGTGATGGGGCACACAGTTGGACAAGAAGGCAGCTGGGCTTTCAGCTAGAAGGAGAACCAACGGACTTCATCTGGGGGGTGCTTGGTACAAATCCCGCCTTTGGTGGAAGAATATGCAATGCTGACATGACTAGATGTTATTCCCATCACCGACTTCCCAGACATCCGCATGCGCTGCGCTGTACATTCCGCTGAATCTGGTTCACTAATGGTTATCCCCCGTGAGAACAAGCTTGTTCGTCTTTACATCCAGCTCACCGAAGTCAAGCCTGATACTTCCGGGCGCGCAGACCGAAGTCGCATTAACCCGGAAATGATCATTAAGGCGGCCCAGAAGATCCTCAGTCCATACAAACTCACATACGAGCATTGCGACTGGTGGACCGCATATCAGATCGGGCAACGAGTCGGAACAAATTTCGACTATAGGTCGCGCGTCTTCCTAGCGGGTGACGCTGTGCACACGCATTCTCCGAAGGCTGGTCAGGGCATGAACGTTAGCATGCAGGATGCCTTCAACTTGGGCTGGAAACTAGGATTGGTGGTGAAGGGAATCGCTCGGCCGAGCATTCTCAAAACATATCAATCGGAGCGACGTCGCATAGCCCAGGACCTGATCGACTTCGACCACAAATTCTCACGTCTTTTCTCTGGCAAACCTGCGAAGGACCTTCTGGACGAGACTGGAGTTAGTATGGCTGAATTCAAAGAAGCGTTCGTCAAGGGCAACATGTTCGCGTCTGGTCTCTCCGTTGACTACGGTGCTAGCATGCTCGTTGCGAAAGCTGGAGATGCGGCCGAGCAGGGAGACGGAACGGACGTTTCCTCCAAGAACGAAGTCATTAGCAAGCAGGACCTGGCAACAAACATCAAAATTGGAATGCGCTTGCCCTCGTTCAAAGTCCTCAACCAGGCTGATGCGCGCCCGTGGCATTTCCAGGAACGCCTCAAAAGTGATGGTCGCTTCCGCCTTATCCTCTTCGCTGGCAATGTGCTCTCGCCCACCCAAAAGAAGAGACTGGATGCATTCTGTAGCACGCTCGACGCTTCACGGTTCTTGAAACCGCATCTCTACAAGGACATTGATATCCTTACCTGCCACTCTGCCAAGCGCACGGATACCGAACTTCTTAGAGATTTTCCGGACATTCTGCACCCGTTTGATGTGAGGACGGGATGGGACTACGATAGCGTGTATGTGGATGATGTGAGTTATCATGAGGGGTACAGTGATGCGTATCGCGGGTATGGAGTTGATAAAGAAACGGGTTGTGTGGTTATTGCGAGGCCTGATCAATATGTTGGGTTTATCGGGGAGCTGAGCGGGGAGGGGATGAGGGAGGTGGAGGGGTACTTTAGGGGGATTTTTGTGGGGTAGAGTGCAGTCTTCAAGGTTTTGCGCGAGAACTTGCGGTTTGGTTGGGTGCAATGGTAGAGGTATGGTTCTGCGCAAGGAGAGGCTGATTAGGAATGTTGTGGTGGTGATCGATCAGTGGAGGTTTTCCGAGGACGAGAGTAATGCTTGGTTGATTCGAAGTAGATTGATCATAGACCTATATTTAGATAGTGCGTCTTTGACTTGTGATGGCAGCGAGCGTGGTGTTGAGGTCCGGGCGTGGGGTAGTCCGAGGCCTCGGCCGGGCTAACGCGCCGCGCGGCTGTGCCAAGCTGTGCCGAGCTGTGGTTGCTGGGACAACTCCCTGTGCGACAACAATCCCGCATATCCCGGCGCTTGGGACGTGGGAACATAGGAACATTCGCTCTAAGACTGCCCGCATCTCAACGTTCGTATTGCTCTAGTCGTCAATTGAAACATCCTTTTGTATTTACTGTCGGTCGTTTTCAATTTCGCATCGATTGTTCTCGAAGCGCGACTTGCGATATCATTGTTAAACAACACTACACATCTTGAGCGACTCTCGTCGCAATGGATCGTCCAAACTCGCCGTCGCGATACGGACAGCCGCCAGCCTATTCAGCGGCTGATGATGATGATGGGACTCCTACTCACCAGCGAGGCAGTTCATCCATGCGCTTGTTGACCAACGCAGATGAAGCCGCTTACATACCGTACGTACAACCTTTCCATGTTTCTTTTCAGTCTTTTCCTCACCCAGTCTTCGTAACGTCTATTCACAGGAGGACTGTCGTTTCCGACACTACTTCTCTCCTCTCTAGCGTAGAAAGCACTGCTGCAACTTTGGGCGGCCGTCGAAACCAGCGTCGGGCGGGGAGACAAGCAGCTGCTGAGGCAGCCATTGTCGACCTGCTGAGGGATGCGCAGGGCGCGCTCAATCAATCTGCAAATGTGTCTAGCTCGCCGAAGAAGAAGTCGATTAAGGAACGCCTAACAACCCGCCTCTCTCCGTCAAAACAGGACCATGATCCAGGCTTACCCATGCATGAATCCCGTAGACCGCCATCGCCTCTAATGCGATCATATCACCCTTCAACGGCATCATTGCCACTCTCGCGAGCACCGTCAGTCATCGATACTGCGCCAAACATCCCGCCGCCAGAGAACGACTCACCCTCATACGTTCCCTATCGCCGACCAATTTCCCCCGAGCGCACATCACCATCAAGGCCTTGGACCCCATCAAGGACATCCGTAGACTATGCGCGACCGCCTGCTTCATCGCATTCGTACGAACCGTCGGACTTGAACGGAAGCCCAAGGCCTGGTACGCCATCGTCCAGATATGGTGGAGGGAGGCCAAGTAGTCCTAAGCGCCCACTGCCTCCTGCCCCATTGTTTGCTGGAGGAAGGCCTATTTCACGTGACTCGAATGCTACCGTGGACTTGTCGTCCATTCCAATCGATGAGAACGATCCCTTCACAGATGTTCGACCAGAGCTCCAAAACCGAGAATCGTACATGAGCGAAGATACCTATACCGAGGAATATAGTGTATCGGATGAAAAGAGCGATGCATATGTACCCGCTCCAGAAGGTGCTCAGGCTCGTCGTGGAGCGCGTGCGGCAGTCATGTCCAAGAAGGAGGTCCGTCTGATTAACGGTCAACTTATTCTTGAGTGTAAGATTCCTACCATCTTATACAGTTTCTTGCCCCGACGCGATGACATTGAATTCACGCACATGCGATATACGGCTGCGACTTGCGATCCGGATGACTTTGTGGAGAGCGGGTACAAGCTGCGACAGAACATTGGAAATACGGCACGTGAGACTGAACTCTTCATCTGTATTACCATGTACAATGAGAACGAAATCGACTTTACACGAACGATGCATGGTGTTATGCGGAACATTAGCCACTTCTGCTCACGAACACGATCACGTACATGGGGCAAAGACGGATGGCAAAAGATTGTTGTCTGCATCATTTCCGATGGCCGTCAGAAAGTTCACCCCCGGACGTTGGATGCATTAGCTGCCATGGGATGCTATCAATCCGGCATTGCGAAGAACCACGTCAACTCGCGAGAAGTCACTGCTCATGTGTACGAATACACGACACAAGTATCATTGGACTCCGATCTCAAGTTTAAGGGAGCTGAGAAAGGAATCGTGCCGTGCCAAATGATATTCTGCTTGAAAGAGCGAAATCAGAAAAAGCTCAATTCTCATCGTTGGTTCTTCAATGCCTTTGGCCGAGCGCTTAACCCGAATGTGTGCATTCTGCTCGACGTTGGTACTAAGCCTGGCCCAAAGGCATTATATCATCTTTGGAAGGCTTTCGATACAGACTCGTCTGTAGCAGGTGCTGCAGGCGAGATCAAGGCCGGAAAAGGAAAAGGATGGCTCGGTCTTCTCAATCCGTTGGTTGCATCGCAAAACTTTGAGTATAAAATGTCTAATATCTTGGACAAGCCGCTCGAATCTGTATTTGGATACATCACTGTACTTCCAGGTGCCCTTTCGGCATATCGATATCACGCTTTGCAGAACGATCACACGGGCCATGGCCCATTAAGCCAGTACTTCAAGGGTGAGACATTGCACGGCCAGGACGCTGATGTGTTTACTGCGAATATGTATCTTGCTGAAGACCGTATTCTTTGCTGGGAACTTGTTGCGAAGCGGAGTGAACAATGGGTGTTGAAGTATGTGAAGTCCGCGACCGGCGAGACCGACGTGCCAGGTAAGAATACTTCTTGCACCTCCGGTCGAATATGTATTAATTGTGTTAGATGCTGTCCCCGAGTTCATATCCCAACGTCGTCGATGGCTCAACGGTGCCTTCTTCGCTGCCGTCTACTCGCTGCTCCACTTCAGACAAGTCTGGGCTACCGACCACACCATCTGGCGTAAAACTCTACTACACATCGAATTCGTCTATCAATTCGTGTCCCTGATGTTCACCTTCTTCTCGCTCGCAAACTTCTATCTCACCTTCTACTTCATCGCCGGATCACTTGCAGACCCAAAACTCGACCCGTTTGGCCACAATATCGGAAAGTATATCTTCTACATCTTAAGGTATACTTGCGTGCTACTCATATGCATGCAATTCATCCTCTCAATGGGAAATCGACCTCAGGGTGCAAAGAGGATGTTTCTGAGTTCCATGACAGCGTACTGCGTGATCATGGCCTACACAACCTTCGCATCAATCTACATCGTCATCGTGCAACTCCGGGACCCCAAAGCCGACAAGACAGTAGGAAATAACGTCTTCACCAATCTGATCATCTCCACCGCTACAACAATCGGCCTCTACTTCCTGATGTCCTTCATGTACCTAGATCCCTGGCACATGTTCACCTCGTCCGCACAATACTTCGCGCTTCTCCCATCCTACATCTGTACACTCCAAGTCTACGCCTTCTGCAACACGCACGACATCACTTGGGGCACCAAAGGCGACAACATTGCTAAAACTGATCTTGGTGACGCGAAAGCGAAGGCGGGCGGCATCGTCGAACTCGAAATGCCCTCGGAACAACTTGACATCGACTCAGGCTATGACGAAGCACTCCGCAACCTTCGCGACCGTGTCGAAGTCCCTAAACCCGGTATTTCCGAGGTGCAAGCCCAGGAAGACTACTACCGCGCCGTGCGCACATACATGGTCGTCGTATGGCTCATCTCCAACGCCATCCTCGCCATGAGCGTCTCAGAAGCGTATTCCGGGGCTAAGATCAGTACGAACTTTTACCTCAAGTTCATCCTTTGGAGCGTTGCAGGTCTCGCTTTCTTCCGTGCGATTGGTAGCACGAGTTTCTTGGTTATCAATGTGGTGCAGAGTCTTGCGGAGGCGCGGCTCAAGTGGCAGGATAAGAGCGACAGCCGGACGGGGCTAGGCGGCGGCGTGGGCAAGAAGTTCAAGTGGAGTAGTAGTGGACAGAGTTGGTGGAGTGGGAGTAGTATTGGGAGTAAGGTGAGCAGTTGGGCGCCGAGTAGTTGGGGGGGAAGCAGGGTGGGGAAGTAGGAGGACTACTATTATCTGATGAGCAGTGTGAGTGGGTGGTGGATGCGCTGTCTGTAATGATCGTTCATGTGGCGTTTGACGTGGGTATTGATACCTTGAATGCTTCTTTAGCTTGATAGATGGAGTGTATGATGTGTGTTTGTATGATTGTGGGTCGTTAGTAGGTATGCTCCTAGTATTTTATTTGGGAGTAGGGATTGTCATAAGTAATGGAAAAGTATGAGTCTTAAGCCAGGAATTGGTTTCGTGATAAGTGATTAAAATATCTGCCTACTTCAGCCCTCAATCTACGCTTATGTTTAGAGCGAATTTAGAATCAGACGTTGGAATAGTTCAGTTAAAATATACAGAATTATACAATTGGAAGAGAGATCTATCGTGTTGTGGCCTCTTCACCAATCACGCTCACAGTACTTCTGCATCTTTTCAGCCCCCATCGACTCAGCCTCATCCAACATTGGGCGATAGTCAACCCCGCAACCGCTGCAATTTCTTCGACTTGCCTCCTACCTCCTGTTATACATTCGGATCTGCGATAGAAGAGCTAAGGCCGGTGATCACGAAGCATTATTAATTAACTTTGACTATCGCGACCATGCGCTGGCCCGTTAAAATGCGTCGCTCCAAAAAGTCCGGTAAGTTATCAACCGAGAGCTGCAGCCTAATTATGAGGAACTTATTTGAATCTAGGAGAAAGGAGCGTGTTCAAGCCACTTCCAGCATGCGACTCGATCAGGATCTTGAAATTATTTCCAGGAAATTTTACAGACCCTCTGGAATGTAAAACAGTAATCGTCCCTTCCATGGGCCGTCATGAGCGATATGAAGCAGTATCTTACGTCTGGGGCGATCTAAACGATGCTGTTGATATAACCTGCAATGGACTCCCGTTCACCATTTCAGCCAACCTTGCTGACGCCCTTCGCGTTTTCCGTAATCCGGCAAAGGCAAGGAAGCTCTGGGTAGACATCATCTGCATCAACCAACAGGACAAGGAAGAAAAAAGCTACCAGGTCCGTCGCATGCACGAAGTTTACCAGAATGCCGTGCGTGTGCTTGCATGGGTCGGACATGATCAAGATGGCATAGCGGAAGACAGTTTTCGGCTCATTAGGGAAACGAATGAATACTTTGATGATTTCTTCGAGGATTATGGCCCTAGGCTTTTTCATATGTTGACTCCGGTTCCTCCACATCCAATTTGCACCGATAGGGATAGATGGGAGAAAGTAGCTGCCCTATTACGACGCCCATGGTTTGGGCGTGTGTGGGCCGTCCAAGAGGCCGGAATTGCAAAGGACTGCGATTTATATTGGGGCGCATCGAAGATATGTGTAGCACACCTCGTCGAATTAGCATGCTGGATCTTCAGGAAATGGGAGCTGTCGTTACTTCTTCAAGACCAGCTTTACACAAGCGTAAATTCAGGGATGTTGGTGGATGTATTCCGGGATATTCAGGCTTCGTATACGAATAAATCGACATGGAGAACCTCGTTACCTTTGATAAAATGGGAACAGAAGATGCACTCGCAAGTTCTTTTCGTCGATATACTGGATGCTGCCAGAGCTCTGAGCGCAGCGGATCCGCGCGACCACGTGTACGCCTATCTCGGCAGCCCATCAGCCAGGCTTGAAAACGGACAGTTGATT
Source organism: Lojkania enalia (assembly GCA_010094045.1). Taxonomy (NCBI): domain Eukaryota; kingdom Fungi; phylum Ascomycota; class Dothideomycetes; order Pleosporales; genus Lojkania; species Lojkania enalia. The sequence goes on from ML986643.1 coordinate 137,042, forward strand.
GTCGACGTTGACTACGAAAAATCGGTTGACGAAGTGTATTTTGACACTGCCCGCGCTTTGTTAGGATCTCCGCGTGAGGCACCCTGGTTCCTTAGCCTTATTGAAAACCACTATTTAGAGGACATCCTAAATCGAGAAACGCCATCTTGGGTGCCTCGATGGCATGAGGGCCTAAGTGGCCGGCGCCGAATCGCATATTCTACCCTCCTCTATGGATCTGGTGGAGCTACAACGCGCTCATCAAAAACTGTCCGAGAAAACAGATTACTGGAAGCTGCTGGATTTGTCTTTGACGAGATTATCTGGCTTTCCGAGCCCATGGAAGAAGCTAAATTCTCCGTTGAGCCGCGCATACTGCACGACTCCGTGCACACAGCCGGCGAACCCTTCATCGAAACACTCTGGAAGAGCGTGTTGGAAGCCGCACCGCTCGACCACGACGATTTCCTCCTGACCTTTGTCTGGGGCTATCCGCGGAACGAAGTCATAGATAATGCGTTGATGGAGCAATTGCGGGAGAATTTTGTAGCCTACAAACAACGCGCCTGGCTCGCTCTTACCTCGTCCGATACCCAGAATCCAAACGACCAAACGAGCGAGGGCAATTGGATGGATTTTCATAGCCGCCTGGGTTACTGCCACAACTATTGTCTTCTTCGGACGAAGAGTGGGAGGATTGGGCTCGCACCGCGGGATATTACGGAGATCAATGATGTGTGTTGCGTTGTCCTCGGCGATTCAGTCCCGTATATATTGAAACCGGTGGCCGGCACGACGCGATATAAGTTAGTAGGTGAGAGCTATATTCATGGGGTAATGCGTGGGGAGCTGCTCGAACAGGTAGATGGGGGGCGTTTGAAAGAGACTATTACGCTGGAGTGAACGGTTTGATGGCTTTGGTATACGATGATATGATTGATATGATGTATAACTGGTTCTTTTGGGTCTTGTAATAATACTACTTCGTTGGACTATACGAGTATTAGTTTGGTTTGGTTGAGTAGAGCAATACATAGCAAACATGTTCTTGTTATTGAATCCCTTATAATACAGTCAATCCAATTGGAGTAGATGCTCGGCTGCGTTTTGATCAATTACGATGCCTGGAACAGCGCTGTGAAGCTTGCCTGATGTCCTTAGGCATTGCTCTCTCAAAATATGTTAGGCATACCAAATATGTGCAAATGAGGTTCACAAGCTAATATTTTATAAATTGATGTTGGGTCTGACGAACTACTGGAGTTTCTCGTTCAGGTCCTGATCTCATATAATATATGTAAGGCTATATGTATGGCACGATCCCTACTATCCCGGTAAAGTAGTGTGGGTGGCCGTGCACCTGTTAATTGAGATGTATTATTGCATTGTTGTCTGTCTGTCTATGTTGGTGTCTCTGTCTTGTTTATGTCTCTGCCCGAGAGACTTGCTTTCTATAGTTCTAGTGTATGTATGGTCGTACCTTCCCGATAATTCTCGGTTGTTCTCACCAATACGTCTACCAGACGTATCCTTCTATAACCGTCACACCTACTAAGGGCTAGCCCTGATATCATGTGATACTAGCACAGACATAAATAGCCTTGATCCTCCATAGATATGAATCAACACAGCTTTTCCTCCTCATCTGTTCCGATACTTTACAATATATTATTAAGATGACGATTTATAAATACATAGATAGGTGAAGCAAGTGCCGCAAGTCTACAGATACACATGAACTAAGCCTCGTTTGATCCTAAGGCCGACCTATTTTAGGGCTCGATCCGCAGTCGGGCGGCACTGCCACCTTATCATCTTATCTACAATAATCCCATTTCTTTGCTACCCAAAAACGTAATATCGAAGGTTTTGTGACGCGCGATTTTCTTTAGGGCCTATGGGAATCCACCACTATAGTATTCTAAGTCGCGAGACCAGGACTGAAGATCGCGACGAAAATATGGTACTTTGAAGTCTGTCTTACGATTAGATAACGGCAAGAGTTTTCTAACTATGTGTTTAAGTTTTAGACCCGAGGGCATTCCTATCATGGCTCGGAAGCCTGGCGAACCTCGTAGAAACACCGGCGGCAAAAGCTGGTGGCCACGAACCCGGCCAAGCACACTAGCTTGGAGGTCTTCCCTCAAGCGGGTTAAGAGCAAGGTCGATGACCTCGAACGTATGCGATCCGCCGATGAGCATGGAGGTAATGCTGGGTATTACCCAAAAGAACACACTCCGGTAACGTCATTTCGATTCTTAGACCTTCCCAGAGAGCCTAGGGATGAGGTCTATGCATATTTTCTATTTCCTGGTCGCCGAGATATCCAAGACTATTTTAGAATCTTTGAATCTATAAGGGTACAGGTAAGGTTTTACAGGTTTGGTTACCGATATCTTACTGACTCTGATCACACAGGCTGGATATCAAGCTAAACCACGCACCAAACCTATGCGGTGGAAGTGGTCGCGCACCGCTCTTCTCGTTGGAAATCGACAAGTCTGTATGGAAGGTCTCCAGGTCCTTTATGGCGCCTGCACATTTCTCATTACTCTTGATCATGAGACATATTTTCGACAATAGAAATAGCCAAACGGACTTTGATGCTTGTTATGCGATACCGTATGGGTGGAACGTAGGTCTGATTACTAAGTTGGTATTGAAAATCGACCTTGTATGGAAGAACATGACATATGAGGTTTTGAGAGCGCTCTCTTGGCCTGCGATGCATCGAATAATTAATTTGAGAGAGCTGCGGATTATGGTAGCTTGCTGGCCTAGCTTTCATTGGAGAAATGCGCCCGGTGCTAGCCGTCGATCCGATATTAAGTCAAGCGCAGCAGTCTATATTGATGCTAGGGGAAGGTTAGAGAATGGGGCAAGAGTATTTCAGTGCATGTTGGAGAAGCTGGTGTTGTCGCTGCCTGATGGTATAAGCAAGATTGAGTTTGGGGGAAAGCTGTTAGAGGACGGAGAGGAGTCGGTCGATTCCTTTTATCTGAAGGGGGAGTTTTTGAGACGATGTGTAGAGGGGCTATATGAATGGCAAAATTGGGTAAAGGATATTGATCAGAGAGGAGACAGCGCTGTAATCGCGTCAGTATCCGATGAGTTTGCATATTGGGCTCCGTCGTTCTTCGGAGCCATACTTCACACGTCCATGGCATATAAGAGACCTGTAGTGAAGAGAAAATTTGTATTACTACTTAAAAAAAAACATAAATTCCATGCCCCGAGGGCTTTTTCCCTCCCGGAGACGCGAGACAAGACGGATGGTCAACTCCTCCTGGATGTTATATTCGGAAATTATGTGGCTTCGGTGGCGTCGCCGCGAGGCTCGGCGGTGCGCGCCTGCCTTCGCAGCATTTTGACCTATTTATTATAAGTCGGGGAATGAGTATGATGGATCTCTAGAATAACATACCTTTTCGAAGAACCGGTCGCCGAATTTCCACCCATGTTGGCCGCGCATTGCGTTTTGTTAGCGTTGATACTCTCTATTAGGGTAAAAGAGGGTCTATTGTTCTGTGTCTGTCTCTGTCTGTGTTTTTGATGCAAGATCAAAGAACCTGCTTTCTAATGTGCAGTCGTAACTTCCCATAGCTTCACAAGCAGTCGCTCTCACCTGCACGTCTACCAGACGTCTCCTTCCATAACCGTGACACTCTCTAATGGATCGATCTACATTGCGCAAAAGCTCGAAGAGCTTTTAGGATACTGACCTGTAAGTATCTATAATGGATATATGCTAATGATAATGGTGTCTTTTTTTTTTTTTTTTTTTGGACATGGGTGTGTGCCTGTGAGTGGGCGCGGGCGTGGGCTCTCGTGGCGGCAGTTTGTGGTGTCGTGGTTGGAGAGAGAGGATTAGCTCCAGGCGTTCAAAATAAATATCGTCCCTTGTGCGCGGCCGTTTGCACTTTTAGCATCATGAAAACTTGAAGCTAAGTTGGAGTTCCTTTTCACTCTACCGTTACTAAATGAATTTTCATCTTTATAAACAGCACCAGCTTCATCGCACCACCACGCCACTTTTCTACGATGACACTTCTTCTTGATGATCCAAAGTTACCTGATTATGATACAACGACGAAGAAACCTAGCGGACAGCTCCCGCTTCCCTCACTATCCGTTTGGTACCACGTCAAACTCGTATCCTCTGAACACAGCGCACCACCAACTACCTGCCCTCCAGTTCCGGGCAAAATCATGCAAGGCAAAGTCGCAATTGTATACGTGTGACCGGGGGTCATTTCAGGAGGAGGGGAAGGTGGGCTTGGGCCCGGAAGCGGCTGATTATTATACGTGGTGTCCTCGTCCGCGCCAGACCCTGTTAGATACCCAGTAAAGCTGAAATGGCCAGGTCCAGAGAACTCGAGGGTATGAGGAGAAGCTTGTTCTGCCGTCGGGAAGGCGAACGATAGCGTGCAAGTTTTGAGCAGAGTCGATTCGCCGTCGATGAAATCGGGGATAAAGAGGTTGACAATGGTGCACATGTCACCAGGCGTTACGACACCGGTGTCGACTATGCCAAATTTCCTGTCTGGCTCTGATTCGGAGATGGGAACTAGTCGATCTGCTGCTATAGCGCCCTCTGGAAAGTCACTGCCAGCTGGGCAGTCTGCTTGTCGCCTAAAGATTGAAGGTGCAGCGATAGCACTGCAGAGCAACCCCAACATCGTCGCGATAGATGCCACTCTCATCTTCATGGTACTGAATCCGAACTGCAACAATATTCAAGGAAAATCTTGTCTAGAAGGAGATAGACGAGTGGATGAAATCGTACAAAGAGGGAAGGATGGGGGACAAATGCATTAAATATCTTCGCCCAATTACCCGGTTTCTACTCTGCTCCTCCTCATGAACCTTCCAATTCTTAACCGATTAATCCTAGAGGCTTCATGCTTCGTGATAGCACAAGGTTCTAGGGTCGTACGGCTCTCCATTGTTTTAGCGCACCCGTAGCTACCAGGGCCATACCGATATGATGATCACCACTAATGCCTGCGGGAACCACAAAACAGGAAGAATATACAGCAGGGACGGCTCCTGGTTGGCGGAATGATCCAGGAGGGGGCTAACCTCCAGGTTTTGACAGCTCGTATTCAGCGCCGATCACTTGTCGATCCTTTCGGCCCCACGAATTCGCCGTATGGAAGGCATGGGAAATATTCGTTTTCGGACCCTGGGATAGATTATTGGACGCGGTGTAACCTAATAAACAAGAAAATGCTCAGCGCTTGAGTACGGAGCTTGTTGAATGTGTTCGACGCATATGATGTGAGCCAAGAATGCTGACAATCCGGCTGTGAATGCGATCTAGCACGTGACTATATTTCGCGCGCATTGCTTGGGTGGGGATATCCCGCACATCTCCTTTCTAAATACGAACCTCGGCTGAAAATAAAGATATGCATCATCGGGTTATGGACATCTGTCAACTTGCATTAAAGTCCGCTACCCACATTCGATATGCTATTGTCCGCCGTCTCGGTATAGGTTCGAAGATAGTTTGTCAGGCTCGAAGAGCTTCTTGATTCAGAGCGCATACAATGACTAATGTTTAAATTCCAGCTGTTGAGAGGTTCCTTACCTACACCACTTTATGGAGTTTGACAGCGTCGTAGATATATCATTATCTTTCTCCCTTACCAGACTACCTTATACGCTTTTCCAGCTTTACATCGATGATCTTTCGATTCTTTAGATTAAAACTCTAGGTCTAATTATGTGTTTTACTTCGGTCACTCAACCGAGTTCTAATATGCTGCAAGGAACCTTTCGAAAACGAGACGACTGCTTTGTCAAGCCTTCTATTTCGCCAGCGTCACAGTGCAAGGATATGAATCACTAGGCTTCCCTCCCAAACCTTTCGTCTTCACCAAGTGGGCTTTGCTGCCCCACATCTCTGGAGCGTCAGCGGGATAAGCCGGACTGAAGTTGAACTCTCTAGCCAACATGAGGAGGGCAACTTTGACTTCCATCACTGCTAACGTTTGGCCAATGCAATTTCTAACACCAAATTCGAAAGGTCTCCAGGCTCCCTTGACCGGATATAGTGGATCCCCTTCCTTGGCCAGCCAGCGCTCGGGAATGAATGCATCTGGATCGGGCCAATACTTTGGATTTCGGTGAATAGCGGTATGTACTGCCCAGACCTTGTAGCCTGTAGTAGGATATGTCTTACCATCATCATCGGTCAAGTTGATGGATGGACTTCCCATAAGAATTTTCGATGCCGGGGGATAGAGACGTAGGGTCTCGCGGATGATAGCCAATGTGTACGGCAACTGATTGAGACGTTCCGGTTGGTCTCTGATCAGGGCAATAAGGTAAGACGGTGAAGAGTCTTTGCCGAAAACCTCATCATGTTCAGCGCGGATCCGTGTCAATGCTGCTTGATTCGTAGAAAGAGAGTGAATGGCCATGCATATTGTTGTGCTCGTGGTTTCATGTCCTGCGATCATGAATACAATTATTTGGGAAATGGCGGCATCCCTAAATGCTGTGTCTAGCGAAGACGGAAGTCTGCCGTCCTTACCAGCTTGTTGTAGGTACCCCTCAAGTGCAAGAGAGATAATTGATTTTGGGCCTCGCTTATGCTCTGTAGATACACTCCTGTCTTTGTTTTTGATTTCGGCGAAGCGCCTGTCAATTTCGGCGCCGATATATTTCCGCATCAAGCGGTTATTGTTCCAGACAATGAACGGGCGCATTGGGTTATAAGTTTTCCATGGGTCGACAATCTGACCAAATGCGACCCATTCCACCTGCCGTTTGAGAACGCGGGCGAATGGATTTACTTTCTCTTGCTGACGCAAATGAGCATCCCTAATTGGATATTAGCGGCGACTTAATCAACACCACTAACTACTCACAGAGAAGTAGTACCGATCACATCAAGTGCCAAGTTTGCTGTTAGTATCTCCAGCTCAAAAATCTGACCTTCTTGCGCTCTCTGCTTCAATATACTACACAAAACTCCAACCTCCTTTGCGATGTTCGGCGCTAACTCCATGATATAACCAGCAGCAAAACTCGGGTTGAATAGAGAACGCCATTGTTTCCAGATGTTTTCATGCATAGTCAGCATATTTGGGCCTGCTGTCATCTTCTCAAAAGGACCATTTACGTCGTCAGGCTTCTGCCAGGCAGAAAACTCTTGCAGTTGCGATGCAGCGTGAGGTGATGAAATTATCACGAGGGGCAATCCAAAAGGCCAGCAATCGAGGTAGAAGACACCACTCGGAAAGTTTCGGGAGAATTCCGCGACGGCGAGGTCGAATGTAGCACTTGCGGGAATGGCTCTAACGAACTCCCCGATCTGCTTCAGATGACCCCAGAAAGAATCATGATCCTCTGGCATTGCCTGCCTCAAGTTAGTTGCTGAATGTAGTGGATAATACATTTACGTACCAAGCCAGCATCTCTTAGTTCCGCGACCTGCCGGCGGCGTGTACACAAGTTGATATAGCCATAAAGCAGAATGATAGCTCCTAGAGCAGCTACAAGGGCTGCCAAAGTCCCGAACGGAAGCAAGGAAAACATTTTCATGGAGACCATTTCAGTTATATTTGGAAGAGCACTCAATATACAAACAGGAGCTCAATGGGGGTGCATTCTCTGATAGCTAAGTACCTGGCTTACGCCAAGGCTGTAGCGCGTTGGGAATAAAACGCCCTGCTACGCCCTACTGCGCCAAGATGTTGGTAGTTAAATTACTGCAAGCGAAATTCGGGTGTGAAATGAGTGAATTAATTGGATCACGTTCTCGGGCATCCCGAGGTCTTGTTCAACTTCAAGGGTTCGGAAGATCTGGGTAAATGGAGGCTCGGCACGTGATATCGTGAATGATTTGCGGATTTCAAAGGCGTCGACTATAACGTCACGGCGAACGTCACTTACAAATGATGCCCTTGAAATAAATAATTCTATCGCTTATTAGGTACATAGGAACGTAATTGTTCAATTTCTACGATATTTTCAATTCGATTCCTCAGGTTACACACAAACATAGCACTAGTTCGTCGCCGAGATCCGGGCAACTCAGTCTAGCACAGGATCTTACCCTTCGAGCATATCCAATTCCTTCCGGAATAAAAGCCCTGGACTGCCCGCCATTGTCAATAAAGAAAATATGCCTCCATCCCACCAGAATGAGGCAGATCGTGCAAGTCCTCCAAGGCACAACCATGATGTTCAACTCGATAAAATGTACGGCGAAATTCCCCTCTACGATAATGTGAGTTAAGCTGCCATTTTGATGCTTCGCAAATATAGATGACTCCTTGAGTCTCCATAGGCGACGGCTATCCGTCAGAAACTCAAGAAGCTTCTAGGCTCCAAAACAAAGATTCTAGGACTGGATAAGACTTGGAATGAAACCAATATCTGCCATGAATTACACAAGATGGGGGAGAAGCCTATCCAATTCAAACGCACAATGGCATGGGGAAACTGCGGGCCTAGTGCGTCTGCGATGAACCGGTTCTTCGGGTAGACGGAAAGCATGGGGGATGGTTATTAGGAGTCGTACTAATTAGGCAATATTCTTTTTGAAAAATTGAGAATCTGAAATGGCGATAAGAAGACGAAGGCTAGAGAGAGAGCCGAGCAAGAGTTGTTGATAGAACCTGTCTTAGCGTGACGTATGGACTAGCTCTAGCTTTCCATTTGGTCGTAATCATGGGGATTCCCACCATATGCATTATACATGTGTTGCTTTTGGCCAAAGGCTCACATTCAAAATTGTTGGAGGGTGGATATCGAGGTGATAGACCTCACAAACATCGGCGTTTGTAGACTAGTCCCGATTAGGACTAGCTCTATTTAGATAGTCCTTCTTGAGAGCGCGCTCCACCAAGCAAGCAACAATATATGCTTCCTCCCACTCTGTCTACCACAGCTCAACAAAAATTAACCAACGTAGATAGTGAAAAAGGGTGGAAAAAGCATGATGCGCAAACTAGAAACATATGCCAGGAATTATGCACGCTTCGATGTTTACGAAGTCCCCACATAAATAGGTTGCCAAGTTCTTAACCGCCCCTAAGAAACGATTCATTATATCTATCGTTCATAATAGTGAATCTATTCGTTACACTGGACGTACTTGGCTTAACAACCACGTGATTCCTTCCTTGGTTTTCTCAGTAGCTCGGGCCGATGATGATAACATTGGAAAGATTGACGAAGCAGCATGTGGCAGCCCAGGAAATACGTCCAGCTTGGTAGGAACGCCACACTCTTCTCTCAGCTGGTGCTCGTATATTAGTCCCTCATCTCTTAAGGGGTCCATCCTGCGATATAATTGGTCAATTGAACCCCAATTCTAGGATTATACATACCCACAGAGCTGTAAATATGTAGGCGGCTGGCGCTTGTGACCACTAGGCCAGAGAAGAGGGCTCGACAGTGGGGATTTAAGATCGGGATTGTAATGTTCTTCATTTTTGGGGTCAGTGAATAGAGATTTTGCATCTGATATTTATAGCTTACTGTGAAAAAAGTCCATCGTCTCACGAGGCAAAATCAAGGCCCCTTTAAACTCCTCTTCACTTGTATAATATGGCCTCAACTCTTGCGGGACTACATCTCGATGAACTAGTACAGGCACCTGAAGGAGAACCCCAGTAATTGGAGGTGACAATCCTTCGTCCACAGCAACGTGTGCCGCAACGGCGGCCAAGTTACCTCCAGCTGACTCTCCCGACACGATAAATCCTTTCGTAAGGTCTGCGCCAATACTCTTCCCGTTTTCTGCAACCTGTCGAACGTGTTAGACTGCGTCCAATCAACTTTGCCTCGCCTGAACTACATACCCACTTCACGGAATCTATTGCATCATGTACAGGCGTCGGGAACGGAAATTCCGGGGCTAGTCTGTAGTCAAGACTGACAACCACCAGGCCTATTTCCTTCGTGGCCCAAACAACATATTTCTCGAATGCTTCTGGAGGACCAAAAACGAAACCGCCTCCGTGGAAGAAGATAATCACTGGTCCTAGCTCTCCAGATTGCATTGAAGCTTCTGAACGGTAGGTCAATGCTCGAATCGACGAACCATCGCGCGCGGGTATCATGACGCCTTCTTTATGGACGCCGCTGAGATCTGGTAGACTTATAATACCAGCAGCGATCAGCTTTCCGACGTTTTCCATTATGCCAGATCTGAGTGCAGGTACATCCGGATATTCATGGATGCGTTTGCTAGGGGGCATGCGAGGGAGGATCTGATGGCGTTAATATGTCGATAAGTCCTTGAGGATGGGAGAGGCCACTTACAGCCTCCAACTCCGGGTCAATTTTCCCGTATGCCTTCCATGAAGCAGGGTCCATTTTAGTCGTGTCAAATATAGGACTTTGTGGTATCTTGGAACCTAAAGACGCGAGAGATCTTCCTCGGTGGCTTGAAAAATATATCTTGCAAAGTTTGGGTCGCTGTCGGGTTTTATGCCCAATCCCCTCGTAATTATACTCTGTGCGACGTAGCGCTGCGGGGTACAACCCTGGCAAGTATCGAAATTAGACCGAGAAAATGGTGCCTAGGACGTATTACACATGAAAGAAGACGCCTCTGGATCACGCCGTGTAGTGAAGCTGCCTGTTGGGCCTATCGAAGACAAACGAAGGGCAAGGATTTCGTTCCCTCTGATTGGCAGACAACTCGCAGCGGTTTCCTTAAGAGGTTAGCGGTAGGCTTCCGGGACTGTAAGCTTCACGCACCTTTTTCTCCTTCGGGCTTGCTGATTTCCTAACCAAGGCATTAAGTTACTCGCCTGAACCTTTACGAGAATAGAGGAATTAGAACAATTAATAGAGCGGTCCCATCGTCTCAGTCAAGCATGCTTCAATGCTCGTAGAGTTTAATAGACGGAAACCAGGAATGATACGTATTATCTAGTAGCACGATACGTATCGGCCGATTCAATAGCACATTGTTCCTGAAATCCTGCAGGATCAGGACTGACACAAATCCACGTGCTAGCGCGACGCACATCGGCCGAGAGCTTAAACTAACACTACTTGCATCGCTTGCAATGTCCTGGGTGTTCCTATTCCCTTAATCTATTTTCCGTCTGTCTGTGTGAAGTACACAAATCGAATAGGCAAGGCTAAGTCTGTCTTCAAACCGACTTCACAATGGCTCTTTTAGTAAAACAACAAGCTCGCATCTCAGGACCATAATGCCAGGGGAACTTGCATATCCCAAAACTTATTGGAATACCTTCACCGCCGTCAACATTCTTAGAAAAGCTTGCAATTTATGGCTTTTTGTTGATGGAATGAATCCAATTAATTAAGAATCCTGAAAGGACGCGGAACTCTGAATTCCCTGATTGATAGGAGTTTCACGCTACATAGTTGTCACTTCGAGGTTTCTGACTGAATATGTGGTGTCTGAGGTCCAGTTAGTTACTCCACACTTTTAGCTACTGGTGGCCAGAGGCCTTACTTGTCGTGGGACCAGGTGAGCCACTTGATCCCTCCATCTGAAGATTGATGACTCTTTGTAATCTCTATCAGCAGCGCCGTCTCACCTCAACCTACCCTAGGATGCGTGACTTACAGATAAAACGGCTTCCCAGTATAGTCCTTCCCAACATGCGTCGCTTGCGGCGCGCCGTCCATATAAAATTTGACCTGTGTATCCCTGCCATTCACATCCCTTAACTCACATTTGATATCATGGAATTGACTCGGGTTTGAGTACGTTACATCCTTCCAGCTCAACACGCTAGATGTATTGAAAGTGTTGAAGCTAATCTTTCCACTTCCTTTCCATTCAGCCATATCGATCTCTGGCGGCCACCCGTTGACTGCTGTCAGCCAGAATGCTGGCCAGGTTCCTCTCGTCGTCGTCGCCTGGAAAGATCCACTGAAGATTAAACCCCCGCCGCTCGGGACAGTAAAGTGCTGCCTTGCACCAACGGCGCCCGAAAGGTAGTTTATCGGGATCTGCTTGCCAGCGTGGGTAGCAGGTGGCTGGCCTCTGACTGGCTGCGCTGTTATAGTCAATGTGCCTGGTGTAGATATCTTGACATGATCCTTGTCCATTCGAGCGCCTCCATTATGCGTAGTTCCACCCCAAGGATAGTTGTAGACGAAGTATTGTTCAAGGTTGGCAGTGCTATCGAAGGCGGTCTTCGGAATAAGGGTTGTGGCGCGCTTCGGCAGGGAGGCGGCAGAGAGCAAAGAAGGAAGTAGTAGTGCTGCTGAGATCATAAAACGCATTGTGGAACGCGCGAACGACGAGGCCGGGAGACGAAGAGCTGGAAGTTGAGGTCGCTCAAGAAAGAAACCAAGAAACTGTCCAATTACATCTGGGGTCCATCTATATACCTCCTAGCGACTCCCTGCCTTTGCTCATAGCATGACGCCCGAATCACCCGGTCGAAGCAGACCGCAGATTGCTCGTATAGGCACAACTTTACGAGCCTATTCTTGCCCCTAATTCGGTTGGTGGGGTTGAGGTATTAATTATCCACAACGGCATCGCAATCTCTCCGCATGAACATACTCTGGGGAACCTTGCGGTGATCCGGTTCCAGTTCGGCAATGGGCGCAGGGGCCTAATCTTGATCTGGTAATGTCTTTATATACTGCGCACTCGGTAGTAAGGAATCCCCGCTTACGCGGAAAATATTCGCGAGCCGGTGGACGCTTGTTGATACGCGGAGAAATTAAGTTTCAAAGAGCAAGCCCGCCTTGTGACCTAGCTATTTCGCATGAGCTTGGTCTACAATAAGTTGCATTCGTGGGCGTGCATTATACGTCGAGATACCCTCTTCTCACCAAACTGAAGGAATGAGATATTCAACAATGGCTAATGCGGTCTGAATGTGGTAGCTCTCGAATTTCGTATCATTCGGTATCAGCACTGTAATGTTCAGCTCCATAGCATCTAGTTTAGCCAACTCGGAGGCTGATGGTGAGAAGATAAAGTGTGATGGGTCTGAAGTGGGTACTTATCTTTTTTAGAGTCCAACAAGACAAGAAGTAGATTGGAAGAACGAATACTATACATTACTACTTCCTGTGTGCCAGAATTGTTGACTTGACTCGTCATTATCCCGCGAAAATAGTGATGGTCAGACAGCACTCTTTCTAGGATGATCAGAAAGCACTCGCGGTTCCTGTTAATGCTCTGCATACTTCCTATTGGTTCTTATCGGTCGCCCAAGCCTGGAATAACATGCGAACCTACTGTGAATGTCGTATTGAATGCTTAACGCAGGCTGGTTCAAAGACCTGATTGCCATTGATACCTCGTCCACTTCTGTCTTGAGGAAAGAAAGACGTTTAGTGTTGAGGGAACTCTGCGTCAATGGCATCGGCTCCATGCCGTTCACCATAGGGAAAAACTGCGCCTGTATACTCAAGTCTCGACACGACTAGAGCGTGACGACTTGTGAGATTGCAAGATACGGCATGCTACGATAGCAATCCACGAGCGCACGGAACGTTTTCTTGATGCATAAATACCTTGTAATTTTTGGCAATGCCTAGCTGGTTTCCCAAGGCTTGTGAGTTGGTCATGTTGAGCCGTCATGGGATCGTGTTATCGCACGAGGCTGCGTTTCAGAAGTGTGGCTTGGGCGGCTCCGTCGCATAGCAACGACCAAACATCCGCTCCGCCTGAGAACCACAATCATCTAAATTCCATCCTCCTTCATCTTCCAAACCGCAAAGATGGGAGTCTCTTCAAAACTTGCATTTTGTGCAACGATTGCAAGTGCTGCAGCCATCCAAATTCCGTTCCTTTCCGTCCCATCCCAAAGCCGGGTTGAAGCCACAAACGAGACGAAACCGCTCGTCAATTCATCAGAGATCCAAGACCTTATCAGTGGCGACAGACTCCTTGCCCGTGCAAAGAAATTATTTGAAATCGCTAAGCTGGGCGAAGAAGAATACAACCACCCCACAAGAGTCATCGGGAGTGCTGGTAAGTCGAAGCACGTGACTTGCCTTCCATCAATTGCTGAATTCATTCAGGCCACCTCGGGACCCTATCCTACATCTACGAGCAGATTCTTCAACTGGGGGATTACTACAGTATCTCAAATCAATCTTTCCCAGCTGTTTCAGGAAATGTCTTTGAATCGCGGCTAGTCATCGGAAACCAAGTGCCCAAGTCCGCAGCGCCAATGGGCTTGACCCCAGCAACCAAGGACAAAGAACCCGTCCACGGGAAACTCGTTCTTGTTGAAAACGAGGGGTGCCAATCTACTGATTTCCCCGAGGAAGTCGCGGGAAGTGTTGCATTTATTAAGCGGGGAACTTGTCCCTTTGGCACAAAGTCTGAAAATGCTGGACGCGCCGGTGCGATAGCAGCGATCGTCTACAACTACGAAAAGGATCCCGTGCAGGGAACTCTTGGAACGCCATCGCCGTACCATGTTGCAAGCTTTGGTTTGTCGGGCGAGGAGGCGGAACCCATTATCAAGAGGCTCAAGCAGGGGAAATATGTGGATGCAATCGCTTACATCGATGCCGAAGTCAAGTCTATTCTAACCGTCAACATTATTGCTCAAACTACAGAAGGCGATACCGAGAACGTCGTTATGCTTGGCGCACATAGTGACAGCGTTGCTGAAGGTCCAGGCATCAACGACGACGGATCAGGCAGCCTCAGTCTTCTCGAAGTCGCCACGCAACTGACAAAGTACAGTGTTAATAACGCTGTTCGCTTTGCTTGGTGGGCAGGCGAAGAGGAAGGCCTCCTTGGATCCGATTACTATGTGTATGCACTTCCGGAAGAGGAGAACAAGAAGATCCGCCTTTTCATGGACTATGATATGATGGGTAGCCCGAACTTTGCTTACCAGATCTACAATGCTACGAATGCTTTGAATCCTGAAGGCTCGGAAGAGCTGAGGGATCTGTATATCGCTTGGTACGAAGAACAAGGGCTAAACTATACTTTTATCCCGTTTGATGGTCGTAGCGACTACGATGGGTTCATCCGAAATGGTATCCCAGGCGGTGGCATCGCCACTGGCGCAGAGGGTATCAAGACGAAGAAGGAACAGGAGCAGTTTGGGGGTAAGGCTGGTGATTGGTATGACCCATGCTATCATCAGTTGTGCGATGATGTTGGCAATGTTAACATGACTGCTTGGGTGGTCAACACTAAGGTCAGTCTTGTTCTGATAGCTGTTATGACTGGCGGCTGACTTTTTGATAGCTGATTGCGCACTCGGTTGCCACCTACGCTCGATCATTCAAGGGCTTTCCTAAGAGAGCATTACTAACGGGAACGAACGAATACGAGAGTCAGACGAAGTATCATGGTCCGATACTATTCTTCTAATCTACCAATCAAACGCCCGCCGCGGCCTTTGTATTAACTAGCAGTGTGAACACCCGATCGATTCTTATTTCTCATATGTTTCTGAGTAGAGTCATGTATTTAGCTTTATTACTAGTAGAGTTAGCCTGTAATATAGCATTCAAATCGCCAATTTGCCAATTTCACAGGCGTCGGATTCCCTAACGCAATACCATAATCAGGAGATAGTGCAAAGTTGTCTTGATAGCGCTCGCGTCTCAGGGTATTGTATTGAAAGTATATATCCAAGCGTATCGAGCTCTTGTCGCGTACTGGTAGTGTTTGTTAATGTCTGAGATACTTTGTTATAATCCCCATATTCCTGATCGGCCTTAGCATATACTTTGGGCTTGAGCTAACAACCGAATTCACGATTAGAAATATCGAAAGCGGACTTCATATTGACAAGGCGTTCTATTCTATTCCCGCGGACAGCAAAAGGCTGAAAGATATGATGTGATTCTTGTCGGCAAGCTTATAGCTGCTGTCTTTGCCACCCACCTTGCTCCTCGAATATCTTGCCCACTTCCTTGCTCACACGTAACAGATGCTGATCTCGGTATCGACTTGCAACTAGGCTGAGCCCAATAGGTAGACCATTCTCGCCCTTGAAGCCCGGGATATTGACAACTGGCGTATGCATTGCAGTCCAAGGTCCACAAAAAGCGGGATTACCTGTATTCTCATGACCAACCGGCGCCTCGTCAACAACGCTTGGTGCTATGATTGCTGCATACTTGTCCACTAAAGCATCTATCTTCGGTCTCATTGCTGCTAGCTCGTCGAATGCTCTAAGTTGGTCTTTCCTCGTGTGCTTGTCCTCATTGTCGACGTGCTCGATGAGCAAGGTATCCAGCTTATCTTTCGCGACAACGTAGTCTGGAAGAAAAGCAACTCGCCCGTCACCAGCCAAAACCTGAAGCTGATACTTATATATCTGCCTAAACTCATCTGGTAAGGAGATCTCTTCGACCTCGGCTCCATGAGCTTTTAGGAGTTCCGCACCCTTCTTCATCGCTGCAATGGTGCCTGGTCCAGCTTCCGGCCACTCAGGAGTCGGGAAGCGCAGTAATGCGAACTTTGAACCCTCGACATTGAACTCCCCTTCCGGGCCATCATCTTGGACCTGAAAGACATCTAGGAGTAATTTTAAGTCGTTTACGCTCCTCGCATAGAAACCCAATGTATCGAATATTAGCGAGTAAAGCTTTTGCCCTTCACGAGATATCGAGTTCCACGTCGGTTTCATCGCGTAGATGCCGTTGAAGGATCCCGGCCGGATTGTGCTGCCAATTGTCTGAGTGCCAAGGGCAATGGGGACTTGGAAATCGCCGACCGCAGCGCCGGACCCGGCTGATGAGCCTCCTGGTGTTCGTGTGGGATCATGTGGGTTCGAGGTTCTGGGGCCCTTGTAGGAAGGACCGACGGTCGTGGCAGCGAATTCGGTGGTGGTTGTCTTTCCTATCTGAAGCGTCAGATACATATTCTGAATGTTGGGGCATGGGAATTCGTACCGATAAGTAGGGCTCCGTTCGCTCTCAGCGTCATCACGCTTGCTGCATCCACCTTGGGGAGATTGTTCTCATAGAGAGGCGAATTGAACTGAGTGGGCATATCTTCCGTGTAGATGACATCTTTGACACCTATCGCAACACCGTGAAGGGGCCCTCGCTCCTCTAATCTTAACTGGTCCAGCTCGCGTGCCCGTTTTAGGACGAGATCCGGATCAAGGTACGCCCATGCATTGGTGACGGAGTCGCGCAAAGATATACGCGCGAGGAGGGATTTAGCATACTCCTCGACAGTTAATGATCCGTCTTTGAATCTTGCTTGGGCTTGCGACGCCGTAAGGCAGAATGGTTCGGGGTATGTCATGGAGGGAGCGTTTGAGGGGAGCGTAGGACTTTCCAGGAGGATGCCGAAGATGAATAGCACACTAGCTGGATACCCATAATAATTGTTGAGGGCTCCATTTCGGGGAAAGGGGATCGAGTCTCACAATAACGTTCCCCACGTTCTTATCGAAGGCGGGCTATCCGAGGTCGGAATCTCAATGACTAAGCAGCTCCCTTGAACAGGTCATTCACGGTTGTATAACCGTACTAGCTTAAATAGGTTAGCGGAGGCCTATCGTTGATGCGCCTGGAGACCTATTACCTGTTCAACACACTACCTAAATATCCTCCATACGTTACGCCTCTGAAAAATGACCGCCCCCTCTCTATTCCGATTGTTCGACTTGCCTCTCGACCTACAGGTAGAAATCCTAGGCTCCGACGCATCCTTCTGCTTCGCCCTCATCCGGGTTGCCCCACAAGCCAAGGCCTTGTATCTATCTTATCCACAGCGGATCTTCTCCTTACTCCTCAAATCATGGCCTCTCCAGTTGCGATATCTAATCCGTACGATAGTCGCTCTCCGCCAACACCTGATATCAGTGCGTATATGCTCCAATTCTATTCAGAGATTCTACGAGGCGTATGTAGAACCAAAGACAGGATATCAACCAGAACGGATTCATTTTCTAGATACCAGTTGCAGTATCGAGCGCCTAGATATGCTCCAATCGGTCGCTCTGGAGATTGAGATCTTTGGCACCCTCTTCAAGCGCTGCTTACGGGAACTGAATGCTACTTCCAAAAGCTTTTCTTCAAAATATCAGAAGACTCCACCTAGAGATGTTGCTTTTAGTGAGGAGGAGCTGTACCGCATGCAGCGAGCATTTCTCCGGTTTGGCTTGTATACCATACTCTGTCAAGAGGAGAAATGCTTTCTTGTCGATGGAGCATCCCCAATCAATACACACGATTTCTTTCTGTCAAGATTGCAGCCTTGGGAGTTGGGAGAATTTTTCACGATCGGAACGTACATCACCAACTTTATAACTCAGTCGTCTCTATCCAATAGACACGATCCTCTTCGCAACACCCTAAACAATTATTGTCCGCACTCGCTCATTCTCGGTATGGATCCCAAAGCTCTCCAGAACTCTTTGTGTACCATGTCGTCTCGTCTAGATGCAGCAGTACACACTAGTAGGATAACGAACGTTATAGTGCTCCGTGACGGCATAAGCAGTTCCCCGCGCATCTGGACCGATATCCCAGCCACAGCGAATCTCATGAGCGCAGGTACGGCAGAAGTAGGGAGGATACTACAAATCCCTTACGTCTTGCCCAATAGTGCAATTAAGCGATCTTGGTTGCTAATCGCGGGGCTACACATCTGGGATACACGTCGTTTGAAGGACACATCTTGGCGAGACTCCCCTCTTCTGAACAAATCATCCGAGCTGAAATCCAGCCAGGTTAAAGCCCTGATGGATAGTATGCTGGCTGAATTCTTCGAATTCTGGGAAAATGAGAAGTGTGGGATGACAGGGAGGATGAGGTGAGGAAACATATGACTCCTCTAGAGGACACTTTATTAATAAGTTGATTAGGGACATACATGCCGAGATTAGCCTTTAGCTTTCTCATTATATGGCGCTCTGAGAATATTATGGTAGGAGTTAACGGATTGAGTCGACAGGCTAGTCTTTGAGGGGAAACCATTCAATAACAGGACGTCTGGCGGAGCTTACTGCTTAAACTGCGGATTGAGAGCCTTAGTACCCATGAGAACTTTCTGTAGGCAAATATAGGCTACATGCATAGATATATTTCATACCCGAATAATGCTTTTAATCTATAGCAACAAGATATCATGGAATCCGAACTAGCGCCGCCTCGGGTTTCCCAAGCCAACTAGTCTGAACGACTCTTGTGATCCTCCACATGATATATTCTTGAAGATAAAAGATATCGTGCACGAAACCGAAAGCACAACCTTCTTTGATATACCCCATTCTAGTGTTTTGGAGACAGGGTTACCCCTCAAGGAACTAGTAGGTTGCAGCTCCAAAAGCAAGCAACTGTGATCAAAAAAGCATTAAGAAAAGGAGATATATGACCTGAAGAGCGTATCCTTCGGAACCTTAAGTCTATTGAGGGGTGTGAAGAGTTCGTCGGTGGCGTGGTCTTAGGTTCTAATACTACAGGCATAGATCAACAATTATGGATTTCCAACAAGTTGATAGGTGGAATTAATCTTGACAACTTTCGAAAAGCATGTACGGGTTTCCCTACTTGCGTTATCGGTTATACCTTCGTTTCGGTGTATAATTTTCTCCGTTTTCTTCATTAACACAGTATCTTTCATGGTGATGTATGGGCTGCGAATATTATGATTAGGCTTCAAGACATGGACAAAGAAGCGTTGCCAAAGTTGGTACGGGTTGATATCGGTATGGTAGGGGAATTACACAATGACAATCTTGCCTGGAATTTGCAGACAAATGCGAATTCCTTTATGAGGATAGTGTAGGAATGAATGTAGCCCACGGAGTCAGTACCGAGTTCTCATCCTTTACTGGGGAGTGAGGATTAGAGGATGAAGCTTGTCGGAAACAATGCCAAGTTCTACCGAGAGGGAGATGCGTTAAAGTAGGGCCAGTACCTTGTGATTAATACTTTTCGGGACGAGCTTCAGGAGGAGGTGAAAGAGATGAGTGGGCTGGTTCTAGCGAGTTTGCCAAATTGGATGAAGGACAAGATTTCGGTGGGGTGTCTTCGGAACGAAGAAATTGTAGAAGCCCTGAACAAAGAAGAGGAGGATAGTGAGCTAAAGTATGGGATGTTGGTTTCGGAGTGTAATGTAGTTTAGATATGAATGTTCCACTATTTTGTATTTTAACCTTTTCTCATTGTGGGGCTGAAGGAATTGCACGGGGTGCCTACCTCTATTCATCTTAGGGATTATAATCACTCTCAAGGTTCGGAGTTGACTCATAGCGATAAATATTATCCTTTGTGATGGTGAATGTTGGAAATTGGACTATTAGCGTGATGGTGAATGGGCAAGTATCTATTCCAAGAGTTGGCTAGGAACGGCCCACGGGCCACACCTTATCTTATCGCGTGTAGACCCTAGACCGTCAAATTTCTGTCTATACGGCGACTCCTTGCTGTCATCAGCCTCAAAAAATGGCACCGGTACCTATGCCTTCGGCCTTGACTTTTGAGCTTTTGGGGAAGTGCTCAGTAAGCGACGAATGCCAGTGATTCTAGGTGCCACAACTGATGGTTCTAGGTTACAAAAGCCCGCGCCGCAACTCTTATTCTTCCTCACGGCCCTGTCCCTCTACCTATTTTTATGCCCGTAGCCACCCAGGCTTCCCTAAAAGGCCTTACACCCGAGCAATTGGAGGACCAAGGCTGTAAACTATGTCTAAATAATACTTACCATTTGTATGACCGTCAATCGACACCTGCAATCCATATTTTCTAACAATTAGGAGAGGCCTTAAGCCAGGGCAAGCAACGCTGGATGCAATAGGTGGCGCGCATAAATTTCAGTCATGGCCACACAATATACTCACAGGTGCTTGCCATAATCACTCGATTCGCGGACCTGGACACGGTGCTGACGAGTATAGATAGTGGTGGGTCGGTGACCCATCCAACTCTGCCGGCGGGAACTCTGTAGCTGACCCCAACGTCAGCTTCCAAATGGTATCGCTACTCAAGCTCGCAAAGGTGACGGAAGAGGGAGTCCAATTTTTGAGCCCACATGATGGCACGCCGATGTACGATCGCTCGTTTCCGAGCTCATTTCAGTGCTGACGTTTTGACAGGCTTCTTACTCCCGAGCACTCTATATCCCTCCAAAATTCGATTGGATCGGATATCATAATGCAGCTCGACGATGTCATTGCGACAACATCCCCCGACCTCGCACGGATGACAGAAGCGATGGAAAGGTCTGTTCGATGGCTAGACAGATGCATACAAGCGCACAAATACCCCGAACGACAGAACTTGTTTTGTATCATACAAGGTGGTTTAGATCTTGATCTTCGGAGGAGGTGTACTGCCGAAATGGTAGCTAGGGGTACACCAGGTATTGCGATCGGAGGACTGTCTGGAGGTGAGGAAAAAGACGCATATTGCAAGGTGGTGGATACGTGTACAGGTCTGTTGCCTGAGAAGAAGCCGCGATACGTTATGGGCGTTGTAAGTGCAGTGGTAAGGAAACAATGTGTCAAAGAGCTCGCTAACAATAGTAGGGATATCCTGAGGACCTGGTAGTTTCAGTAGCCCTTGGTGCAGATATGTTTGATTGCGTTTGGCCAACAAGGACCGCGGTAAGTATATATATCCTGACGCGACCCTGCCCATGGCTTACGATTCGTAGCGGTTTGGCAATGCTATTACCCATCAGGGGGTTCTAAACCTGCGAAACGCCGCATATGCTGAGGATTTTGGCCCAATTGAAGATGGGTGCGAGTGCATATGCTGTCGATCACAAGAAATTGGAGGACTAGGCATCACACGAGCGTACATCTATCATGTCACAGCAAAGGAAACGGTAGGCGCGCACTTGTTGACAATGCACAACGTGTATTACCAACTCAATTTAATGAAGCGGGTGAGAGAGGCAATTATGGAGGATAGATATCCCGCCTTTTTGAGGAAATTTTTCCGGCAGCTACATGATGATAAGAGTAAATACCCGAACTGGGCTGTGGATGCGCTCAGGGGTGTTGGGGTCGACCTGATGAGCGACTAGATGCTCTAGCGGGCTAAGATAATGTAAAGAATCTTGACCAGTTCTCGATTTCTCCCTCTGAATCTGTGAACATGTGCTATATAAATTTGTGGTCCCCTGTCTCAGATTGGTGCGAGTTTACGGATTGGGAATACTCCCTTTGATAGATAACCACACTCTTTGTTATCTGATCACAGTTGAAAACTTGAAAAGACCTGGATGTGAGTCCAAAAGAGTCGGTTTTTGAAAGCGACGGATATTGGCTAGGCATTATACGGATAGGAAACTCCACTGAAAGGACCCTCTGCAGATTCCACTGTCTGGAAATGGATGTGCACGGATACCCAGGCTTCTGCTGCAACGTGACATGGCCATGTGCTTGGAGCTTTGGCCTGGCGCCTCATGCATCGCCGATTTATGGGGCTCGCTTGGGTGGTTCTGCATGACTAGGGCATGACTGTGTGCGGGCCCCAAGCCTGTTTGGGGGGGCGTTGCCTCGCCAGAGACACGGCGCCGTCATCGCGGGTCCCTTTTCTTTGAATATCACCAAATCACCACCATCACCAGGGACATAATCACAGCGTAGGCTCATTTACGCGCCGGTCAGCGGCCTTTCACCGCCATGATGCAGAATCAACCACATTCTGCGCAAACACAACCCGACGATGCTCCAAGACCCGCACGCCCGTCAACAAACAATGACGCGAATCTCCTTACCAATTCTCTGAAGCGCCTCTCCCTCCATACCGTCGCAAACAGCCCGCTCCCACAGTCGCAGAGCCTGAATTCACCAAGACGCCCCGTCGACGGCCAACGATCTCCACTTTCGCCAGGGATTTCTCCCACTCCCGTCCGTCGTAGCTCGAGCGTGATCAGCTTGAACCGCTCGTCTTCCCCCGCCCTCGGAAGGAAGTCCAGCAGCTCGTCGCTGCGAGGCGACATGCCAGGCACTCCCAGGGCTTCCGTCTCTAGGCGATCGTCATTCAACCCGAATATGCCTTCTCCGATTGGCTCCAAGTCCCCGCTCCCACCCCCGGTTGAGGAGAAGTTACCGTTACGGGCTTGTGATGTTGCTGAAGAATACTTCAGGAAAGAGCTGGCCCTGCATGAAGGCATGACAGGCTCGGCCACCGCGGGGACGGTTGTCATAGTCCACGACCAGTGTTATGGACATCGATATTCTAGGCCGAAGACTAGCAAGAGCACTCTGAACATGATCGTAGAACGACCGGAGAGGATTCTCGCAAGCGTACTGGGGATATCTGCGGCGTACGTCCGCCTAGGGGAACGACATGCCGAAGGAAGCAATGCTCCTCATCCCAATCGCAATCCTTCGGACCGCATTCCGTTCAGAATCTGCAAGACCTCGCGGGTCGTCGATATCACTTCTTCTGTAGTCACAAATGTGCATGGTGTCAAGTGGATGGAGGAGCTAAAGGCCATGTGCGTGAACGCCGAGCGGAAGCTGGCGTTTTCGGGCAAGGAATTGAGCAGAGAAGGCCCCACTCTGCCGGGCCAACCACCCAAGGAGAAGTTCCACGAAGGAGACTTGTATTTGTGCTCGGAATCCTTAAACGCCTTTCAAGGAGCGCTAGGCGGTGTACTGGATGCTGTAGATGCCGTGTTTCAGGGTACAAGCATAGGCGGCGGTCCCTCTCGAGCTTTTGTCTGCGTGCGCCCTCCCGGCCACCATTGCTCCGCTGACTTTCCCTCTGGATTCTGCTGGATCAACAATGTTCACATCGGTATCGAGCACGCCATGATGCAGTATGGCCTGACCCATGCCGCTATCATCGACTTCGATTTGCACCATGGCGATGGATCGCAGGCGATCACTTGGGCTCGCAACAAGAAGGTGCAGAACATGTCCAAAAACACGGCCAACGCTAAGAAAACCTCAATCGGTTACTTCAGCCTGCACGACATAAACTCATTTCCATGCGAGTGGGGCGACGATGAAAAAGTGCAGGCTGCAAGCATTTGCGTTGATAATGCCCATGGGCAATCCATCTGGAATGTTCACTTGGAGGGCTGGAAGACCCAGAACGAGTTCTGGGAGAAGTACGAGGACAAGTATATGGTGCTGATACATAAAACTCGACAATACTTGAAGCACCATACCAGTCGATTGCGAAATTCTCCCAGTCATCCTGCGCCCAAGGCCGCCATCTTCGTCTCGGCTGGGTTCGACGCTAGTGAATGGGAGACCGAGGGCATGCAGCGTCACAAGGTGAATGTCCCTACCGAATTTTACGCCCGTTTCACAAAAGATGTTGTGCACCTTGCCGAGGAGGAAGGTACAGGGGTAGATGGCAGGATCATCTCTGTGCTCGAAGGCGGCTATAGCGACCGAGCGTTGTCCAGTGGCATTCTCAGCCATATTAGCGGTCTCTGCGACGGCCAAGTTTGGTCTCTTCCTTCTACAGCGAATGGTCTCGGACATGAAATGAGCCGCCGAATTGGTGGACTAAGCATGCAGGAGGAGGACATTCCTATGCCGTCAGTCGAGCCCGAGGCTACTGCTGTGACGTATGACCCGATTTGGTGGCATGAATCTCAGCTATTAGAATTAGAGAATCTTGTGAATCCACCACCACCGGTGGCACCAAAGAAGCCGGCTCGAACTGGCCCTCCACCGACTTACTCTTCTCCAACCCAGTCGTTCACTGCCAAAGTCGTGGACCCGTCCAAGATTCACAGGAGCATCTCCGGCAAATACATGTCAACGAGTCCTTCACGAGCTCCAACACCACCTCCACCAGAAGTAGACTGGGCTACCGCTGCTCATGCCTTGAGCAAATTGTTAGTTCCATCTGATAGACAGACTCGTAGCTGCAAGATCGAAGAACTCTCAGAGCCGAAAGCGAAGAAGGAAAAAACGACCGTCGCCCCTGTTCCTCCACGTGTCGACATGTCCGGACGGCAGCTGCGGGGTAGGAAGCCGGTTACATCGTACGCAGATCCGGATTCGGACGAGGACAAGATTCCCGTGTCTATCGTTTCCAAAGCCAACAGACGCAAGACCATTGCCGACCTTCCCCTGGCGTCTACCGAGCCTCCCACAGTGACTCGCAGCACATCACGACGCATGAGTGCTGCGTCTAGCATTGGATCCGTCAACGGCGACAGGAGCGTCAGCCGAGCGTCGAGTGTTGTGCCTGGACGAAAGAGCGTAACACCTGCGCCAGGGCCCGCCTCGAACGGAGTGCAAGTCAAGAAGGCTAGAGGCACCTCTGCAGCATCTCGCGCTCCCAAAATGGAGCCTCCCGTACCACGTGTACCATCAAACTATATGAGCAAGACTGCGTCGGCTAAGGAGAAGGACAAGGACAAGGACAAGGTTAAGGATAATGACATGGACCAGTTGACCACCGGATTGAAACGCATTACGTTGAAGTTACCCTCAAAGGAGGAGTACGAAGCCCGAGAGAAGCAGAAAGCCTTAGAAGCGGCAGAGAGGAAGGCTGCCCCGAAAACTACTTCGCGCAAAGCGCCGGCTGCCCGAACGACCAAGGCCCCTGCGAGAACCACCGTCACGAAGAAGCCAGTGGGACGGCCTCCGAAGTCTTCCAAACCACCATCGCCAGTTGAGGCCACTCCTCAACCTGCCCCCGTGTCGAAGCCAGTCGAACACGTTCATTCTCCCGAACCACCAAAGGTTGAGAATGCTGCGATTACGCCTCTTGAGCAGCCGCAACCTCTACCACCGCGCCGGGGTTCGTTGTCCATGGCGATGATGGACACCGGCCGACGGACATCAACGGAACCCATCAATCCGCCTGCTGAGCTGGCCGAGATGAATATTACTCCGGACCAGCTCCCCAAGCCATCAGTCCTGGCTTCGGTTGAGCCAGTGACGGTGACAACTTCACCCCCACGCCCAGATACTCCTCCCCCACCGCCGCCCTCTATCCCGCAGTTTGTCAACTACACGACGACTACGTTTGGCAGCGCGACTACTGTAAATCCAATCTATAATCAGGTGACCAAGCCGGAGAACCAGGAACCACTTCAATGGCTGCCCCCGAACACAGATGCCGTTCCCAGAAACACGACAGCTTCAGGCCAGCCAATGTCCCCTAGCAGCAAGCGGCAAGAGCTGCCCGTCTTCGCCGCCAACGGCAGGATTCCCTTTGCTCCCATGCCAAATACGGTCTCGAATATGAGTATGTTAGTGCCGCCCACTCAGCCGGTTGTGGGTGGTACGACCAGCACGACAGGCGGGGAGATTGACATATGGGAAGTTCCAGACACCCCGGCTCGTTAGTTCTTACCGTTTCGGTAACGACATGGAGGGGTTCTCATTTCACAAGCTCGTATATTGGAGGACAATGTTCCCAACAGCAATTGCGTGGGTTTCAGTATGACTGCGAACATCACACAAGGATAATCATGGGCCTGCAGCAAGGCAAGGGATGTGCAGCCACGGCAGCGATGGCGATTTGCAGGCCTTGATTGGGTTCGGCTCGGATAGAGTGGTTTTCTGGCGTTTTGTGGGCTTTTGGACGTGCGGGGATCCCCCGTTCCGCCATGGCGAATTCTTTGCAATCTTCGATCTCTACAGGCTCTGGGTATGTAATTTTTTTTTTTTTTTGGGGGGGGGAGGGTAATTGGGGGAAGAGCAAGGGTTTCCTTTTCCGTGCTTGGTAACCGGTTTTCATTTTACGATTCGAGAGCTTGCTTGAGACCCGTGGAAGTTCTAGTTTTAGTTTCGCTTTGAGATACCCGCCGGCAACTGGGCTACAGTAGCAGCATTCGGACTGCGGGACGGGAGGGGGGGCAATGGCCATTTGGAGTTTCTGTCAACATCTCACTCAATCGGTTTCAATAGACAGTAATGTAATCCGCTGCATACTATGTAAAATATTGCCTGCTCTTATGTGCGTCGACTTCCATGCGCCTGGTGCGGCTTGCGCGAGGTTCACAGCGAAGGGTTTCCCCGCTTTCTGGCCCGTCACAAGACGCCCTTTGTGGTGGCTCGAACGCACAGAGCAGCGCTAGCGGGACGACAGCGGGCCAGTAGCTAACGCGGTGCAGTGCCGTCATGAGGCGTGCCAGGGACGGGACGCGGGTTCA
Organism: Lojkania enalia; assembly: GCA_010094045.1. Lineage (NCBI taxonomy): Eukaryota > Fungi > Ascomycota > Dothideomycetes > Pleosporales > Lojkania > Lojkania enalia. The sequence continues at coordinate 164,017 of ML986643.1, forward strand.
GTGCGGGGGATGGCCGCCCGCTGGGACGATCCCTGTCGCTGTGCATATGACGTCGGGCCGGCTTTGTTTCGAGGTACGTACATAATTAGTCTGAAGGCCTGGCTCTTTTTATTATGCTGGCCACCGTAGCGCTGCGTATTTCTCAGATATCCAGTAGCGTTGAGACGAATTCGGCACCGTGTTGGCAAGTGAAGTAGAGCAAGTCCTTTGCATCCAACATGGCAGACGATACTCCAACATCGCGCGCCCGTCGGGGCTTCCATAGCTGTACGCACTTGTCAGACATCTCTTAAGAACTCCAAGTTTCCATATAAGAAGTCCACGTAAGATGTTAACACACTGCCCAGTCAACCCGTTCTCGAGGCGCGACGAGTACTCCAAAGAAGCTATCCTCTTCTACAAAGTTGGGACCTTCGCCAGCTACCTCGTCCTGCTCGTCACAGCCATTTATTATGATATCCACGCCCCCGGCGAGGGCCGCAAGCCGCGGCATACCATCTGGAAGCAGAATGCGCTGCACCAGACGCCGTTCACGCAGAATGCGGTCGTGACGTCGGTGTACTGGTAAATAACCCCCTCTCCTGGTCGCATCTGCAACGCGCGGTGAAGCGCGAGGATGTCAATGAACATCCGAGTTGTGTGCACGCCGTGTTGTGCTGGTGGGCGTGAATGTTGTGCGTGGATATGCTAATGCATAGGGAAGGCTCGCACTCTTTCTCCTCCAGCTCACCTACACATACCACCTCTATAGCACTGTTCCCAGCGTTCTAACCGCCGCCGCTGCTGTGGGCAGCCACGCCATCGCGTCCAACCTTCTGCTCTTCGGCTTCCTGCATCTGTGGACGCGCTCCCACTTCTTCCTCTCCCTGCTGCTCCTCATCGTCAACTTCTTCAACCTCTCGCTCGCATACTTCAGACATCCTACGACGCCCCGCCTCGTCCACGTATCCGTCGTCAGCGGGCCGCTAGCCTGGAACTTCGTCGCGCTGTACTGGGTCGGCGCTGTGGTTGTGGGCGCGAAGCATCTGCCTGCTCGCATCGTCGCGAACGTGTTCATCTGGGGGTTCCTGGGCTACGGCGTTTTCTTTCTGGCTGTGTACAAGGACTATACTATCGGGCTTGCAATGGCGATCATGTCGCTCTGTGAGTTTTGCTTTGCCTTCCTTCATATCTTCCTCCCCGACTTCCTGACTTCCGATTTCCCGCGATGTTCCTTCCTTCCATCTATAGTGACTAATACTGACGCGCACAGCAACTGCCCTCGCCCAACTCCAAGATGGCGGCCCGCTGAACCTGCAGTGGATCTTCGCAATCACCATCTTCGCGCTCCTCATGCTGCTTTCCCTCGCCGTCGGATTGCCGAGCCTGTTCCATTGGGAGCCCTTCTCGCGCGGCGAAGTTGTCGATGAGGACAGGGAGCGCGCCCCCTTGCTGCGAGATGAGTAGTGTCTCCTTATTTTTCCCTTTGTTATGATTCGTGGAGCTAATATAGTGGTATAGGGAGAGGTACCTCGGTCACTGGACCGAGGATGGAGTCTGGGTGCCGGACGAGTGAGGGGGGTGGGGCGGGCAAAAAGAGCAGCACATCAAGTTTAAATAGTATGTATACGATATTGCCTTTGGACTCCAAGGACACAATATATGCGGTGGATACCCAATCATAGCTAGCAATCTGCAACGGAAGTTGATTCTTCCCTACGCACTGAAGCAGGAATTGATCGTGGTTCATTTACAACAGCAGGTCTTGATTCCCACCCTCGCCGCCGGGACTCATAACCACCTGCTGCGGCGCATTCTGATTGACCACCCAACCTCCACCCATAGCACCTTGCTCGGTAACAATCGGACTCGCACCCCACGTACTCTGTCTCCCGACGCCCGCGAAATAGACATCCGCATCACTGACTGCTTGGGCTAGATTCCCATTCCCATTCGTCCCTCCATGTCCGTTTGTATGCGTCGCCGTATCTAACTTCGTCCGCTCGGCTGCTGCCCGTTCCCTGGCCTGTTGCGCTGCCTTAACAGTTGGAAGCTCATTCCTCTGCAAAGCCGGAGAATCCTGAAGACGTCGTGGCCTTGCGGAGCGGAAGACCTGGTTGACAGGTTTGAGGTATACGGTAGCTAGTGTCCCAACATTCAGACACATCTCCTCCAGGGTGCCCGGATCCAGCTTCTCTGATTCTTCAGCAGTGATGGGCGGCTTTTCCCCCATGACGACCTTCTTGGCTTCTTCGGGCGCCGAAGACAGAAGACGCCAGTACATGTACCCTCTGTCTCTCAGATCGGGATTATCGGTTTCTTCAGTTGCCCATTTGAGGACCTTGGGGACTAGCGACGAGCCACGGGTTGGGCGCTGAATGAAAAGCTTGACCGTGGCAGTAAGAAGGGCGAGTTGTACTTCGTGCGTTTCTTCTAGGAAGGAGTCAAGGAAGTCGTCTAACAGGACGTCCGAGTCTTCTATCCTATCTGCATACTGGCCAATCACCCAAATCATGGCTGCCTTGGCTTCGGGCTCGTCCAAGCTATCCAAGTTCTCGCATAGGGTAGAGATGATGGATTCATATTGGTTGGGGTACTTGCGGAAGATGTTTCGGATGACGACGGTGGCCTCTTGAACGATGTACGAGACCTTTGTGGAGACGAGGGACAGGAGAGTTGAGATGCAGAGTTGACTGGCTGGGGGAATTTTGATTGCTAATTTGCCGATTGCACGAACCGATTTGCGAACGAAATCTACGTCGATTTCAGTGGCGTATCTACAACGAATTAGCAATGGAAGATGGAGATTGCGGGTAATAGGCAAGAAGTTGGAAGTGACAACAATCATTGCAGCACCAGCTGCACGTACTAGGGCTAAGGGTACTTACTCTGCCAACTCCGTCAACACCTCCTTAATATTCCTCTCAGTCGCGAGCATAAAGATCAATTCAAGCTTCGTGACTTTAACGTAGATAGGGTCATTATATTTACAAAAGAAAACACGGATATCATTTCGCAGCACCTCCGGCCGCCGCTGGAGAATGAGAAGGGCGTTTCGGAGTGCCAAATACTGGATCTCGGCGCCCTTAGAGAGAAGTGTGACAAGGGGAGGGGAGAGCTTATTACATAATGAGGTAATCACTTTTTGGTCGCTAATGTAGTTCATGAGGTACAGAATGACACGGATGCAGGTTAGCACAACGGCGGAGTTGGAGTGTGATAGTCGAGGGGATATTCGCTCGGCGAGGAGGGCAGCTTCCTGGGTATCATGAGGGACGTAATTCATCATAGCTTCGAGGATGTATGTCTGCCCCCACTCGGAGCAATCGGGCAGAATGGAGACGATCTTGGACGCGCTGGCGTAGTCGATGGTCAATTTGATGTTCTCGCTTCGTTCCCAAATATCCATCAATCCCGCTAGTGCGCTTGACACGACTGTGGGGTTCTCGTCCCTCAGCATGCCATTGAGCCTGTCGATTAGATCCGACGATTCCACTAAATGTCGATCATGGTCATATAGTTTCGCAACACAAAACGCAGCAGTCTTGCGAACGTAAGGGTCGGCGTCTCGCAGTAATTCCTTTAGAGGTCCTATCGTGCCTTCTACGTATTCTCGGACATGGATATAGGACATGGTTCGGAGGGCGAGAGCTCGGACGAGGGGGTTGTTGTCCTGCACGTCTCCACGGATGATGGGCAGAGCCTTGAGTGCAATGTCGGGCTTTATCCTGGCATAGTTGACCAGATACAAGAAGCACCTGCTCCGTCAGCCATAGCACGTCTCTCGAAGCGTTCTTACCCACATCTTCTTAATTTCTAGGCTCGGAAGGTGCATGCAGGCCACGACATCTGGGAATAGGGCCACCATGTCGTTATTGCTCATGGTCATGTTGGCAACAATCTTCTTCAAGGCCGTCTTCTTGGCCGAGAAGTTCTTGTCCTTCTTCCCGCCGCTATTTAGCTCCAGACGGAGCTCCGCTACTTTGCCCTGTGGAGAACGGAGGTATTGTAAGCGCGCGCTGTCAAAGGCGTAAGGAAGGAACATGGTGGCGGCATTGTAGGGCGACCGGACTACAGCAAAGGGCCAAGCAGCAACAGCGCAGATTATGAGCTTATACTCGCGCAACGGTGACTGAGTGTGGGGGGAGGGAGAGAGGAGACAGAGAGAGAGAGCAGGGGGGAGGGAGAGAGGAGACCCAAAGAGAGCAGGGGGAGGAGAGGAACGTACCCGCGCAAAGAGCTTCGCATCCTGGCCGCTCCCGCTCATGGTAGGCTAAGTATCTCGTCTCGTTCGGCAGGCGATACAGGTATGCGGGCATGCATGTGCCCAGCTGTAGTGTGTGCTCGAGCAAGGCCAGCTCCCCTCTTCGTGACCGTCTTAGCCGCCCCTCCTTTACGGACAGCGGCGCAGGGGTCGGGCAATTGATTGGGCGGGCGTATCTTAGTCGGCGAATATCGAGCTGCACATCGCTCGGGAGTCGCGGGAGCGGGGCCTGGGCGATCGAGGGTCGTCGAAAGCGTCGATTTGGGGAGACTCGATGTTTTGTGAGACAACAATTGTCCGCCGCCGTTCCGCCAGATCCACTTGCTGCCGTTGGGGGTACGTGCGTGCCAAGACCCGGAGCCGCGGCGCCGGATCCCGTGACCGCGATAGGCCGACTCAACACCACAAGGCATCGTCCTCGCGAACAAACATCACCCCGCCAGGAACCGTCTAGCAATCCAACTCCCGAAATTTATTCTGCGTAGCAATATGACTACACAGCCTCCGCCGCCCCCGCCATGGGTCCTCGACCTCAATTCCCCCCGCGCATCCAAGCCCAAAAATGTTAACATCGCCGACCCGCCAGGCTACACGGCTGCCGCAAGCTCGAAACAGCGCTCGCAATCCTCCAAGAATGCCGTGCGGAAGGCGCCGTCGCCGGAGGAAATGGACACACTCAAGATGAAGAAAGCGTGGGAGCTGGCCATCGCTCCCGCCAAGCAGCTGCCCATGAACGCAATCGGTGCGTACCCTACAAACCTAATTCACCACACTTCCCAAGGCTAATAGTGGATCTAGGCATGTACATGACCGGAAATACTCTCCAGATTTTCTCCATCTTCATGGTCTTCACCCTCTTCAAGACGCCCGTCCTTGCCGTGCTCAACATCCAGCGTGTCTTCGCTCCCTTCGAGACCTCCGGGACCTCTGGCCGGCTTATTGCGGTTAAGGCGGTATGTGTATTGATGAATTTGTTGATGCTGGGCTTGGGCATTTGGAAGGTGAATCAGATGGGACTGCTGCCTACAACGAGGTCGGATTGGTTGGCTTGGGAGGGCGAGAGGACGTGGTCGGAAAGGGCAGTGCCGCGTGAGTGGTTGTGAGCTGTGTCAAATTAGAAGCACTAGAAAATGTTCCCAGCATAAGAAGGGAGGTCAAAGCAAGACTTCTTCGGTAGAGATGTTTGAAGCGGACATATCTCTATCATACTAAAGACTAAAAAGCTGACATTATTCTAATTATGCTAATAGCCTGAAGAAACTACGACAAGGAAAAAGGGGAGACTGAGGCCGGGCTTCTTTGGCAGAAACATTGGAGACGCTTATATTCTTATCATGCTTAAGGAGATTGAGAGGCGGATGGAGGATTCTAATTCTCAATGGCCCCATCCAGCTCCTCGTTGCTGACGAACTGCTTCTCCAACTCGCACCTCATCCTCCCCGGCGCCCCGAGTTTCCTCCAGTATCTATTCCGCATCCTTTCGGGAAGCCCGCTAAATCTCTTCATCCTCTCCACATTCATTCCCCCTATCTTAAGATGGTTTCCATTTATAAAAAATAAAAAAAAGTTAATACTTGATCAACTTCTCTAGATCCTCCTCCCCCTCCTCCCATGCAATCCTATCCTTCCCCTTGCTAGGAACACGTTGGTCGAACGAGAATCTAAAGAAAGATGCGGCTGTCGTAGCCGACTCATCCGATTCTTGGTCTTCACTTTGATCTTGATACTCTCTACCCTTATCAATTACTTCCTCTTCGAGATTCTAGTCCTGACGCTCTCCAATCGTCTCTGTCCTTCTGAAGTCAATGACAGTGACTTTTGGGAGCTAGTTTCTTTCGCTTCTAGCTAGCGAAAGCATAACGCTTCCCTCGTCGAGGTCTCCGTGGACGAGGCTCAGGTTCCTTAAATAGGCCGCAGCCTAGCAGTAGCAGACAAAGATGTGGCACAACAAGGGTGGTGAGAAGTCGCAGCCCTCATCAGTAACCCTCTCGATCGATTGGCCGCGGATGAGCTCCATGCTGTACCATCTTCGATTTCCGTGCGGGGTTGGATGTCGAAGATTTAGGAGATTGGGTATATGGCTAGTTCGTCTTCGTATAGCTGATCTTGAGCTTCCTTGAGCTCAGCGAGGAAGGGGAGTTGCTCGGGGCCTCTTGCGAGCTTAGAGCGTAGCTCACTTGGATTGCTTTTCGGAAGGTTGGAGGTCGTTGGAGGGCATGTTGATATTGACAAGTATACTGGGACGAGCCCTCTGTCTCGTCTGTTGTGAAGCTGATTGATGGGAATGAAGAAGTTGTGTGCCGAGAGCGGCGGAGGAGTTGATTGAGACATTGCGAATTAATGTTGTAGTCAAAGAGAGAGAAGAAGATTTTAGCCAGTCCGTTGTGCATAGTAGAACAGGTTTTCGAAGCTATTGTTTGGCTGGCTTGGAGATGATGTCCGCAATCATTCTTTTACTGTCGCACACTGGTACGGGCCGCGACTAGTCAGAATTACATAATCCAGATATCGATTAATTCATACGCATAGAATTTCCAACCTGATCTTTGCAGGAAGTCGGAGTGACGCTCGAGAGCCGGTCCCGCCATCCTCCAAAATGGCGACTTCAATTCTCTGTATGGGTCTCCAAACACCGAATGGATTTGCGAGAACACCTTACCGGAGTATATTTTGCTGGTATATGCGTAGTCTAGCCCGCATTCACCATCTGGGGCTATTGATAATATGTTAAAACCGCATTGCTGCGTGCTCGTTGTTGCTACAATACCGATCCGAATAGGTCCTTGCAAACGACTATAAACAGCTTTCAACGCAGCTGATGAGCAGCACTCCTCAGCTCAGCATCGCTAACAACGACCCTCTCTATCTCCGTCCTAAAGTACTCTGGCATTCCTTTCGAGAGCTCCCCATGCCTACAAACAATTAATTCTATCGTATTCTTGAACAACGCCCAAAGATCATCTACCGTAGCCCTCTTTAATCTCGGAAGATCTGTCCAACGCTCATAGTACATGAATCCGTATAGCTCGTTCATTTTCTCCACTTCAGTGTGGGATAGCTGTTCGCTCCACGGCTCTGGCATTTTCGAAAGAATTTGGCAATTGGAGCCCGTGTTGGAGGACATGAGCCTGTCGAGAATCTTGCGGACGTTGTGGAACTCTGTTCCTTTAGATTCTTCATCTAAATTGTGAGTGTGGTCGAAGTTCACTAACATGACTTTCGGCAAGGCCCTAGCGTCTTTGCCAGGTTGCAAGAGGACGTCTTTGGCCGTGATTGCGCCATGCATGAGACCAGTTGGCGGTACCTTGCGGAGGAAATCGATAGCGTGGAAGAGTGAAGCGAAAATATGGCAGATTAGTGAAGGTGCCAATGCTTCCCCTCTGAGGCCGTGAAGAAGATGCTCTAGCGGTTGGCCGTGTACAAAGCTCATGCTGTACCATGTGCGATCAAGCTCTGTCAGCCCGGCAATATGAATTCTGTGAATACGAGGCATAGAGTGCCGTTCTTCAAAATCGCTCATCCAATCTAATTGAGCGTCACGGATTCGTTTGAGGATTTCTAGGTGATTGGGAATGGAATGAATGCTCTGCATACAACCACTAGGGAAGACTTTGACCACAATGAGCTTTGATCGGAGGGCTGAGAGGCTGGGTAGCGATGCTTCCGGCTCGGAAATTTCTCGTTTTGGGAGATAGTATTTGATGAAACCCTCATCTGGGCCGATATTCTTCTCTTCCTCTTTCTGAGATGGTGTCGGAGATCTCTTTTCCTCCGCTACAACAACACGGTCCCTTTCTACTGCGAGATAGTATTCAAGTATAGAACTTGGGACACAGCGGTCTAGAGTGAAAGTAGACATCATTGCTATGCAATGGTAGATAAAGTAGGTTAGGGATTGTGGGTATTTTATACCTTCTATTTGTTTGCTCAAAAGAGGATTATACGCTAGATCATGGTAGAGGTTAGAAAATAGTTTCATAAGGGATAGAAGTTTGTATTTGCTACTTCTAGTGGGACATACAAGATAATAGTGGACTCATATCCTTTTAAAATGTCTTGACCTTCCTCCACGACTTCATTGTCTTCGCTGTCAGCGACCTTTTCAGACTCCTGTCCAGTTCAACCAAACTCGGATCAGGATTCTTCTCTAGATCTAGCAACTCTTCTATTTTCGCGGGTGTCACAAATCTCCAAACAGTGAGAACAATACCAGTCAGCACAATAGTGACGACAAAATACACCCATACCCAGTTCGACATCTTCGCTCCATCATTCTCAGGGTCGAAATTGAAGAAGTTGATACTGAAAAAGGTCGCGACGAAAGTTCCAGGCAAAAATATTAGTGTCACAGTCGCAATTACACGCATATCGAGGCCGTAACGAAGGGATGCGCGAGCCATGATAGTGCTAGTGTGTGCCTCACTCGCCATTGCAGTAGAGATGCGGAGATTCGTTTCGTTATCTCGTTGTGCTGTCAAGCTGGAAACCTATTTCCTCGTTACCGCGATATAAACTGGATCAACATTTGCATTTATACCATTTGATTCAAGGCATAGCAAGCGTCCTTGACGTATGCGTTTATTTGTTTCTCCCCTATTGCTACCGTCTCCATATACAGCAGTCTCTCTCGTTGCGCATAGAGAACATCGTCGTCGTATTTTGCCTCGTTCTCTTTCGTGTTCATCATAAATAAGGGTTCCTTGAAGAACCGGATAAATCCGAGTTGCGATTCTATAAGCTGTGTAACTGCTGCACTGGTTGTCGTCAAGCCCATGAGTTTGCCTTGGATGGCAACGAGATCTTTCTCTATAGAAGCTTCAGGTCCGTTTGCATAGAATGAAGTCATAGGCAGCGATGCCTGTATATTGAAATGTTCTCCATCCTGGTTTTGATTCGAGCGGGTGGAGATATCAAGATTATAGTGAAGAATAATAAACGGAACCAGAAAAGGGTTTTCAGCATTGTTTCTCACGCTAGACAGATCGGCTATTACCGTGTCTGCTTCCCATACGCGAACACCTCTGACGACAACATATGTCATCTTGGTTCTTAAATTGTGAGATATGGTTAAGGCAATGCTCCACTCCCAGTTCTTGCGTGTTCTCATGAACCATCCCTTCCACGAATTGTCGCCAGGGAACGGTGAGTAGGCCATGGACCCGCTCCACATGTCAGCATAGGAGCTAAATGATAGATTACAGAAGCCCCAATGCCGCTGGAAAGATTCTCGGATTTCTGGAGGAAATGGATCAATTCTCATCTCGTCGTGGGACTTTGGGTGATCAGCAGCCGGAAACAGTACCCTTTCGTCGATTATCAGCACCCTAATGCATTAGCAACTACTTTTCACTCACATGAAAAGCCCCCACTGTTGGGGGCCTTCATTGCAAGAATCTGCTACCATATTTCTTAGCTCTTCCTCTGAGATATCAGCTGTCTTGTACTCTATACCCGTCTGTTTCCACTTGTTAGTACACCGGCAGCCAAAGGGATATACATACCTCCATCTTTCGGATATCAACATATTTCGGGCTCGGTGTTGGATTCTGAGCCCCAGTAGGAAGCATTCTAGGTGCAGGCTGTGGGGAAGCATTGATATCTATGTTCCATAGCGATCTCTGTGGAAGACTGGGAGGTTGCGACACATTCAGCGGCATTGATCTGAGGGAAGATGGTCCTGACTCGGCTTCTGGTATCCGACTCGCAACGCTGTAGTCTTCGCGTGACACGGCGGGATCCATGTGCGGTTGCTTAACTCTGTTAAACGTATTAACGCAACCTAGATAAGGAGGTAGAGCGCTGTCATTCGGACTCAGCCTTCTCGTCACGATGTTCGTGATCCCCTGTCCGAACGGATACGAGGCATCCAGCGTATGATTCGCCAGAAACGAAACCATAGCGAGGTTTCGTTTATCTTCCCCTATTTGGTCGCACATGAACTACGGACCCCACGGAAATAAGAAACATGACCGAAAGGCAATCTGATTTATTGCGGTTTCTATCAACATCAAGATGTTCGGGTATTATTTTGGGACAAATTTCCAGTGACACCATTCCACGAGCATCTCATATATATTGCCCTGAAACTAGGTCAAATGAAAGTAAGCGCGGCCTGAACCTGAGATTAATACGCCTACATTGATCCTGCGAGCATGACCAATGCCACTCACATTTTTGCCTGGATTTCAGCTTCGTGCTGCAATCGTCTGTAATTCTTTGGATATCCTCTCTGCTTCCTCCATTCCTCCCCTTCCTTCTCAACGCATCTCATCATGTTCTCGCGCCAGCCAAACCGAACGTCTTCCAAGCATTCGATATCTCCAAATGACCAGGAGATAATTCCTTCTGCCCTCGCCCCATCTGAAGCCTCTAATAGTCCGATGGCAACATCCACAATCCCCGGTCGACTATCATGAGTAAAGAACACGCACGCGGCGCAGTTACTGCAAAAGTATCGTTGAACACTGGGAGAGGAAGCATAATACGCCAGGGTACCAAATGATGTGTCTTTCGAATCGATAGATTTTCTCAAGTCGAGCGATGATCCTGGAAATGGGCTGCCGTCCGCTTTAGAGATATACTTCAACTCTGCGTATGCCCAGTTGTAGACATCAACACCAGCGAACAAACGACAAGAGTCGCAAACACAAAAAGCTCCCACCATTTTCAGGTTCTCTGGATCAATACACCATGGAAGTTCTTCCCTCTTCTTGTCGGAGTAATCACCGCGATGCAGCACGAAGTCAACGCCTTTGCATTTGCAGCGAATTGGCACCGAATCCTCAGTTTTCTTGTCGTAGCCTGTCAGCACGGATGCAGCGGGCCAGTCATACGGCAGCTTTACACCTTGTGCACTCTGGGTTAATGCCCCAGATGATCTCGCCTCGAATCTTCTTGCTTCAGCTCCATCCGCATTTGGCTTCCGAAGCCACATAGTCGCACCTCCATCGATCGTGTCGCCCACATAAATATGGTCCGCAATTCGCACGAGGTTCTCATTATCGTTGGCTATAGTGCCGACGAAGACGCCAAGGTCATGCGGTTCTGTGGCAGATTCGAAGAACATGGGTGTCGAACACGTGCCACAGAAGAGCACACTGATTCGGTTGGAAAACGAGTATTTCTTGAGGCTGGAGGTATCGACGTTCTTTCGTGGCTCTGGCCACGCGATATCGATCGAATACAAGGCCCCGGTGGCATGGCGACAGGAGTTGCAGTGGCAAGCGTAGGCTAGCAGTGGTAACTTTGACTTTGGAACTTGACTGGTGTAGATGTGGGCTTTGCAGAGGCAATGAGCGGTTACCGAGGTGGTGTCTGAGTCAAGCGCCATGATGGACAGTTAATGGGATCTTGAAAACGAAAAACCGCTGGCAGGGACTCTAAATACCGTCCTGCTCCTTCTATAGATAGGGCGCGCAGTCAACGGCTGTTCTAAGCTTTTGCGCGTTCGCGGGCAGTGCGCTGATTGGTAAATTCGGCAGCACTAGGAAGCGTATCTCGCATTCGCGACGCCGGAATGGGGCACTAAACGCGAGAAAACGTGACAATATGCATTCACCGTTGCTCAAAAGTCTGGCGAATTTGTCAGCGGGCACGTATGTCGCTGGATACTCTGTGGAGGTGTGTCCTAGCGACTTTGACGTCATAGCAGCACTATTTAGTATACTATCACTAACATAGTTAATGATAGCAATACTCTAAAGCACATATATGTAATACATGTGCGTAATAATATTCCAGTCTGTCATTTGGGGCCTAGCATATGGGTAGTATTAGGCCCTGAGGAGCGGCTTGTGAAATTTCTTGTCGCGCGCATTGTTAGTGGTATGATCGTATGAGGTCGCGCGTACGGCGCGGAAGCATGTGATGCTGCAGAAGTATCTGGGCATGCAGCTTCACCCTCCGATAATTTCGAGATGCATTTACACCCGCTTCGGCATTGCGGAGCGGGAATGCATAGCTCTCGGGGTTATACGCGTACTTTATTATGCATGTTCACTAATGGGCTCTCGCATAGGAATGCTGAGTGCGCAGGACAAATCCATCATAAATTGAGGTATCATATAGACCGAGTAGATAGGAGGGCCGAAAAGCCAAGGCTCCTTTGAAGAGGATATTGAAGATGTTTTAAATGGACTCCTCAGCATCTCTCTTCTCCTTCGGCGGACCCGTGATAACACCAGTCAGCATAATCGCGTCGTCAACCATATTGTTCAATTGGTCAAACTGTCCCTGAAGCCACATATCCAAGACCACTTGATCTTCTGATACAAACGAATTGCGAGCCGCAGGAAGAACCTTTGTGCACTCCTTTAAGCTATTGATGTTATTCACCCCAAGCATCGACATCCTAGTATATGCTCGAGCATACTCCTGGTCATTATTAGAACATCATATCCGACCGGTGGGGGAGGATGATTGATTGGCTTACATCATTCCAGCGCTCTTGACCATTGGTACGGTCGCTAAACGCCGTCCAGGGGGTCTTAGTCCTCGAATCCTGACTCAAACCGACATCACTACGGAACTTGAGAACTCTTGGAGGGGGATTGGCTGTCGTCTGTGGGTAGAACGCAACGTCCCAGATCCCGGGAGTTGTGTCCTGCGGATCGCCGTCACGACCGGTATTCACAAAGTGTTGCTGAGAGGTCGTATGTGCACCGACCAAGGCAATGAGGTCGTCCGCATCGATCGTCTTGGCCGCAAAAAGCTTGATGATCTTATCTGCAGAGTCCGTTTCAAGAGGTAACATGCTAGTGGGTCCGGCCTTTGGATTGTCCTTACGACCAACAAAGGATCTAATTCTTGGGCCAAGCGGGCAAACAACGGTTGCAACATTGGCGCCCCATTGAATGAGATCAGCCATGCTGGCTCCGTATTTGTTATATTTATTATACCAATTCTTCATTTCGGTGGCAATTGCGGCCAATCCATTATTGTCGGAACGGTTGATCTCATCGGTTAGTAAGATGCTCCCATCTGCGCCGCCATAACTGCTTGAGGTACTCCATACAGCGGCGTCATGAAAGCCAAGCCGAACTGCACCACGAGCAAGCTTAGTACAGCGACCAGATGTGCCATTAAATCTGGCAGTCATCTCATATGTAATCCACTTCCACAGGCAGCAAAGATCTGCTTTGCATGCGGCGCTGTCGACAGTACCAGGTGGAATCGAATTATCGATAGTATTAGAGCGAGCATCTTTCTGGTGAAGGAGAATAGCTTTGATGTCTTTGCCAATGGTTGTGAGTTGACTGTCACTGAGCGTCTTGAGATCCCCGATGAGCTGTTTGGGTTCCGCGCGTTTTTCCTGGGCTTCATTCTTCAATTGAGATATGGTGTCCCCCATGCCGGGGTAGGCATTTGACAGGGGAAGGTATGCGAGGAGCGCATAGCTCGAGAGGTAGAGAAAAGATTTCATGATGAAGGAACGACAAATGTCCTGCTCGGGTTGCACCCAAAACCCACTTCCTTCGGGAATGAATGATACTTTTGAGAGCGGTAGTGGGAGCGGCCCCACAATGATTTTATACACCTACATTACGGAATGAAAAGGCTGCCTGCATGCGCTACTAGTAGTGCGGAATGTACTTGGGATCTGCGGTTTGATTGAAGACACAGTAACGAATATGCCCTCAGGAGAGCCCAAAGGTGTGAAAAATATATTAATACGATACATTATGGAGGGCACAGGAGTCCCAAGAACGGGTGTATGGGCCTTCCAGAAGTCGTTCTGCCCGTCTTTCCGTTCGCTTGAGTTCCATTGAAGGTATAGAGGACATTTTCGTGGCCACTAAATATCGTGGGGCGATAAGAGTTGACGACCGAGAGAAGGATTGCGAGAATCCTGATTGGTCAATGATGTATACCCGGATGAGTAAGGCAAGGCTTTGGCTAGTGTTCGGCGAATACGATCTGCAGGTCGAGCGTCGTACAAGTCCAATACGTACTTTATATTACACTCGCAGATGGAGGCCCCGTTCTGGAATGTGGCACAGCCATGTTGCGCGATTTGAGATGACGGCAGTGGCGGGAATACCCTTAAGTCTGTAGAGAGATTTGAGTCAAAACGAGAGAATCTCAATTATAGTTATCGTCACTATGATTGCTAATTGCGTTGCCCATAGTCGGAGACGAGGGTTTGCAAGCTGGATACCATAGAATGCCTTCTCTTAGCCCTTGCAAACCGCACGAAGCATCTCGGATTCGCGGGAATTTGTCTTTTCGAGCGGTGTCCTGCTCGGCGCAATTTAGACACCCGCTATTCCGGTTGTCGCTGTGGAATCGAAGACTATTCTTAGGTCGTTCGTGGGATGGGGACCCAGGCGGAAGCGGTAGATCGCCTTCATTTAATATCGAGCCGTGGTTAGCGCACGAGTGAAATATTGCATTGTCAGCCTCAAGTTTCGTATTAGAGAAGACCTACCAGGTTGGCGGTTGTGAGCAAGTTCGATGGGTGTACGTTTGGAGAGAAGCGCTTCAAGCAAATATGAAATCATATTAGGAGATAAAGAAACGCTGACGACAGGAAAATGGTTGACATCAGAGATTTTCAAAGCGGAAAATCGATGTCATGATGTGCCACAGCGATAAGGTACGTGCCTTGACAAGAACCAAATCAATTTAACCGGATAACGCGTGGATCAAGGGATGCAGCTCGAAAACGCCGTGTGCCAAAGCGACCTGGTTTGAGGGGCCTGATGGCAGATACGGCTCCTGGAGCCTGGAACCAATGCATGTAAGACCAAGGGGATGGGTCTTTGAGCCCTCGGGAGTTCCATGCATAAGACGTAGCGATCCGTGCCTGAAAGAGCAATATGCGATCACTCCGGATCCTTGAGACTGGTCCGAAAAAGTACGCGGGAGGGGTCTAACACGTCCGCAAGCAAGGCAGATAAATGGCGCGTGTAAGAGGAAATGCATGCGAATCGGTACATGTGCCGTGAAACGTGGTCATTGCATGGCTTGATGCAAATGTCGGGCAAGATCTCGCCCGACACACAAACAGAAATGAGCAAGGCAACACGATCGGCCATGTACCTGACCCCGGAAGGAAACGAATGCTGAATTTTAGGAACTCTACATCATCCACTTGACACGATTGAACTGGACTAGACATTACCGAGCAATAAGAATGAAGTTCGACTAGGACAGTTCTGGTGAGAAAAGCTCGTTTGTGCAACCTCAATAAATTAATGTGACGGATAGAGCCGCATATAAAAAATATTAGTAGAGAATTTTACCGCCATTCTCAGTGCGTAAATGAATGGAGATGGATTGGAATGATATTGCAATAGCTGAAGCAGCGTGGAAGTGAAATAGAGATGGAGATGTCTAGCACGGTAAGATCTCTGGGAAAGGAAAAACCAAAAGTCCGGCTTCGCCTGCGGGAGACCCAAGACCAAGATCAGCCCTAAACCTCTTTCAACTAGCGATGTTCTAATCTATACGGTCAACGCAGCAGCCCCTCCACAGCCCATCTCTGTGGCGTCCAACAAAAGTTGTGCACCAATGCACTTAGGCACTTAGGCATGGGGATATCCAATGGCGGAAAACTCGGCTCATGCACTGTCCCTCTGATTAGTTGTAGCTAGATGTGGCTTACAATTGAGGCGCATGGTGAGGTTGGGCTGCGGCCTCAGCTCCTGCAAAGCTCAGCTAGCCTCGATACTAAAATACACATTCCACTGTAATCATAAATGTTCAAAGATAGCTATTTGCGCCTTATATATTTTCTGGAATTTTTACTCAACAACCTATTCGAAAAGCCCATCTATATTATGAGTGACAATTGGAAGTGCTCTTCTTCTGAGATAATCTCTTTTCCTAGTGGACCTATCTGCCTTTCACTTTGCATTGCTATTCAATAATATTCGGTATTCTCTAATGGCTATTAAGCGCCTTTCCGGCCTCTTCTCTCCCCCAAAGACCCATTTTCAGATCCTTTCAGACCTCTATCTTAACAATGAATCACAATACCTCACCTTTCACATCCCCCCGACCGCGCCCTATCTCATCCTTGGGGGTAATATAGGGTGCCTCATCGACTACGAAGCCTATCTATCCTTCCTTATCCGACGGTGTAATTTATACGACCACGTGTTTCTTGTTCTTGGCTCCCTCGAATTTCACGGGCTCTCCTTGAAGCAAGGCCTAGAGCTTGCCGCGAAAATGCAACAGGAAGACCGGGTAAAAGACAAGTTAGTCGTTCTAGACCGAACACGGTTCGATATTCCAGGTACCAACGTAACGTTATTAGGCTGTACACTGTGGAGCTATATTCCAGAAGTTGCAGAACCTGCGGTGCTCAGGAAGATCACGGAGTTCGACAAGAGCAATGGCATTAAGGACTGGGACATTGCAGCGCACAACGCATCCCATGCGGCTGATCTTGCGTGGTTGAGGCAGCAAGTCAAGACCTCTCAGATGTTTGCTGGATCATCGACGAGCGATCATACGGGTAATTATCTGGTTGTGACCGCCTTTGCGCCTGATCTTCGTAACGCACTCACGCCTTGGCAAGTTGACTCACCTTGGTCATCTGCGTACGGCACGGATCTGTTGAAGGGTGATTGGGAAGGTGTCAAGGTCTGGGTGTGCGGCTCGACTGGGAGGACGACTATGTTTAAGAAAGATGGGATAAAGGTCATCATCAACCAGAGAGGGTTGGCAGGCGAAGAAGATAAAGGAATACTAAGAGATGGGCTTGGAGAAAAGGAGAAGAGAGGGTTGTTTGACGTTACTAGGATCGTAAAAGTTTGATGATACCCAGTGCAAATCGGCTAATGTTTTAATTATAGATAGAGTGGTACAAGACAAGGTAGCAGAAACATGAAGTGATCTATTAGTATCTTCGGCGACTGGAAGTTGTGATAGTAAATGCATGATTCGGCTGCAACTACTTACTCTGCCAAACTTTTCGCCTATTCTTTTTGTTTCTGGGAAGGAGGGGCGGAGTGAGGGTGACCAAATTGGCTGAAGGGGGGGGGGGGGGGGG